>NC_069472.1:11767491-11809991 GCF_026875155.1 Cherax quadricarinatus
CAATTTACATTGTTCACTAATTTGTATGTTTATCGGAACATTAACGTATTTTCTTTCTTATAGAGTTCTATATTTGCTTGTAGTGCCATTCAACACAAGGACAGATTGAAGTTCGAGCCTGTCTCACCAATAGTCACACAGAACCTCTAGTGTACTCTTGCAGCCAAGAGACACACTAGCACTGTCCTACAGTATTTAAAGGAGGCCTTACCAACGATGTCTTGTATACTATATGATTCTGAGGATTATCGAACCTACAAGTCTTATCTAAGATCAGGAATAAAAAACTCACTCAGAAAAGTAATTCTAATTTGTATCTGGAAGGAGCTCTCTTCATAATCAACTCTAGCATTTTTCTTAATACAGCAGTAACTCATCCAAAAATGGTTAGTCTGCAGTTAATCCTAAGGTTGAAGTTACCGCTCGTGAAGACTGGTATTCGAAGCAGAATGAAATTAGTCCTGTAGTGTCCATGGCCACGTATGTGCTATCATCAGGGGTGATCTGCTCAGTGGTAATGGGCATCTGATGTTTGAAGCACTGATGGCTCAGTGGACTATAGCGCCTTAGAATTTAAGTGGACTTCTCAGGAGGCATGCTTAAATATTGTAGGTTCCATCCCCAGCTAGTCATAGCATTACAAAGGGCTTAGACTTCCAGCAAATGTGTGTGAGCGTATTAGATAATAGCGAGCTAAGGCCGGTGGTTTTCATGACTCAACATGCTGTTCGAGTGTGAGCAAAGTAACATTTATGAAGGAATTCAAAGAAAATGGTTAGCCGCACTTTAGTCCGGGAGGTGCAAAGAGCCGCGCCTGCAGTCTGAAAAAGGGTTGGAGATATGTTGCAGTTTTTAAACTGTAGTATTGGCACACCTCTGGCGAGACAGTGATGGAATGAGTCATGATAAAACATTTATTTATACAGTGAAGCCTGGTCGTGGACCGGGCCGCGGGGGCGTTGATCCCCGGAATAAACTCAAGGTAGACTCCAGGCAGTAGAACCTATGTATTCGGAATTGTTTTCTCAGTGTTTTCTGAATATTGAATTTTCTGATTATTAGGTCAATTTTTTTCCACAGAAAATAATGTAAAGTGGATTACTTGGTTCCAAACCCCGTAAAGATATTCTTCACAAGCCATTTTTAAGTAGAACATTGGTTAATTAAACTTGTTAAATAACATACAAGCAAGAAATCATGTGTGAAGTCTGAAGGAATTTTAACTCCAACTTCCTCATTAACACTTTTTATTGCACCTTTATTTTTCATAATAGAAAATACAGTACATGTTGACATGCCATATTTCTTGGCGAGGTCAAAAAGACGTATTCCATTTTTGTGTTTTGAAATAAGTTCCTTTTTTAGTTTCTTACAGGTTTCCTTTTAGGTGTTTTATTTCCTATTCTTATTCAAGATTTTAAGTAATAAAATAAAAATGACCCAAAGTTATACAAAAAATAATAATTGAATCACAAGAGCTCAAAAATCATGTGTGTTTCAAATACACCTGGAGTATGTCTGGGGAGGGTTTTGGGGGGTAAACGCCCCTGTGTCCCGGTCTGTGACCAGGCCTCGTGGTCGATCAGGGCCTGATCAACCAGGCTGTTACTGCTGACCACATGTAAACTGGCATAGAAACTAGTCAGGTACTGACTTTAGGTGCCTGTCAAGCACCTACTTGAAAACAACTAGGGTTCTATTTTTAATCCCTCAACACGGTTTTACAAAGGGGCGTTCCTGTCTTACGAATTTACTAACTTTTTTCACTAAGGTGTTTGAGGAGGTAGATCATGGTAATGAATATGATATTGTGTATATGGACTTCAGTAAGGCTCTCGATAGAGTTCCACATCAGAGGCTATTGAGGAAACTTAAGGCACACGGAATAGGAGAAATTTTTTCCTGGGTAGAGGCATGGCTGACAAATAGACAGCAGAGAGTTTGCATAAATGGGGATAAATCAGAATGGGGGCACGTCACAAGCGGTGTTCCTCAGGGGTCAGTTGTTGTTCACAATTTACATAAGCGACATAGATGAGGGTATTCTAATGAGGACACTAGAGCACTCCAGGATGATTTGAATAGACTGATGCAATGGTCGGAGAAGTGGCAGATGCAGTTTAATATTGACAAATGCAAAGTTCTAAATGTTGGACAGTTAAATAACCATACCACATATAAACTAAATAATGTAGATCTTAATACTACTGATTGCGAAAATAATTTAGGAGTTCTGGTTAGCAGTAATCTAAAACCAAGACAACAGTGCATTAGTGTTCGCAATAAAGCTAACAGAATTCTTGGCTTTATATCTAGAAGTATAAATAATAGAAGTCCTCAGGTTGTTCTTCAACTCTATATATCCTTTGTTAGGCCTCATTTAGACTATGCTGCTCATTTCTGGTCACCGTATTACAGAATGGATATAAATGCTCTGGAAAACGTACAGAGGAGGATGACAAAGATGATCCCATGCATCAGAAATCTTCCCTTATGAGTATAGACTGAGGGCCCTGAATCTGCACACTCTCGAAAGGCGTAGAATGAGGGGGGATATGATCGAGGTGTATAAATGGAAAACAGGAATAAATAAAGGGGATGTAAATAGCGTGCTGAAAATTTCCAGCCAAGACAGGACTCGCAACAATGGTTTCAAGTTGGAAAAATTCAGATTCAGGAAGGATATAGGAAAGCACTGGTTTGGTAATAGAGTTGTGGATGAGTGGAGCAAACTCCCGAGTTGTGTAGTTGTGTAGTTTTAAAATTAGGTTAGATAAATACATGAGTGGGTGTGGGTGGGTATGAGTTGGACCTGACTAGCTTGTGCTGCTGGGTCTGGTGCAGTGCTCCATTCTTGAGTGAAGATGACGAGACTTTGTGGGTCATTTGGCTAATCCGGGGGGGACATGGACCTGCTCTGCATGGGTCAGTAGGCCTGTTGCAGTGTTCCTTCTTTCTTATGTTATTCTTCTTTCTTATGTATGCTTGGAGGTACTTTAACAGTCTTGGGCCTCTGACACTCATTGTGTTGTCTCAGCATTCTTGTGGTGCCCCTGCTCTTCATAGTGACATTCTCCTCAATTTTTTCCGAATATTAGATTTTACGAATAAAGGTACATCCGAATACAGAGGTTATACTGTACAGTAGGGTCCTGCTTTATGGGGTTTCGCTTTACGGCGTTTCGTTAATACGGACATTTCAAATTATGGCCAAAACTCGTTATAGGGCTACCTACGTAATTCACTATTATGGCGTACATGCGCCACTGTTTGTTTGCATTCTCCATGAGCTCCCCGTCTCTCGATTATGTCTGGAAACTTTCCAAAATTTCAAGTGTTTTAAAGTTAATGATAATGATACTTATGTGTACCTGTGCCTAAATAAACTTACACACTGTGCTGACATGCAGGTACAAATCACCAAGTGTGTCTCACCTAGTTACAAGCAAAACTGCACTACCCAACATAGCACCCAGAATGACCAAAGATTACCAACAGTGAAACCTACAAATCGAAAATCATAGAGATCAAAGGAAGACTGCCCTCAAACCCAAAGCAGCACCCCGCTGCCAGTCGAACAACATAACCCTAAGCTTTGTATAACTACAACTTCTTAACTACAACAATTCCTGTAGTATTATGAGGCGCAATCTCAGAGGAAACAGCACCAAGGCCAGCAAGAAAACACCGAAAAATCAACTATTCAACAAGTGTAGCCAGGACGACGCCGGCCCAGCCACCACCCCTCTCACCACCACTCAAGGCGACACCACAACAATAACAACAAACATGGCTGCCCCCAGCCCATCCTCCCCTCTCTTCCCCGGATTCAACCTACCAAGTAGTCTCTCAGGTATGACCAACGATCCAGATACCCTAAAGTCATGCATCTCCACCTTAGTTATTGAAAATATGAATCTTCGAGAGACGCTAACAAAACAAGACACCAGGATGACACAACTCGAGAACAAAATCCTCAGTCTTGAACAAAAGTTATCAACACCAGGAATGACTAACTATGGCAAGACCATCCAAACAGTCATAGATAGCCATACAGAACAAATATCTCTTAATACAAAGGTTGAAGAAGCAGTAAAAGAATGGAACAACTTAGACAACCAGTTCAGTGACTACTTTGCTCTCCAAGAAGATAAAACTGAACAAGATAAACTATCGGACGCAGTAATAGTTAACAGTCCACTTTTTCCCAGTGATATGAACCAAACAAACAGTAAAGAAATTACTATCCAGATCATAAAGGGCCAAACAAAAGTTACAGTACCAGAGTCAGAAATAAAAGAAGCCAGGTTACTAGGATCCCATGGTAGAAAAAGTGTTATGCTTAGATTCCACTCACATGACAGGAAAAAAGACTTAATAATTGCATCTATCAAAGTAAAGAAAGAGGTATACATAAACGAGTGTCTTACGAAAAAAACGTCAGAACCTCCTGTATAGAGTCAGAAAACTTAAGCGGGAGAATAATGACAATACATCAATGCTTCACACGGGATGGGAAAATTCTAGTTAGGAAAACAAATGTAGGTCAACTGTACACAATCACGAACGAGAATGATCTATCACGATTTCTCAGGGATACTAATCTTACAGAGAATAACTAAATGTCCAACCTAAAAGCCTACGTAGTGTAGTGTATGTTTTGCTCTATTATTGTTCAAATTTCATAGTAATTAAATAATCAACTACCTCATTATGTGATTTTACCAGTAAGCATAAGTCACCTTCTGTAATTTTCTTATTTACTATTGTTTGCTGAAATATTAGCTGAATTGATACTTTCTCTGTCCATATTACTACCTCATATATTTTTAAATACTATTAATTGATATTACTTAATAAATTAATAATTAATTACCATTTTTACTATCAGTATAATTTACTCTTAACATTTTTGACATTTAATTACCATTACTTGTCTAATTACCATAACCTGTTTTAATACCACATTTACTATCTTAGAGTACTCTTAAATACCTTGTACTGCCAAATAACCTCTAGTGTAACTACCAGTGCAATATTGAATCCAAATAACTGTTCTTAAAATTTAATACTTGAAATAAACATTACTTTTTCATTTTATTTTTGCTAATTAATCTTTTTTTTTGTAATCATTATTACTTACTAAAATTTTATTAAACACCATATTTACTACCAGTCAATTTTACTTTTGTACATTAATCATTATTTTATACTTTTCATAACATTTTGTTGCCAAATTTTCAAGTTTGTATTTTCAACTCCACCCTTTATATTATCCTTTGTACCTGTGTACCTGTGTACCCGTGTACCTGTGTACCTGTCTACCATCTTACTATCATATTATAACCAAGTCATTGCCATTGTTATTTTTTACTTATTATTCTTTTGGTACTTTAATTTGTGAATTTTATTTTGTCAATTTAAATCTAGTAATACTCTTGATCTTGTTAACAACCTATATCAGACCCTAGTGCAATTGCAAGTACCATTTTAATTTGCATTTTTATAAGTTTATACCTAGTTGTACTTTAGCACATTCTAGCTCAATAAATAGACAACACTAAATTCATTATATTAGACCTTAGTGCAATTACAAGAGTGAGTCTGGTGCCACTTGTAATTTGTTTTTTTTTATAGTATTAGTTTATACCTAGTTGTACTTTAGCTCATTCTAGCACAACACACATACGATATCAATTTCAGTATGTTTATTAGTGACTATACTCTATATGACCAAAGTGCTTTAGAGATATACTTATCCAAACCTCCCACCACTACAGAAATCAGTATTAGAACTCACCACATAATACAGGATATAAACAACCACTATTTAAACCTAAAAGATGAATGATCACGTTGACCCTGATCTAAACCTCCATAATCTAACACACAATCAAAACTTATTGGAAAGTAACTGCCTTTATTACACAGCATCACAGGCCAGCACTATCCTGAACACTGCTCAAAGTCTATCAGTTCTTAACTACAACATCAGGTCCTTAAGCAAACACTATGATGACCTCCTGGCACTCCTTGAGTCACTAAAGACACCCTTCTCCTGCATTATTCTTACTGAGACCTGGCTTAAGCAGGACACAATAGATATCTTCCCACTACCAGGATACACAGCAATACATAACTGCAGACCATACCAAGTTGGGGGTGGTACTGCAATCTATTACTCTAACCAACTATCTTGTATTAGCACAAATTGCTTTAGTGATGAATATGGGGAATACATTTTTGCTGATTTTACTGTAAAAAACTCAAGACGCCTATAACAATCGGTGCCATATACCGGATACCCCACACAAACATCCCAAACTTCAGTGAGAATCTAAAGGCACTAATAACAGACAAATGAACAAACACCACCTTATCTTAGCTGGAGACTTCAATATTAACCCTGGCCTACCAGATGATCAGACTAACTGATTTCATCAACAATATGAACAACACACTTCTCATACCAACAATAACTAAACCAACCAAACCATACCCCCGGCCGGGATTGAACCCGCGGTCATAGAGTCTCAAAACTCCAGCCCGTCGCGTTGAGTCACTAAACCAACCAGGCTGACTGAGACAAGTGCAACCATAATAAACCACATATGGACCAATATACTAGCCCTTCCCTTAAATCAGGGATAATCACAGACATCACTACTGACCACTACCCAACCTTCCTCTTAACAAACATTAGTAAGCCACCACTCGAATACAACAAAGCTTCATTTAGACTCCATGACGAGGCCTCAATAAGGAATTTCACAGCAGACCTAGAAACTGTTGACTGGCCTACAGAATTCTCCAATGCCAATGGTATTGACGATTGGACATATTTTTCTTAACAAAATACTTAGACTATACAACAAACATTGTCCTATAAAAACGAAACAGATCACGAGTAAACAGCTTGGTTGCCCATGGCTAACCAGCAGCATTTTGAAATCCATTGATAAGAAACACCAATATGAGAAGCAATATAGACAGGGCTTAATACACAAAGATATTCTTAAACAATATTCAACAGTTCTCACCAAATTAATAAAGAAAGCCAAACAACTGTACTACTCCAGCAGATTCACTGACACAAGAGATATAAAAAAGACCTGGAAAACACTTCCCCAGATTCTGGGGACCCACAAACTGAAAAAAAACAAGAATATTGTTCTAACTAAACCTCATGAAACACCACTGCATCCCACTGATACAGCTAACAAGATAAACGACTTCTTCTCAAACATAGGATCTAATCTCGCCAGTAAAATCCCACGTACCAATGCCCGTGCCGGGGACTACCTAGATGGGAATTTCCCAAATTCCTTCTATCTTGTACAAACTGAGCCCACGGAAGTCACCCCGATCATAGAGTCACTTAAAAATAACTCCGGGAATCTGTCTCACGTCCCACCATTATTGTACAAGCGAGCGGCCCATGTCCTTTCGCATGCCATTACATTACTTTTTAACAAGTCAATAGAAACTAGCACTTTCCCGACACTACTCAAGACAGCAAGGGTTCCACCAATACATAAAGGTGGTCTGCCCGAAATGCCTAGCCATGCTAGGTGTCCTAGTGGCCCCCTCTGTAATTAGTATTTTGTAACATGTAAACCACGCAATATACCCAAAACCTGTAAACCCCACATTGTAACCCTTATAGAGAATAAACTTGAACTGAATTGAATTGAATAATAATAATTGTTATGAGGCACGTTAAATGTAGTATGATACTTTTTTAAATTATATAAAAAGCGCGCTATATAATATATAAATATAATAACATACACCCAAAGTAGAATAAATTGACATATATGAAATGTGGTATTTCGAGACTTGTAGTAGTTAGGGAAAATTTCGTTTTTCTCTAGTCTAGTCCAACATCAGAAAAAATGTGTAGACAGTAGTATCATAGGGGTAACAGAAGAAAAATATTCCTTTCATAAGCCTTCACTCATGTAAGTTTTTATCCAGGTACACGTACACACAAATACAGTTACATAGATTATCATACACAGCAGAATATGTGTAGATTACCTAAGATAAAAAAAAAAGTAAGATGAAGTGACTTATTTTCATTGGGGTCCTTTTGATAAGTATTAATGTTCAAAAGTTAAAAACAGGTACAGTATCTTAAACTAAGTGAAAAGTAATTATAATGAAAGGATATATACCAGGGGTAATGTAAAATCAGTTATTTACATTGACATTAAAGATAATATCAGATCATTGTACATGTATGTTACGTATACAAGAAATCGCTCCTCCCTTCCTGTAGCCATATTCATTAGGAACATTTTCGCTCTCTTCTTGAACTGGCTCATGCTATGACAGGCTTTGACACGTTCAGATAGTCTGTTCCACTCCTTTATTACTGACAATAAAATGTGTTTGAAGCTTGACCACTGACTGTACGTACTGCAAAGCTGTTCTCCCGTCCCTTAGTCATTCACTCTAAAACATATAATAATATATCTTAATTTCTACAGTACATGTACAAGGTATACATGCCTAACTGACATCAGTGACGTACTACTACATAGAAAGCCCCTTGTTATGCAGAGCATTTCGAGCAAATTTTTTTTATATTTTATTGAAAACTTACATGGTACCAAAATATAGACATAAAAACTGTTTTTGTCAAAAGACAAGAAAACAAAACTTACACAATTTATAATCTCACCACAAAATATACCTAATCCATTGAACTAAACCCTTACACTATAGTATCTCTCTCTCAATCCCTTTCAATGTGCAGGATGATAAACCCTTGCAGCCACATAATAGTGGTAACCCCCCTTTTCATGTACTTAGCCTGAAACAATGTGCATATATACACATGACATGACAAAAGTGTATAACCTAAATAAAAAAGAATCATGTTATTTTTTGACAGTTAGTACATACAAACTAACAGATCTTAGCATTTACTAACTTACATTTTATAAAAGTTATATATAAATAAAAACTAACAAACAACTAACAAAATATGAAAAATTGTTCAAATAAATGGACCAACAATAACTTTTACACAATACAAAAACGTCAAAAACATCTTATGCTAAATATAAAAGTTTTATACAATGTTAGATTCAGTACTAAGTCTAATATATACACTTCATGCAAACTTATAGATGTATTATGCCTTTAAATCTAAAGCCATTTAAACAATGTTCCAGAGCAATATCAGACTTACTCTGTCATGCACTAAGTTACACAATATAACTTATGGCTCCTAATAAAACATGTACCGGGCAGTACTACCTCAATCATGAACAAAACCAACCTGGCAAAAGACACTTCAGAAAGCCACCCCCTGCCATCCCCTGACCCCATGCTATCTGTATTAAAAAAAAAAAAAAATCACGTTCCCTTCCATGCTCAAGTTCGTACCTGACGTCGAAAGTCATAAAACCCCTGTCTCAACCAAATGTCACCAGTTCACCCCCCTACCCCCCCCCCCTTTCCTAACGACTTTACACCCATATGCTCCACTACCACACACTTTTATTCCACCTTCCATCCTCCACTAATCTCAAAAAAAGAACAAAAATGCCAGTTTAGGGAAGAACCAGCCCAATCCAGCTCTAAACTACACCAACCCTAACATTACACCTACCGATAGATTACGATAACCCAAGGAAAACTATTTACCCACAACCTCCCATACAGTAGCCTATTTCTGCATACTGTACGATACACACTCGCCGCAAGCGCCCGCACCCTATATTCACCCCCCACCTCCCGCATGCACAAGACACATACAAAAAATCTGCCACTATATACATCACTGCCCTCCGAATGTCCTTGGAAACCCCTCCCACATCGAAATGCAAAGCCCTCAAAGTCGAAATGTTTCTTCCCCCTCCCGCCACTATACCCAGAACTCTCGCTAACCATGCCCTTACAAAACCCAAGGTTTCACAAAAATATATGGCATGAAAAGCCGTCTCCTCTCCTCAACAATGCAAACAAGTGCCAGCACCTACATAACCCATTCTATATAACACTGACCTTGTAGCTAGAATTCCCATAAAGAATCTATAAAACCACTTCACGAACCCTTGGCTTTAATCTGATCTTCCGAAAGTCTTCCCAAATGCCCCTCCAATCATACATTGGGTATGTAGCTACTCCCTGTATCACTGTACCCTGCCTACCTATCCTCCCAAGCCTACTTACCCTTACTTTTTTTGCTTCCCTTACTGCCAACAAATTTCGCACCATATCTTCACACTCCAGTAGTTCCTTTCCCTTCCACCATTTTCGCACATCCTTCATGACCTCTCCCACCCTTCTACCCCTCTCCCCTCCCACCCTCAAGTATCGCTGCTTCACATACACTGCCTTCACTCGTGTGTCCAAAGGTATAAGACCCAGCCCACCCTCCCGCACGCCCCATCGTCACCACCTCCTTCCGTAGCCATGGCTTCCCATAACCCCACACATACCTCAAAACCACCCTCTCCAGTTCCTGACTATCACACGACCTCAGGGGATATATTTCTGCCACGCCCCACACTTTACTGTACACAAGTGTATTTACTACCACCACCCTCTGCTGCAATGTTATATCCCCAGCCCTCCACCCCGCATCCTACCCATCGCTCTACTCACTACTTCTTTGGAATTATTCTCTGTGCCTCCCCAGCGTCCGCCATATACACAACCCCACATATCTTAATTCTATCCACTACGTTCCACCCATACTGTTCCCCCAAACCCCCCCCCACCCACGTGCCTACTTCTAATAACTTTGACTTTGCTCCATTAACCCTCATCCCTGTCGCCCCACCAAAAATCTCTATTATACGTCCCACATTCCCCAATCCTATTTCCCCTCCAACCAAAACTGTGGTGTCATCCACATACCCCACAATACCACATCTCCCAGGACCCACCTCTCCCTGTTCCCACACTCCTTCCTCTATAAGCCTATAAAAAGGGTCCTGCATGCATGCAAAGAGGATTTGAGACAAGGGGCAACCCTGTCGCAAACCCATCCCCATCTGCACAGGCAACCCTAAACTTCCCATTAACACTGAACCCTGACCGTTGCAGGCGTATACAAAGTAGTCGCCCAGCGCACAATCTCATCACCAAAACCCTGTTTTTTCAAAATACACCACAACATATGTCTATCTACACTGTCATAAGCCTGCTTCCAATCAATCCCCAAGATCCCCCCCGTTGTCTACCCTCCACAAAATCCTTAATTTCTTCCATGCCCCTCACGCATACTTCGACCTGGAATCCCACACTGTCCTCTATGTAGGACTCGGTCAAGCACCTTTTTCATACGGTTACCTAAAACCTTCGCAAAAACTTTATAATCTGCACACATGAGGGAGATCGCCCTAAAAGCACCCAAGGTCTTCCCCCCCCTCCCTTATAGACCAAAACTACTACCCCCGTGCCCTGCGATTCCCCAACACTCTCCCTTTCCTTCATACAGTTAAACAACCGACCAGACATTCCTTCATACAATCCCAATGTGTAATATAGAAATCATTAGGAATTCCATCAATGCCCGGCGCTTTTCCCCTACTCAAGCCCATTATCGCCTCCTCCACCTCCTCCTCACTGATCCTACCCTATTACCGCCCTCTCCTCCTCCCCTAAAAAACCTCGAATCTTCTCCCAAATCTCTCCCTCCCTCTCTCCACCCTCCCTCTGCTTAAAATTCTCCCTAAACCAATAATCAGCTATAATTTGCTCATTCCATCGGTGGTACTAAGTACCTGCCCCACCCTATATCCCCCCACCCCTTTACACACCTCTAATCCCATAATCGTGGTCATCTGTTGCCTATTCCTAAATCTCCTCAAAAACACATCCTGACGGTTTGTCACCCCATAGAACCTCCTCTAAACCTTCCCTCACACGTATCGCATCAAAACGAGAGTTTTTGTATATCCCTCAATCTTCCCTTAAAACCTCTATTTCTCCATGTCTAGCCCCCCCTCCCCCTTCATAACAATCATTTAGCTGCCCCTCTAAATATTTCTGTAAACCATACCTCCACCTCGCCTCATCCTTCCTCTATGCTGGTAATAGTCCCTAATCTGCAATTTAGCGTGCTTCTCCCACCATTCCAAAACATCCTCCTCTTCGTTGCGAGCCTCCATAGTTGCTTCCACCATTCCCTAAAAAACAACCCCTCCTCCTCTCCCTGGAGTAGCCTCACATTCATTTTCCAATAACCCACATACCTACGAACCATCCCTTCCCATGCCATCTCTGCCAAAACTGCACGATGGTCCGAAAAAAACCCAAATCTATCGTCATTACACGTTCTACTGTTATATCTCGAGTTATATATATACGATCCAACTGGCAGCATAACCCCTCCGCAGAAACGTGTGCTCTACTTTCCACCCATCGCCCCTGACTATGTCATAAACCCCTGCATCCCTCAACAAATCCCTCAATACCCCAAGCACACACCCTGCCCCTCTCGGTTCCACATCCTTATTCCTGATACACAATTCCAATCCCCACCTATTATAGAAACCATTGGTAAACCCCGCATGTAGAAAAGCAAAACCTCCCTTACAAAATTCACCTTAACCCGTATGTTACTATCTGCCGGCATATATATCCCCAGAAAACATACTCTAATCTCGCCCCATATCCCTTCCACCCTCACCACCCTCCCCTCCCCTCCCTCTTCCCACTTGAGCATGTGGAATGGGCTGGTCTCCCTCACTGCCACTGCCCACCCCACCCTTTAATTTCCCTGAACTACCAACATACATCCTAAAACCGTTCAGCCTCAACTCTCTGCCATACTTGAAATTGTGTTCTTGAATAAAACACACATCAATATTAAAACGCCGCAAAACATCCTCCAACCATATCTCGTTTACCGTCAGCTCTAAGGCCATTCACGTTTATCGTTAGACACTTAAAGATTCAGAAAGGGTGGCTTTCCTCTATGTCTCTGTGTCCTGTCTGTTTCACTTTTTGCTGCTTCTGTCTTTTCTCGTACACTCTTTCCCGCTGTACCCCCTCCCCCCCCCTGTACACTACTCCGCCTTTCTTAATCACTCCTGCCCACGTCTTCGTCCCTGTACGCTGAGCTGGTGTTATAACCTCCTCATCCGACGAGCCTCCAGCCCTCTTTCTAGATGTGCCCTCAATTTCCATATCAGTATTTCCATTGCCCTTGTGCACCTCAGCTTCCACCTGTATCAACTGCAACATGCCAGGCTCTGACCCCAGAGGCTCTGGAATCTGCTCCATCAAGTCCTTCTCAACCGTCAGAATGCTCCTGTCTGTAGCTGGGTTCTCCTCCGCAGGCACGTCCAGAAAGACTTAATCATCTCCTGTAGGGGCGTAGATAACTCCTGTGGAGCACCGGTCTCTCCCACCCCCACAGGCTGCTGCTCAACTCCCGGGCCCGCTTGCGGGGGAATATCCGAAGCCACTGGTAGTGTCACACAATTCTCCAACACGCCTCCACTTCGTCGCCCAATTACCTTTGCCTGCCGCACTCAAATTCTTCGGTAGAGGTTCCGCCTGAGACTCCGTGGCTACTTGCCGCTCCCAAGGCCGCGGCGCTGCTGCTCTACCACATCCGGCCGCCATGTGGTCAAAAGCGCCGCACAGGCGACACGTCTTTCGTTGTCCCGCATAGGTCACGTACAGCTGTGTCCTAAAATCCTCCAGGACAACATACGATGGAATAGGTCTTCTTAAAGACATCTTGACGGTGTAAGATCCAGCCGGCAACCCTTCATAGATTCCCTCCGTCCATCGAACTAAAGTAATGTCATGCACCTCGCCATATCTTTGAAATGTCTCTCTGATATCTACATCGTCTGCCTCGAAAGGAACGTTGCGGATCCTCACCCAGGTGTAGTATTTTGAGGCATCCCGCAGGCGTACCTCCAGACCAGATGATACGGTGATGTTCTTCTCCTGGTACTGAGTCACCGTCCTTTCATATGCCTCCACTGTGCAGAACTTTATGAAGATTCGTGATGATCCATTAAGTGCTATTCCGTGTAAGTCTTCAACTTCAATGCCAAACGTGTCCAGTATAATCGTTGGTAATAAAACAGGGGCATTCGTAGGGTAAATTGCCCCTTTAACAAGGTCAACACACACGGTGTTGCTCCTCCTGCGGTAGCTGGCAGCCATCTTGGTGAAAACAGGAAGTTGCGCACCAGAGAAAGCAAGAGCTGTTTGCGCAGTGCGTCCACTCAGCCCGAAAGCGAAGAGGACAATTTTTCGAGCAAATTAGGTTAGTTTTGTTCCAGGATGTGACCCACACCAGTCTACTAACACCCAGGTCCCCATTTTTCTGATGGGTAAAGAGGGACAACAAATGTATGGAAACACGCCCAATGTTTCTACCCTTGTCTGGAATCGAACCCGGACCCTCAGTGTGAAGTGAGAGTTTTGCCTACCAGGCCACGAGCCAGTGGTGTGTTGCATGAGAATGGGAGTGTTGCTGTTTATTTATTCTACTGTACTTACGTGAAGACAAATTGTACACAATGTAAGAGTGTTTTTATTGTGGGGTAAAAACTTTGCAAACTCATGCGAAATGTACGAAATGTACGGATATGAACGAAAAGTGGACAGGTATTAATACGCTGGGAACCAAAGCAATCATAGTACAGTGGACCCTCGACCAGCGATGGCATCGATTAACGATAAATCTGACTAGCGATACATTTTATCGCAAAAATTTTGCCTCGATTAGCGCTAAAAAACTCGACCAACACTATTCCTTCCGTCTGAGAGGCGTCCACTTCTGGCCAGTGTTTACAAGCCAGCCAGCCACCGCGGTCGCTTCCAAGCATACAATCGGAACATTTCATATTATCACAGCCTTTTTAGTGATTGCACCTGCAAAATAAGTCACCATGGGCCCCAAGAAAGCTTCTAGTGCCAACCCTACAGCAAAAAGGGTGAGAATTACTATGGATATGAAGAAAGAGATCATTGCTAAGTATGAAAGTGGAGTGCATGTCTCCGAGCTGGCCAGGCTGTACACAAAACCCCAATCAACCATCGCTACTATTGTGGCCAAGAAAACGGCAATCAAGGAAGCTGTTCTTGCCAAAGGTGCAACTATGTTTTCGAAACTGAGATCGCAAGTGATAGAAGATGTTGAGAGACTGTTATTGGTATGGATAAACGAAAAACAGATAGCAGGAGATAGCATCTCTCAAGCGATCATATGTGAAAAGGCTAGGAAGTTGCATGACGATTTAATTAGAAAAATGCCAGCAACTAGTGGTGATGTGAGTGAATTTAAGGCCAGCAAAGGTTGGTTTGAGAGATTTAAGAATCGTAGTGGCATACAGTGTGATAAGGCATGGTGAGGCTGCCAGTTTGGACCAAAAAGCAGCTGAAAAATATGTGCAGGAATTCAAGGAGTACATAGACAGTGAAGGACTGAAACCTGAACAAGTGTTTAATGGTGACACTGACAATGTTGTGAAACACGTTAGGAATGTCATAAAGGAACGGGAGGTACAGGCCTCTATGGGTAGATATGTTGTGCGACAGAGGTCCAGTGACTCAAGCTGGTCCTAGTGGCATTAAAAGAAGGGAAGTAACCCCGAAAAAGGACTTGCCACCTCAAGTCCTAATGGAAGGGGATTCCCCTTCTAAACACTAAGACCATCAACACACTCCCCTTTTCCCATCCCATCAGTCATCACCAGATCTTCAATAAAGGTAAGTGTCATGTAACTGTGCATGTCTTCTTCAGTTTGTGTGTATTAAAATTAATATTTCATGTGTTAAAATTTTTTTTTTCAATACTTTTGGGTGTCTTGCACGGATTAATTTGATTTCCATTATTTCTTATGGGGAAAATTAAATTGACTAACGATTATTTTGATTAACGATGAGCTCTCAGGAACGGATTAATAGAGTTAGTCGAGGGTCCACTGTACTAGGGAAAGAGCACAACTTTGTAGTACCCACAGTCAGTGGCCAGGCTTCAAACACATTTTATTGTACAGCAATAAAGGAATGGAACAGACTACCCGCACATGTCAAAGCCAGTCATAGCATGAGCCAGTTCAAGAAGAGAGCCAAAACGTACCTAATGAATGTTTTTTTTTAATGAATGTAGCGACAGAAAGGGAGGAGAACGATTTTTTATTTTTATTTAGCTAAAACACATGTATATATAAATAACTCATTTTACCTAATTCCTGGTACATCTCCTTTATAGTATAATAAGATATCCTCATAGTATAATAATAAGGTATTAAAAGGACTCCAATGGAAATAAGTAACTGACTTTTTTGGGGTTATCGTAGGTTCTCTACACATATGCTGCTATGCATGATAATCTATGTAACTGCATTTGTGTATACCTGAATAAACTTACTTATTCATCTGACCATATAAGCGCCCACAACCCGTTCAGTTTTTTTACATTGCCTGAGCTCAGTGTATTTCGTTCTCTCTCGTTTACTCTTGTTCTCGTTAACTCGTTGTCTCTCGTCGACGATGGCGTCTAAGCTTTGCTGTGATAAAAAAAAAAAAGAGGAGTCGTAAGCCTCTTACTTTAAATGCCACGGTAGAATTTATTAAATTTTGTGAACATGGTCTGTCTATGGCTGAAATAAGACATAAGCTTGGTTTGGCTCGTCAAACATTTAGTACAATTGTGAAATCTAAGGAGAAAGTGTTGTAAAGTGGAGTGTAGTGTAGATGTCGCTAACGTCCCTAATGCAGTTTAATATTACTGATGAGGAATTTTACTAAATCAGAAGAGGCATTCAAAAATGATCAATTGGAAAGTAGCATTAAATTACTTGAATTAAATCGGCAAACTAGGAAGAACACAAACACTAACCTTCATATTATTATTATTATAATCAAAAAGAAGCGCTAAGCCACAAGGGCTATACAGCGACTAACCTTCATAGCTACCACAACTACCTGCTTAAACAAGATAACACTGATTAAGTAGTAACTTTATTTAGCCACAGGCACACAAAGTACAATTACCATACATGTGTAGATTACCTATTATAACCCCAAAAAGTCAGACGAAGTGACATTTCTATTTGGAGTCCTTGTAATATTGTATAATTTAAAACTTAAAAATGGTGGAAGGGGGGGGGGGAGAACGTGGCCAGGGGAATAGCACATATAATGGTGGATTTCGTGTATATATATGGGAAGAGTAATTGGGAGGTGAGGAAACGGGTTTTAGCGGCGACATTTTGTAGCACGATGAGTAGGAATCGGGAGGTGTATGGGAGGAGATGGAAAGCAGCCTTCTCCGAGGGTTACAAGTCCATCACTGTTGGGGAGTTGCTTGGGTTGTGACGCGGTCGGGGAGGGGGAGGGGTTGGAAGTAGTGAAGAGCGTTTAGTTGGAGGGGGGGGGGGACAAACGGGCTTGCCAAACGAAAGGGGGAGATGGATTGTGTGTGTTTGCGTGTGTGGGAGTGAGATGCGTGTGTGAGAATGGTGGTGTGAAATGGGATGAGTGGGTGAAGTTTAACAGAAGTGCTATGGAATCTGAGGTGAGGCTTGTGTGTGGGTTTTACCCTATTCTAGAGCTCCCTGTGCCTGTGCACACTAAAGGAGAGTTCGTAAGTTCTTCGCGTGTGCGTGTTCAAGGTCATGTTCTACGGTTGGGAAAAATGTATTGTCGGTTAGTGGTGAGCAGGTTGAGATTTTCCCGTGCTATGTTTGGTCCACCATATGGTGGGCTGAAACGGTGCGGTGTATCGATGACGGAGAAATGTTGTAGGTTGGATTGTATTATTAACTTTTTAAATTAATGTCCCGGTCTCCGTTGAGTAGCGGAGGCGTGTGTGCCTTCTGAAATAATGCGTTTCCGATATAGAAGAACGCCTTTTGTAACTATGTATAATATTCGATGTGTTCAGAGAATGCTGAATGGGACAGCAACAACGGTAGGTTTTGATCTCCATTGTACAGAAAATCATGCATGTTTTCACCGGAGCTTAGGGTTTTGCTTATGATATAATCGAGAAGTCCAATATATCTTATGGCTTCAGGCATGTTAAACGGTGGGGGGGGGGGGGATGTCCTGAGCGGTGGATATATCCAGGAAGGGGGAGAGTAGAAGAGTATACACTTGTTTTTCATGTTGTGTGAGACAAACTTATATATCATGTATGGTGAGAGATTGGTATTATCCACGTTGGGCATATGCATGTGATGTTCAGGCTGGGCTGGGATCAGCGTAGAGGTGGGATCATACGCAGTGATTTATAAGGGTTTGTACACTCTGTAGAGGGAGAAAGAGCTGGTATAGGTCACCAGTCTCGAGACACTCCCCAGATAGGGAGCCAAGGCCGGGTCACCACTACTTGGAAAAGACCCGGGCCGGGAGAATACCGGCGAATAAAAAAAAAAATATAGGTCACCATTGACATTTTGTCAGGTTTTGTGTTTTGTCATGTGCATGCATCTTATATGTTAAGTTTTAAATAATAAAAAAATATATATCTGAGATGGTTGTTTTCACGTGCAATTTTTTCTTTACTGTTTTGACCTCGAACTTGGGGTTCGCATGTATTGTTTGTATTGCCTTTTCATTACACTGGGATACAACTGAATACATCCTGAGGATAGGTGTGGTATGCCATATGCGTATTGAATTTATTGTCTCGAATGAGAATGGCATGGACTTTGGCAAGGATGGTGCAGTACGCTTGTATGGATTATTACTGTATACGGTTTGCATTGTGAATGTTTAGGTATGAGTGTGCATTGTGAATGTTTAGGAAGGAGTGTGCATTGTGAATGTTTAGGTAGGAGTGTGCATTGTGAATGTTTAGGTAGGAGTATGCATTGTGAATGTTTAGGTAGGAGTGTGCATTGTGTATATTTAGGTAGGAGTGTGCATTGTGTATATTTAGGTAGGAGTGTGCATTGTGTATATTTAGGTAGGAGTGTGCGTTGTGTATATTTAGGTAGGAGTGTGTATTGTGTATATTTAGGTATGAGTGTGTATTGTGTATGTTTAGGTATGAGTGTGTATTGTGTATGTTTAGGTATGAGTGTGTATTGTGTATGTTTAGGTATGAGTGTGTATTGTGTATATTTAGGTATGAGTGTGTATTGTGTATGTTTAGGTACGAGTGTGCATTATTGTATTATGTCAGGTTATTTTCCCTATTATAATTAATGTTAAGTTGTCCATATGCGATATGTTTATCGTGAGTGTAACTGTTAACTTTTGTGTCTGCCAGATGTCAGGGTTGTGATGGCTAAACATTGTATGCCCGTAAGGTGTGACGTTTTATGTTTTAAATGTTTTTAACCCTTGGTCACAGGGTTTCATGTCCTCGTTATGTATTGTATTTTAAATAAAATATATGTAAAAAAAGAAAATTTAAAACTTAAAAGATAAAACAGCTATGTGAAGCTCAGTTACAATAATGTGAGACCTTCCACCTTGAAACACGAACTTGGAAGCCAGACTGAAGAGCAATTCTAATGTTATCTCAGAGAGATCATATTCTAATGTAGCAGACAGTCCTCTTAACCGTAGGCAACATGACCAATTGGTCGTTGCTCAAGAAGCATAAACAGTTGAAATATAACGTAGTTACTGTATAAGTCGCCAGCAGTGAACACCCGTTTTCTGTTCTCTTGGCAGACTGTTTTATCGTCTTTTATATTTATTGATTTATTTTTGCTTTGAAACCGAACTCAACCTAACTTATAAATAGGCTGCAAACCTAATTTAAAGTGTGACATAGTTATTAGGAAGACGGGTTGAATATACACCAGCACATTAAGTTTGAATCCTGGTCAAATTTACATTATCAAGTTTTCATCATTGAAGGTTTAAAGTTATCTGAAGAGGCGCTCAGAAATCCTAACATGGAAATCAGCAATTCAATATTCGATGTCTCTTCTATAAATAAAAGGCAAACTTTCATATAGACAAGCAAAAATTAATCCAAATCAGATTAACCAGGTGTTTAAGACTTAAATAAGTAAAGAGGTTTGTGAGTTAATAAGTACGTAAAGTTTCCTTAAGTTTCGCGTATAAAAAATATTTTTTTACATTGTCAGGCCTATGTTACAGGCCTATGTTACAGGCACTTCTGAACTACATTATATACATTAAACATAGAATAACCCAGTAAAGTCAACACTTATCCCTGAAGAGAAGAGATATTCTGCAGTTAGTTCACGAAAGAGTTTAATAAATTGGCACATTAAAACTCTCACAAATTAAAATTATTGAAAAAAAAGTCTTTTGAGGAAAACACATCGGCAGCAAGAGTTTGATAGGAAAAATTACTACATCTGCTTCATAAGATCCATCAGCCACTACAGTCTGATGTTCAGAAGTATCAGGGGAAAGTACCGAGTGGACCACATGGTGTCTGTGGAGTGGAAGACATACTGGCCTATTTTAACGAGAGATTTAAGTTCCGTTACTGGGATCTGGGTGGTACTGACATCATACACATGGTGTGGGTGGTAGTAAAACCATACCCATGGTGTGGGTGGTACTAACACCATACCCATGGTGTGGGTGGTACTAACACCATACCCATGGTGTGGGTGGTAGTAACACCATACCCATGGTGTGGGTGGTAGTAACACCATTCCCATGGTGTGGGTGGTACTAACACCATACCCATTGTGCGGGTGGTAGCACCATACCCATGTTGAGGGTGGCAGTAACACCATACCCATGGTGTGGGTCGTAGTAACACCGTAGCCAAGGTGTGGGTGGTAGTAACACCGTAGCGAAGGTGTGGGTGGTAGTAACACCGTAGCCAAGGTGTGGGTGGTAGTAGCACCGTACCCATGGTGTGAGTGGTAGTAACACCATACCCATGGTGTGGGTGGTAGTAACGCCATACCCAGGGTGTGTTTGGTAGTAACACCATACCCATTTCTGGGTGGTAGTAACACCATACCCATGGTGTGGGTGGTAGCAACACCATACTCATGGTGTAATAGTAGCACCATACCCATGGTGTGGGTGGTAGTAAAGATCATAAAGACATATAAAATACTGAGAGGAATTGACAAGGTGGACAGTGACAGAATGTTCCAGAGAAGGGACACAGCAACAAGGGGGCACAGTTGAAAGTTGAAGACACAGATGAATCACAGGGATGTTAGGAAGTATTTCTTCAGTCACAGAGTAGTCAGGAAGTGGGATAATTTGGGAAGAGATGTAGTGGAGGCAGGATCCATACATAGCTTTAAGCAGAGGTATGATAAAGTTCATGGTTCAGGGAGAGTGACCCAGTAGCGACCAGTGAAGAGGCGGGGCCAGGAGCTATAACTCGTCCCCTGTAACCACCACTAGACGAGTATACACACACACACACACACACACACACACACACACACACACACACACACACACACACACACAAACAAAAACGGTAATTCTTAATTTACAGTAAGCAAAGTCAAGGTATTTGACATTTTCCGAGTGAGATATTTCTGAATTCATTAACTTTATATCATTCCAGTACATTATGACGCAAGGTTTGACAATCGTCTATCTGGCAAGCATGTCATTTCGTTTGGTCTTCATCTGGTAATGGTGATTTAACCTCCCAAAGATACCTGTAACCCAGCCGGAGCCGGGAAGTAGTGCCCTCCAAGAGTCTGCTTATTTTGTTGGATGCACCATAGACATGTGGCTCCTCCTGCATGATAGAATGATGACAAATAGACTGACTGATGTCAGTCTCCCTCAGTCTTAAATCAGTAAAGCTCATTTTAAGTTCTTTTTCGTATTTTTGTTCTCAAACTGCTAACTGACAACCCTCTCTGAAGGCATATAACTTGGCCAGTTCATCAGTTCTATCATTCTTCTGAAAACCAATGACAGATGGAATACAGAGGTTTACTTCTGTTATTAAATATATTTGATTTAAGAGGGTAATTCGTATGGAAATTTCCGGAACTTGGAAAAATATCGACTCAAACATAAATAATAAGTTTCAGTTTACGTTTGATGGCTGAATATTGATGTTTGACAACTTGACTGAGTTATGAAGCTGTGACAGTTTGACAACCAGCACAACTGCTGTTGTGACTAAGTCAGCACTGCTGTGTCAGCACTGCTGTGTCATGACTGTCAGCACTGCTGTGTCATGACTGCCAGCACTGCTGTGTCATGACTGCCAGCACTGCTGTGTCATGACTGCCAGCACTGCTGTGTCATGACTGCCAGCACTGCTGTGTCATGACTGCCAGCACTGCTGTGTCATGACTGCCAGCACTGCTGTGTCATGACTGCCAGCACTGCTGTGTCATGACTGTCAGCACTGTTGTGTTATGACTGTCATAACTGCTGTGTCATGACTGTCAGCACAGCGGTGTCATGACTATGTCAGCACTGCTGTGTCATGACTATGTCAGCACTGCTGTGTCATGACTATTTCAGCACTGCTGTGTCATGACTATGTCAGCACTGCTGTGTCATGACTATGTCAGCACTGCTGTGTCATGACTATGTCAGCACTGCTGTGTCATGACTATGTCAGCACTGCTGTGTCATGACTATGTCAGCACTGCTGTGTCATGACTATGTCAGCACTGCTGTGTCATGACTATGTCAGCACTGCTGTGTCATGACTATGTCAGCACTGCTGTGTTATGACTGTCAGCACTGCTGTGTCATGACTATGTCAGCACTGCTGTGTCATGACTGTCAGCACTGCTGTGTCATGACTGTCAGCACTGCTGTGTCATGACTATGTCAGCACTGCTGTGTCATGACTATGTCAGCACTGCTGTGTCATGACTATGTCAGCACTGCTGTGTCATGACTATGTCAGCACTGCTGTGTCATGACTGTCAGCACTGCTGTGTCATGACTGTCAGCACTGCTGTGTCATGACTATGTCAGCACTGCTGTGTCATGACTATGTCAGTACTGCTGTGTCATGACTATGTCAGTACTGCTGTGTCATGACTATGTCAGCACTGCTGTGTCATGACTATGTCAGCACTGCTGTGTCATGACTATGCCAGCACTGCTGTGTCATGACTATGTCAGCACTGCTGTGTCATGACTATGTCAGCACTGCTGTGTCATGACTATGTCAGTACTGCTGTGTCATGACTATGTCAGCACTGCTGTGTCATGACTATGTCAGTACTGTGTCACAATGCATAAAATTGTAATGGTACAAATAACGTACACTTGAACCTTATTTGTATCATTAAAATTTTATGTATCGTGAAGTAAATTTCTGTAATAAAGTTGGTAGAATTACCGACAATATGTAAAGTAAAAGGACACAAGTGCAACTAATGTGACATTTTATTGTGGCAACGTTTCGCTCTCCAGGAGCTTTATCAAGCCCCTGGAGAGCGAAACGTTGCCACAATAAAATTTCACATTAGTTGCACTTGTGTCCTTTTACTTAAGTAAATTTATGAAAAAACATTTCGCCCATCATAAAGTTATGCATAGAAACAACTGACAAAGATCACACCATAAATACATACATCACACTGTTATACATAGAAACACCATAAATGCTTCGCTCACATACATACAAACACATACATATACATACATACAATTTAAATTAAGGAATTAAATACTATGATATATAAATAGAAGGATAAAATTTAAAGTAATTGGCCCCACCATGGTGGTGTAGCCGGACGAGAAGTTCTTCTCTTCTGGCTGGACTACGGTACGAGTCTACCCGGGTGGATGTATTTACAAAGCACAGATTCTGTGTGTCCCTCTCTGTAATTACATCTGTCTGTATATAATGATATTAAAACATTTGTTCTAATATCATATATGGGTAATGCTCCATGGTGAGGCTACATTTGAAGAGTTAAGTTCCTCTTTGAGGAAATGCTGTGTTTGGGGTTCACAGCTCTCAACGTCCCCCTCAAATGTACTATAATAGGTTCTTTTTCTTTTCTTTTTATAAAGCGAAGCCAAGTGAGTGCAGTGCACAATGTTACACATTGTTAATGAGTGTTGAGTGAGTGTTAGAGTGCATTATTACACACAGTTAAAGACTACTGAGTGTGTAGGGGTAGTACACAGTGTACAAGAGTGCAGAGATTGACCAAGTCACTGATCGGAACATTGTTCCATTAAAAGGCTGTCCTACAAAGAATGTCTTATCCTCACCATTTTTCATAACACACAGCATCAACTAATTTAATACAGCAAAGGAAGTTATGTGAGTAATTATCATAATCATAACGAGAAAGCACAATATTACTGAGAAATAATGTCTTGTCCTTAACCAACACTATTATTATTCACATGTTCAACACTCACTTCTCTATATCGCCTGAGATCAACCACAGCCCAGTTAGAAATAACTGATTTTCATAACTAATATGTTAAGATTATGGTATATAATAATCTTTTCTTTATGTTTACTTACGTAGTTGTAGATACATGTCCGAGCAAACATTCTCAACAAGTCAAAGATATGATACAGGATTACTGATGACAATTCGTACACGATTTCGCTGTTAGAAATTACAAAATTTATTCCTAACATCTTAAACTTGTTTAAAAAAGACTGCAAAAATTGGTAATGAAAACTACTAACTAAATGGAAAATAAATTTTTTATTAACTTTTAAACTATACATTTTAAGCCCCTGAAAGCCGACTACAGCTTATCCAGTGAAGTTTTTTTATACATATCAAAGGAAAGTTATATATTTATGTTTGAAACAGTTGTTTAAAGTCAGGGTCGATACTTCACCTGTAGCTCACATCAAACCTTCACCTGTAATTAACCTTGCTTATTCACCTGTAATTTGTCCTTACATCTTCATCTGTAATTCGTCTTATGTATACCCTTGTAGCTCACTTTATACCATCTATAATTCGCCTTTACACCTTCACCCGTAAATCGTCTAAAAGAAGCAAAAGGCACAATACGGTCACTGGAACAGTTTACAAATAACCCAGGAGAGAGAAGCTTATGAGAACGTTTCGGTCCGACTTGGACCATTTATAAAGTCACAGTGCGAAGCGTCGTCGTAAGCTCCTGTCTACTATATACAGTTTGTGTAAATCGTCTTACGTATACCCCTCTAGTTCAAATCACACATTTACCTATAGTTCACCTTCAATATTCACCAACAAATACAAATCAGCAAATAAAACTCTGACGATGATTTCATGATGACTCGAGAAATCGTAACGACACGATTGCAAACAAACTACGTGATAAATGCTTACTCAACAAGCTTTCACAAGAACAACATTAGTGACTCAAGAAATCGTAATGACACGATTGCAAACAAACCATACCCCCGGCCGGGATTGAACCCGCGGTCATAGAGTCTCAAAACTCCAGCCCGTCGCGTTAGCCACTAGACCAGCTAGCCACAATAAGATTCATCCAACTAGGTATATTTCTACACCATAGGAAGGTTAGCACAGGCACCTCTGTGACCACAAATGCAAGTGTTCACTAGACTGAGAGAACACAGATGAAAACTATTACAAAAAAAAAAAAAAAAGAAAATAGGAAACTTGGTGTCCAGGTTGGTTAATGGACCGCCACAGAGTTCCAACAACATTTCAAATTTCCGTAGAAAAGTCTTATTATCATTCCTGTTAATATCTTTTGATTAAGAATATTCTGATAAATAAATTGGAGAATATTTATTTACTTTATTTTTAAAGTATGGAATGTGAACAAGCGACTAGTGAGACATATTTGTAGATCAGCAGAGACCAAGCGACTAGTGAGAGACTTGTGGATCAGCAGAGACCAAGCGACTAGTGAGAGACTTGTGGATCAGCAGAGACCAAGCGACTAGTGAGAGACTTGTGGATCAGCAGAGACCAAGCGACTAGTGAGAGACTTGTGGATCAGCAGAGACCAAGCGACTAGTGAGAGACTTGTGGATCAGCAGAGACCAAGCAACTAGTGAGAGACACTTGTGGATCAGCAGAGACCATGCGACTAGTGAGAGACTTGTGGATCAGCAGAGACCAAGCGACTAGTGAGACACTTGTGGATCAGCAGAGACCAAGCGACTAGTGAGACACTTGTGGATCAGCAGAGACCAAGCGACTAGTGAGACACTTGTGGATCAGCAGAGACCAAGCGACTAGTGAAACACTTGTGGATCAGCAGAGACCAAGCGACTAGTGAGACACTTGTGGATCAGCAGAGACCAAGCGACTAGTGAGACACTTGTGGATCAGCAGAGACCAAGCGACTAGTGAGACACTTGTGGATCAGCAGAGACCAAGCGACTAGTGAGACACTTGTGGATCAGCAGAGACCAAACGACTAGTGAGACACTTGTGGATCAGCAGAGACCAAGCGACTAGTGAGACACTTGTGGATCAGCAGAGACCAAGCGACTAGCGAGAGACTTGTGAATCAGCAGAGACCAAGCGACTAGTGAGAGACTTGTGAATCAGCAGAGACCAAGCGACTAGTGAGAGACTTGTGGATCAGCAGACACCAAGCGACTAGCGAGAGACACTTGTGGATCAGCAGAGACCAAGCGACTAGTGAGAGACTTGTGGATCAGCAGAGACCAAGCGACTAGCGAGAGACTTGTGAATCAGCAGAGACCAAGCGACTAGTGAGAGACTTGTGAATCAGCAGAGACCAAGCGACTAGTGAGAGACTTGTGAATCAGCAGAGACCAAGCGACTAGTGAGAGACTTGTGGATCAGCAGACACCAAGCGACTAGCGAGAGACACTTGTGGATCAGCAGAGACCAAGCGACTAGTGAGACACTTGTGGATCAGCAGACACCAAGCGACTAGCGAGAGACACTTGTGGATCAGCAGACACCAAGCGACTAGCGAGAGACACTTGTGGATCAGCAGACACCAAGCGACTAGTGAGACACTTGTGGATCAGCAGACACCAAGCGACTAGTGAGACACTTGTGGATCAGCAGACACCAAGCGACTAGTGAGACACTTGTGGATCAGCAGACACCAAGCGACTAGTGAGACACTTGTGGATCAGCAGACACCAAGCGACTAGTGAGACACTTGTGGATCAGCAGACACCAAGCGACTAGTGAGACACTTGTGGATCAGCAGAGACGAAACTTTTGTAAAATATTTTATATAGCAAGAAATAATTAGAAAAAGCTTCACTTTTTCACGACTTCGTTTCTTTCACCTCACCTTTTTACTGATAGAAATTGCGCGCGCACACACACACACACGCACACACGCACACACGCACACACGCACACACGCACACACGCACACACGCACACACGCACACACGCACACACACCCAGAACAAGACTGGATCTTGTGTTCACCCTGAGCAGTTCAGACACCGAGGACATCACTTACGAGAGGCCCCTTGGAGCTAGCGATCACGTGGTTCTGAGTTTTAATTATATAGTAGAGTTACAAGTGGAGAAGTTAACAGGAATTGAATGGGAAAAGCCAAACTATAAAAGGGGGGACTACACAGGTATGAGGAACTTCCTGCAGGAGGTTCAGTGGGACAGAGAACTGATAGGAAAATCCGTAAACTAGATGATGGAATATGTAACAACAAAGTGAAAGGAGGCAGAGGAAAGGTTTATTCCCAAGGACAATAGAAATAAGAGGAAGACCAAAGATAGTCCTTGATTTACCCGAAGGTGTAAGGAAGCAAAAACTAAGTGCACCAGAGAAGGTGCAGGAAAAGGTACAGGAGGCAAAGGACCCAGGAAAATAAGGAGATTAGTAGAAGAGCCAGAAACAAGTATGCACAGATAAGGAGGGAGGCCCAGCGACAGTACGAAAAGGACATAGCATCGAAAGTCAAGTCTGACCCGAAACTGCTGTATAGCCACATTAGGAGGAAGACAACAGTCAAAGACCAGGTGATCAGGCTGAGGAAAGAAAGCGGGGAACTCACAAGAAATGATCAAGAGGTATGTGAGGAGCTCAACATGAGATTTAAGGAAGTATTTACAGTGGAGTCAGGAAGGTCTCTGGGGGGACAGAACAGAGGGGGACACAAGCAAGGAATTTACCAACAAATGTTGGATGACATACAAACAAATGAGAAGGAGGTGAAGAAGCTGCTAAGGGACATCGATACCTGAAAGGCAATGGGACCGGACATCTCCCCGTGAGTCCTTAGAGAGGGAGCGGATACGCTGTGTGTGCCCCTTACCACAATCTTCAACAAATCCCTGGAAACTGGGCAACTACCTGGGGTATGGAAGACGGCAAATGTAGTTCCCATTTTTAAAAAAGGAGACAGAAAAGAGGCACTAAACTAAACTATAGACTTGTGTCACTGACGTGTATAGTATACTAAGTTATGGAGAAGATTACCAGGAGGAGAGTGGTGAAGCACCTGGAATGGAACAAGAGTATAAACGCCAACCAGCAAGGATTCATGGAAGGCAAATCCTGTGTCACAAACCTTCTGGAGTTTCATGATAAAATAACAGAAGACGAGAGAGAGGGGTGGGTTGATTGCCTCTTCTTGGACTGCAAGAAGGCCTTTGACAGTTCCTCACAAGAGATTAGTGCAGAAGCTAGAGGATCAGGCGCATATAACAGGAAGGGCACTGCACTGGATCAGAGAATACCTGACAGGGAGGCAACAACGCGTCATGGGACGTGATGAGGTATCACAGTGGGCACCTGTGACGAGCGGTGTTACACAGGGGTCGGTCCTAGGACCAGTGCTGTTTTTGGTATATGTGAATGACATGATGGAAGAGTTAGACTCAGAAGTGTCCCTGTTCGCAGATGATGTGAAGTTAATGAGGAGAATTAAATCAGATGAGGATCAGGCAAGACTTCAGAGAGACCTGGACAGACTGGACACCTGGTCCAGCAACTGGCTTCTCGAATTTAACCTCGCCAAACGCAAAGTCATGAAGATCGTGGAAGGGCACAGAAGACCGCAGACGGAGTATAGGCTAGGTGGCCAAAGACTGCAAACCTCGCTCAAAGAGAAAGATCTTGGGGTGACTATAACACCGAGCATGTCTCAGGAAGCACACATTAATTAACCAGATAACTGCTGCGCCTGGCAAACCTGAGAACAGCATTCCGATACCTTAGTAAGGAATCATTCAAGACACTGTACACCGTGTACGTCAGGCCCATACTGGAGTATGCAGCACCTGTTTGGAACCCACACTTGATCAAGCACGTCAAGAAATTAGAGAAAGTGCAAAGGTTTGCGACAAGGTTAGTTCCAGAGCTAAGGGAAATGTCCTATGAAGAAAGGTTAAGGGAAATCGGCCTGACGACACTGGAGGACAGGAGGGTCAGGGGAGACATGATAACGACATATAAAATACTGCGTGGAATAGACAAGGTGGACAAAGACAGGATGCTCCAGAGAGGGGGCACAGAAACAGGGGTCACAATTGGAAGCTGAAGACTCAGATGAATTAAAGGGATGTTAGGAAGTATTTCTTCAGTCAGAGTTGTCAGGCCGTGGAATAGCCTAGAAAGTGAAGTAGTGGAGGCGGGAACCGTACATAGTTTTAAGACGAGGTTTGATAAAGCTCATGGAGCAGGGAGAGAGAGGACCCAGTAACAACCAGTGAAGAGGCGGGGCCAGGAGCTAAGACTCGACCCCTACACCCACAAATATGTGAGTACACACACACACACACACACACACACACACACACACACACTCACTCACTCACACACTCACTCACACACACACTCACACACACTCTCACTCACTCTCACTCACTCTCACTCACTCTCACTCACTCTCACTCACTCTCACTCACTCTCACTCACTCTCACTCACTCTCACTCACTCTCACTCACTCTCACTCACTCTCACTCACTCTCACTCACTCTCACTCACTCTCACTCACTCTCACTCACTCTCACTCACTCTCACTCACTCTCACTCACTCTCACTCACTCTCACTCACTCTCACTCTCACTCACTCTCACTCACTCTCACTCACTCTCACTCACTCTCACTCACTCTCACTCACTCTCACTCACTCTCACTCACTCTCACTCCTCATCTCTCTCATCACTCTCTCTCACTCTCTCTCACTCACTCTCTCTCACTCACTCACTCTCACTCACTCACTCTCACTCACTCACTCTCACTCACTCACTCTCTCTCATTCACTCTCTCTCACTCTCACTCACTCTCACTCACTCTCACTCACTCACTCTCACTCTCTCTCTCTCTCTCTCTCTCTCTCTCTCTCTCTCTCTCTCTCTCTCTCTCTCTGGTCAGCATTCCTCCATACTAAGTTATGTTGTAATGTTATCTGTGGATGTTAACATACTATGTTACGTCACGGTCACGAATGTTGTGTTGGTATGCACTGTAATGCATTAAAGTTGGATATAATACAACATGAATGTTACAGTTTACTTTGTAATGTAGTGATGAATGGATTTCAGCATGTATTATATGGATGCTGTGATGTACTATGTTACATCAGTAAGTGTTTAGGGTATACAGTAAACTTGATGACAATTATTAATTACAATACAACTTTGCGACCACTGTCAGCCTCAGAATTAGTTATCCCTGAGTTACCAGACCCTGCCACGTGGAGGCCAGTGGTTCGTCTTTCGGGCTCCCCCCCCCCCTCCCCTCCATACACACTACCATCTAGGGGATTCCCTCAGGTCCATGTGTCCAGGATTCCACCCGTTTTCCCTCAGGTATTCAACTTGCACAACTTGTCACACACTGCAACATCATGGAATCTTGCTTCAGAGGACATCTACATGACCTCCTTCACGGCTACAACAACTAACCCATCCCCTTGGGTATGACCTACTTCCACTGGGGAGTCCCGCCTGCCAGCGACTATGCCCTCGTCTGCTACACGTCCCTATCCACTGACGTCTATATAAGCGCCAATCTCCTTGCCTGTGCTCCAGAATCTCTACAACCACCCTACTCTCCACAGTAACTCCAAGACTGAGGGACTGATTACCTCATCTATTGTACATAGTTCTACTCTCTTCTTAGTATGGCCTAGAATCTGTATTGATAAAGCCACTGGATGGCGAAACGTCTACAATAAAGATAACCAGATGTTGCACATGTGACTACTATTTACTAGTTTGGGGATTTGGCAAAATAGAAAGCGCAATATTGACTAGAATAAAGATGTCTGGCACAAATATTTTTACTTTCTGTATGAAAAATAATCAATACATAATAACATAGAACATAACTAACGTAATACCTGTCAACTCTCTTACCAACTGCAAGTTAATCAACATGTCTAAGTCCAACTCCAGATTAATCATATAAAAGGTAGAGTCCATAATGGTGATGACAGTGACAGTAAAGTAGTGCTAGTTTGTAGTTATTCATTATTAACAGTAACTTTATTACTTATTTTTGTATTACCCGGTTAGATGTTTACTATACACTTACCTTGATATCTGGTAATTAAAATCTTTATACAAGTGCAGCATTAAGAGAGACAGAAGTGATAGTGACGTAGGCTGAAGACAGAAAACCGAAAGGAGAAAGCGGAAGGAGGAAAGGGAAAGAGGGAGGAGAAAAAAGAATTATGTTAAGTCACGGATGTTGTGAAGTTTGGAGTATTTTACAATGTAATGGGAAAGGAAGGTATCTACAGGGACAAAGCCAGCCAATAGGATGACTAATCTCTGACATGACAGCAAAGAGCATTGTTGGCATCGGCAAGCCTAATACTACTATTGTGCTCCCTGAGTCTGTCAGAAGTGAACGGCAGTTTCTCCAAAGTGCTGAAGAGGACAAGAGGAACAGGAGCATCAATACAGGGAGTAGAGATATGAACTTGATTACTGCGAAGAGTGTCAGTCGGGCGAAAACTAAGTTTGATGTGTAAGGAACGGAGAGAGTTGTTGTGATTAGAAAGACTGGATATACAGGGAAGGCAGAGAACAGGAGAGTTCCCAGGAAGAGAGAGTTGGGGAGAGAAGAAAGTCCAGTTAGCACGTGAAAAGGCAGTGTTTATAAAATGTAAAGGGTAGCCAAGATGAGAAAATAAATTGTGAAGAGTGGAAATTTCTGAATCAAGGAACTGAGGATCACAAATTCGGAGAGCACGGAGAAATAATAACACTTTTCTTGACAGAGGAAGCATTATAAGAAAAGTAGTGGATGTACATGCCATTGTGCATAGGCTTGCTGTACACGGATAAAACAAAACCTGTAACTGAGCGGTGGACAAGAACATCAAGGAAAGGAAGAAAAGAATTAGATTCCCACTCAGGCAGGATTATTAAATGCATCAAGAAATGGTTGGATGAGACTAGAGTCATGAGACCAAAGAACAAAGATGTTATCTAGATAGCGGAGCCAGAGTGAAGGATGCACATCAATACTAGGAAGAACAGTTTCGAAGTATTCCATGTAAAGATTATCAAAAACAGGAGATAGAGGAGAGCCCATAGCGACACCGATGTTTGAGAATGATATTTTCTTTGGAAAGAAAAGAAATTTGAGTCCACACGGAGGCGGATAATATCAAGACATCAGTAGGTACAGGGAGATGAAGAAACCCTTCATTGGCCTTTTCTCTCAGGGAATTAAGTACGTCATAAAAAGGGATATTAGTGGAGAGGGATTCAAAGCCAAGACTTTCTAAATGGTTGAAGTCGGACCGAAACGTCGTCGTAAGCTCCGTCTATGTGCGGGTTATTTGTGTATTGTCCCCAGTCACGGTATTGTGTCCTTTTGTTCTTTGTCTTAAACTAGTAATTTTCACACCTTTCACATTGGATGCCTTCAAAATGACAAAAGCCAACATTCTCCATCAGAATGTTGAAATATATAAACTTTCTGAATTCCCAAACAATGAGGAAGCCTGATTTTTTTTGCCTCAAAGTTTTCAATTTATTTTGAAAAAACAAACAATTTTAACCGTGAAGGAGAATGCATATATAAATGGGTATATATTTTTGTACGTGTGTGTGTGTGTGTGTGTGTGTGTGTGTGTGTGTGTGTGTGTGTGTGTGTGTGTGTGTGTGTGTTTGTGTGTGTGATTACATTCGTACTAGTGTAAGAGGCGATGTGTTTCATACATATGTACGTGTGTGTGTTGTGTGTGTGTGTGTGTGTGTGTGTGTGTGTGTGTGTGTGTGTGTGTGTGTGTCTGTCTGTCTGTGTGTGTGTGTGTGTCTGTCTGTCTGTGATTACATTCACACTAGTGTAAGAGGCGATAAATGTGTTTCATATCTATTTATCATATCTATTTATTAATGATGATGAATCCGCAGGTTTCCTTTGAGGAAATGCGCAAATGAATATGAAAATAATCAACATATTTATAACTAACGCAGGATAACCCCAAAAAGTCAGACAAAGTGACTACCATTGTGCGCACGCGCTTGCAACTGCAATTATTGAAAATATAACAGACAAGTAACCAAATAAAAATAAGAAGTTCAACACTTATTACAGTTCTGGTGGAGGTGGACAAACACACTAACGCACGAGCAGCCATAAACACACAATAAAACATTCACAAACACACTTAAACTGCTAATTAAGTACAAAAATTATATTTAATCCAGATGAATTGTATAATATAAATAGAACTCCCAAATTTTCACTGAGTGGCCAGGCCTTGGTGGCCGAACTGGACGGTTTAAGCTTGGCTGCGTCGGGGCCGGGCCAAAACGGTCTAGCTGTTTTGGTGGTGAAAACTACGGCGCAGTTTCCTGTGGGGCCCCCCTCCTGTAATTCCACCCACCGGGGACAGTCTTTACTTTAGCCCAGCTAGAAAAGGCCTCGTTTTTCTTCGGGCCCTAGATCACGGAGGGTGGCTGAGTAAATTCGGGATAAAAACCCCGGGGGAAAGGGGTGAGACTGGAAGATACCCAAAGGGAAAGTGGGGGAAAGGGGGGGGACACCCGGGGGCCCACGGATGGATTCCTGGAAAACATGAACCGGGGAAAAGGAAAGGTTCCCTTTGGGGAAAAGTGGGAAAGGGGGGTATCGGGAAGGCGGACAGATGGACTCCTGGATACATGGATCTGAAAAAGACGGGGATTTGGTTGTGGGGGGCGCCCCTTGGGGAAGTGGAGAAGGGGGGAAAAATCTGGGGGGGAAACGGGTGGACCCCTGGACACATAAACCGGGGGGAAAGTTCAAAAACCAAAAGAAAAAGTGGGTGGGTGGGGCCCCTTTAAAAGGACGAACCACGGGGCCTCCCCCGGGGCAAGGTCGGGGAAAACTCAGAGGAAACTCTGGGGCGACAGTGGTCGAAATTTGTTTAAAAAAAATTAATATCATAAATTTCGGGAAGAAAGATTTTAAACCCGTTTAAATTTTTTTTTAATATAGATGATGTCGTTCACCACGCCCAATTATACCCACCATCAAAAACTTTTCTATTTTTTTTTACAAAAGAACGCTTAGCATTTTTTTTAATTGTTTATGAATTATTTTCAAAGGCATTCATAAGAATCTTAGCTGAGGTATAACTTCATTCCAAAATTCCCCCTTTTTTTCAGTCTTCCCGAGTTTAGGCAAAATTTTTAATACCAGAAGGAAATTTATTCAAACCGGGCCCCAAAACTAAGGGGACACTGTTTTATAGAATATTTAAGAAAACCCTGAAAATTTTTTTAATTTTTTAAATTTTTTATTTAATTTAAAATTTTCCTTTTTTCTGGGCTTTCTTGCCGAGTAGGGCAAGCAAAAAATTTGTGTTTTTACGTCATTTCACAAAAAATCATTTTGAAACCCAATGAAAAAAAAAAATTTTCCGTGTTTGTTTATTTAAAATTAAATTTTAAAATTGTAAAATTATATTTAGTTGGATTAGGCCTTTAAAATTTAAAAAGGGGCTTGTTATAAGGTTTTGTTAAGTTTTAAGTTTTTTTTGGTACAAAATCATTAACGTAAATGAAAAAAAATATTTTCTTTAAACGTACAGCAGAAAATTTTAGAAAAAGGGCTTAAAATTTTTAATTTTTGGGTTTTTTCTTTTTCGGCCCAAAAACTTAAATAATATATTTTATATATATATTTTATTATATATAAATTTTTTATTTATATTTTATATATATTTTTATATTTTTAAAATTTTCCTTTGTTGTCAGTTAAATTACAAACTTCCACCCTAGTCAGTTCATTTATCTCCATATCCCCAAAAAAAAAATAAAAAAAACCCTACTATTCAATTATTTTAAAATTTTGAAAAAATTTAAACGTACGCTTTCCGGCTAGGCCTAGGGCCCATTTGACAAAATTTTCCCTGAAAAGCTGGCCTCTTTTCCAAAAAAGCCCTTTTCTGCTGCCCGAGAGGTGGACGGGTGCGGCAAAAAAGGGCTGGGAACAATTTTTCACGGTCTCAATGCTCACACCCCCCTTAGGGGGGATGGAGGGCATAAATAGAATTAAGGGTAACCCCCCCAATGGGCAGTCGCGGCCCCCCCATCCCTTTCATAGGGCGAATGAGTTAGTCAGTGCTTGGGCTGCTACTTTTAGTTTTACAATCTTCCCAGTCCCAAAAAGGCGAAATTAATGGAAAATATAGCAAGGGAGAATTTTTTGCTTTATGCTCGAAAAGGCAGTGACTGAAAATTTTCCTTTCACTAATTATGAATTTAGCCACAAGGGAAACTCCACGTCTCCTGGTGGGGGATGGTTTTACTTACAACATACTCAGATTGCTGTGTCGGGACCAGGTATCCTTTACTTGAATTTATAAACATGATTATGCAGGGGGGAGCCCCCTAAATCAGGACCAATGCCTCATTATTCCATTCCGAAGCCCATCAACAAAACTATTCGCCCAATACCCTTACTAGCTTTTTTGTAAAAATTCAAAAGGGATGATTCTTAATCGCTATCACAAATTAAGGTTTCTTTGTCACCACGGTTACATGGCTTCAGCATAAAAGGAGTGTGCATCTTTGCTTTCCCCCTTTCTCACTTGGCACACGGACGTCATACACTATTTCCTTGACCTTAAATCCGCTTTGATGTAGCCAACGACATGTAATCATTATGAATTTGCAAAAAGGATTTTGGAGGATGGCCTCCGCGGGATTAAAGGGTTTCCCTCCCCAACAAAAAGTCGTCTGTGTTTTTCCCGGGGGACATAGAATGAACTAAAGATTTTGAATTAGGAACCCCACAGGGAGGGTGCTTAGTCCCCCTTTTCAACATTTGATTAATCCCTTATTTAAGCCATGCCTACCACCCCATCATTATATGGTTATTTTGCTGATGACAAAAATTTTCCCCACTCCCGGATTCCCCAACCCCAAAACTTTCTTAATATTATACCCTCGTGTCGGGACCGGGGGTTAAATAATCCAGGGAAAAACAAAGATATCAACGGGGTCCTCCTCGCAGAGGGGCCCAAATTTCGTCAATCCAGTTGCTTTGGGGGTCTCTTCAGAATATGTAAGCAGATACAGGATCTAGGTTTTGGGGTTCCACTACTTGGACTTTTGTAACGAACTTTGTCGCCAATACAAAGAAAGGCTGAGGATTAAGTTGTGGCGGGTTTTCACCCCGGTAGGGGTGCTAATGTTAAAATTGTGAAAATGATGTATCTTTTATTTTAGATCATTGGTTATTATGGGGCCCACACTTGACCGGTCTGATTGGAAGTTTGGGAGGGCTGGAAAAACTGAAAAAACGAAGCAATGAGGATCATCCTAGGATCCCCTCGTATCCCAAAATTTTAAATATGCGGAAAGAACTTAAATTCCCATTAGAGATCGGTTACTAAAAGAAAGCCTTTTTGGGTCAATATGCTTAGGCTACCCATTCAAACCCCTGCACAAACCCTCCAAATTTTCCTCAGACGGTGAACATCCTTCCGAGGATCAAAAAAACGGGAAACCCGACCTCCGATGAACCCTACGATCTAATCAAGTAGAAAAAACAGAGACATTTCCCTGCCCCAGGGGGATATTACCCATTCCAAACTACCATTCCTCCATTTCCCCCAAAAAAAAAATCTTTTTAAAATACAACCAAACTTCGTCTTAAAGCCAAACATATCCCTTTAAGCTGTTTTGATAACTTAGTCAACAGACACTCTTTCACAAATTTTTTACGTAGATGGTTCTTTCCCTTTCCCACTGGTGCACGGGTATGTGTTTTGTACACAGAGTGTGGCTCTCATAAAAAAATTGGAGCACGAATCAAAAATGGGCCTCTCCCCTTCAAACAACTGTTTGCCATACCCCTTTGCACTCAAATGTGTCCATCTAAATTTTGACATTTAATTGTAACTGATTCTCTGTCACCAAAATGCCTAAAACTCATTAAGTATAAATTGTGGCATTTGTGTCAGAACCCAGACTAGAAATTTGGTAAGATTGTGGACAGTGGAGTCAGAGTGTACATCTGTGGATTCCATTCACTTGGTCTTCAGATGCTGTAGAACTGAAAAAATTGGCAAGCTGTATGCTTTCAAAGAGGGATAGATTAAAATTTTGGCTTGTCATTTAGCATTTGAGAAAAATAAACAAAAGAACTTCAAATGAACTTTTTGATTTAAGACTTAGGGAGATTGACCAGGTCAGTCCACATATCTTCCTCAGCAGGGGGAGCCACAGTCTATGGTGCTCCAACAAGAAAACAACTCTTGATGCCCCTACCCCCCGGCTCCGGCTGGGTTAAAAGATCTTTGGCAGGTTAAATCACACCACCAAGTAACCAAACGAAATGTAAACTTTGCCAAAGCATTTCACCCTTGCGTCTTTAATTACGGGAGTGTGATAAAAATTAAATGAATTTAGAAAAAACCACCAAAATGTTCAAGAAATGGCAAAGTATTTTACCACAGGGTATATTGCAGACCATTCTGGAAAATACCCCGACTTTTCTAGCTGAAATAAAGCTTACCCTTGTGCATGTTGGTGTTGTGTGTGTGGTGTGTGTGTTGTGTGTGAGGTGTGGGTGTGTACTCACCTAAATTGTGTGTGGGTGTGTGTGTGTTGTGTGTGTTGTGTGGTGTGTGTGTGTGTGTTGGTGTGTGTGTGTGTGTGGTGTGTGTGGTGTGTGGTGGCGGCGCGTGCGTGTGTGGGTGTTGTTTCCATTTTTTCCTAGGCATATGTCGATTAGACACTACCTTTGTTGTTGTTTTTGTTGTTGTGTGTGTGTGTGTGTGGTGTGTGTGTTGCGGTTTTGGGGTTTCGGGGGTCGAGTCACTCCTGGCCCCGATGTTTTGGGTGGGGTTTTGTTGGTGTGTGTGGGTGTTGGGTGTGGTTTGGGGGGGTGGGGCGTGGTGGGTGTTTGTTGTGGGTGTGTGGGGTGTGGGTGTGTTGTGTGTGTGTTGTGTGTGGGTTGTGTGTGTGGGTGTTTGGGTGGTGGTGGGTGTGCGTCCTGTGTGTTGCAAATTTTGTACGCTCGGTGCACTTCCGTGCGTCGCCCTCGTGTGTGTTGGTGTGGCGCGCGCGCGCTAGGTGGGTGATATCCCTTTTAAAATTTTTTATTTATAATTCATTACAATGTGACCAGGTGTGGGCATCGTGGGTTTATTACTTTTTAATTTGTCTTGACGTAACCCTTTTAGGGGTTAAAGGGTTCATTAACCCCTGTAATTGCCATGATTGTGGCCGATCTACCTGGAGTTCATTACCTTTGTAACTAGTTCGCTTCATAACTTTGGGGGCCAGTCACTGGACCCATTAGTACCTTTGTAATTTTTGACTACCGCCCCCAGGGTGGGGATGGGGTCATAATAAAAAATATTAAACTAAGTGTGTGTGTGTGTGTGTGTGTGTGTGGGTTTTGTGTGTTGTGTGATCAACATCAATATTTTCACCAAAACTCATTTCAGTTGTGACCGGTGTGGAAATGTGAATTGCCATTTCTCTATAATTTGTTTTATATTGTAGCCATGTATAAATAAAAAAAACCATTTACGAAATTTATTACCCTTTTTAACTTGTGAGCTCAACCTTTTTCACCTAGTTCAGCTATCCCAAATTTGGGGGGGCCCGTCCCTGGACCCCCTTACTTTCCTCTTTAAACTGTAAAACCTTTGTAACTTGTCAGATTGTGACCCGACCACCGGGGCATTTCCTTTTTAAATTGTGTTCATTACCCTGAACTTTCTAGCTATCAAACTTTGGATCCAGTCCCCCGGACCAATTATGTACTCTGAATCTTTTGACTACCCCCCACAGGTTGGTATGGGTGCATAAAAAACTATTAAACTAAACTAAACTCCCCAACAACGCGGATAACGTATGCAAAACAGCCACGTAAAAAAAAAAAAATAAAAAATAGTTGCCAGTATATTCCTTTTCACATTTCCCTGTTCTATAAAACTGAAAACCCCGCTAAAAAATTTTGAGGATTACCACTAAAATTTGCCTCTTTTGTCTTTAATGGATCAAAATGGGGAAAATAAAAATACTTTTTTTAATCCCCACCATGGAGATTTATTTTTAGTATTCTTTTTTCTGGTACTTTGGTTTATATCATTTGGGGTTTTTGCATGATAAAAATATGTTCTTTTAATTTTATTAAAAAAAAACAATTCCCAAAGTTTACAACCCTTTTCGAAAATTTCAAGTAAAGAACAAAGTTGGAAATATAAAAACATATGCAGTAAATTATCCTTTTTGACTACGTTTCGCCACACAGTGGGGTTTTTTAAGCACAAAAAAAACAATCACAAAAGAACAGTTCTGTTTTTTGACTTGAAAAAAGCCCCCTGTGTGGGGAAACCAGTCAATAAAGGGGTACATTATCTGCATATGTGTTTATATTTCCTTGGTCGGGATTTTAACCATTTTTTTCCCCAAAATGAACAACGTTACTTGGCCTCCACACGATATTCCCCAACTTTTTAATTCGACGAAATGAAGATTTAAATTTTTAACCCCCTGCGGATAGAGTTATTTGTTTACCTAACTAGAATTATATAATTAAAAATCGATCATTTTTAAACTTCTCAACATCGCTTTTAGTATAGATGAAATTTGGCGGAATTTTCACTGCAAAATATTGCTAAAAATACTTTTATTTGTGCATAAATAATTCCAAATAACAATTCGATTTATATTTTAGGTTATAAAATCTGCAGTCAATATCCGTCAAGACAAAATCATTTACGACTAAAATAATCACAGAAAATAATATTTTCCCAGAAATACGTCAGCTAAGACTTAAATAATATTTCCACTTGACCCAGAAATTTATTGTTTATTGTTACACTGTTCTCGGTCATTACTTGAATTTATATTAATATTAAATCTAAACAAGTTATACCCATCGAAAACCATGTTTGGTATTTTCATCTTAGGTCAAATATGTCAATTTTCTTCACGGCCACAACAGTGCCAGGTTCCCGCCACAACAGTGCCAGGTTCCCGCCACAACAGTGCCAGGTTCCCGCCACAACAGTGCCAGGTTCCCGCCACAACAGTGCCAGGTTCCCGCCACAACAGTGCCAGGTTCCCGCCACAACAGTGCCAGGTTCCCGCCACAACAGTGCCAGGTTCCCACCACAACAGTGCCAGGTTCCCGCCACAACAGTGCCAGGTTCCCGCCACAACAATGCCAGGTTCCCGCCACAACAGTGCCAGGTTCCCACCACAACAGTGCCAGGTTCCCGCCACAACAGTGCCAGGTTCCCACCACAACAGTGCCAGGTTCCCGCCACAACAGTGCCAGGTTCGTTCCAGACTAAACATTATTATAATGACAATCTGAGAATATTGAAAAAAAAAAAATAACAGTTCCGCTAGCAATTATATATCACCTTTTTTTAGGGTAAAACCATAAGGTTCAACACTTAATTATTAACAACTCTCTGATCTACAGGTTTGTGGTGTTCTCTGCACATAGCACTGAGTTTGCTGCAGTTACTGAAACTGACAAGTGTCGACTTATTGGTGATCCTAATCCTGCACACATTAAATACATCCAGGTGACTACTATCACACCCTAATAAACTCTGGTGTAGACTCGTGGGAACCAGGCAACCACGATCACCAGAGCTAGTCTGGAACAAACTGTATTTCCCACAAGTTTCACATTACAAGCTATCAGAAGCAACAACAAGGATAATTCCCAGGTATTGATACAACTGACAGTTAGCAACACTGTTTTCATTGGTCAGGTGTATTTATAGTAGTAATATGGACATACCTGTCATGCGGTGTGAGAGCTGTCCCACGATGACCAGTAATCCACACTTACCTGTAAAGGAAAACAAAAGGAAATTTATATTAATCATCTTCCTCTACCATTAAGACCTTAATATCATAATAAATTTACATTAACTATTGCAAATTAATTATTTCATTCGACACACCCGCCTGGGCAGGAGTCTCCTTATTACGCTGGAGCAACCAGAGCTTCGTAAAAGTGTTACTGGAGGCTGATTATTATTATCATGGACCAAAGGCACTACTTGAACTATGACATTCAGTGCTCCAGCTAGACGGCGTCTACGACGATTGTAGCTAACTGCTACACCACTGCTGACCTTGCTACTGGCAAGACACAGTTGCTCTGCGCTCCAAAAGTCTTCCTTCGATCTCCGCTGGGGAGGGGAATTTATGTTCTACAAGTGCCACTTCTTTTCTCAGTACTGTCGCATTGTGTGTAAATCAAGCCTGTGAATGGAGTAATCAATGACTCCTCGAAGCTAGCTTTAGCTACCACCGTTAGGACCTGCCTGCAGGTCAAATTTACGGCAATCCACTTTCTGAGGGACTCCGTCATTGTTGTCTGCACAGACGACACTGAAGCATCAAAACTCAAAGACGACTCTTCAATCAAGACTACAAACACAATTCACCATATCTCCGTCTCCATTCTTGAAGGCGAAACGATCTATCTTTGTGAAAAGGCTTGACGAGATTGTCACGTCTCTCAACTGAAGCACTGAAGACATATCTAGAAACATATCTAGACATCACCAAGATCCCTAACGCCTCATCAATAATAAAGATCATTTTCTCAGACATCTTCATGGCTGCCCAAGCTTTGTCTGAAGGACTGACCATCTCGTATTATCACATCCACCCAAGCCATATAGAACCAGAACACTTCACACGTCTCCCATTGCTGGGCCTGTTACTCCTATAATCACACCACCAAGAACTGCCGAAGCAAGGATAAGATGTTCCGTTCTTCATGTGGGAATGATAGACACGAATTCAGATCCTGCACCATCACTACGGTTCCAACATGTCTTAACTTGCAGCTAAGTGCCCACTCAGAAAAGAAATAATGTCGGAGAAAACTGAAGAACACCTCCAATTCACCGACATACGCTGCAATAACCAAACTACAAGCCGACACTACCAAGATTCTACACGCCATTCTACAGACACCTTCGCCCAGCAACTCCATATCGCCACTCCTTGACGGTGCTCCCTCCAACGTGCTGTACCGCATGGTGTATGTACACCTTGCTAAAGCAGCAAACCCCGGCACTTTCAATACCACAATAAACGAAGTATTCTGCCTGAATAATATGCCTGCCTTCAATTTCCCTAACTCCATACCTTCAGCCGACATGAACTTCACTGCACCTGCACACCTGTCTCCTTCTGCCCAAACAACTATTCCTGAAACTTCTACAACTACCTCCACCGCCGAAAACGCTGATTAT
>NC_069472.1:11814991-11839991 GCF_026875155.1 Cherax quadricarinatus
CGGAAGACTGGATCGCATATACATTTCTAGAGGTGTCACGTTGGAATGTACGTGTGTTAAATGTGAACTTTTCCGATCACAGAGGTGTTTTTGGCGGATGTTGACTGACTAGAATTACCGAGCGTTTCAGAGGTTTTGGAAATTGAATGTGGATTAATGCATAAAAGAGGTGAAGGAAGCTTTTGCGAGTGCTTGGAGGGGATGGTGGGCTGAATGTCGGGTGGGTGTTGATATAGTTGAATGGTGGGATACTGTCGGTAAGGTGAAGGTGAGGGATTTTTTATCAGCAGCGAGGCAAAGAAGACAGGAGAATGCAGTATGGGCTCTTGAACTACCTTGAAGGTCAACTGCATGCATGTTATACGAATGGTGGGGGAGTGTATCCGGTGGTTGAAATTTAAAATTTAAAACGCTTAATTGGAGACATTCACAGTCGTATTTTTGATGCGGCGAGGATAGCGAGTGGAATTGATGAGGTTTTATGGGGTGACTGTCCTTCGGCGTTTGTCTTGCGAGAGCAGGGCGACAGAATTAATGAGATTAGAGGTTCAGGAGCCATTGGGAGCCTTTAGTAGAGGGCAGGTCCTTATGTCAACGGAGGCTATGAATACCTTTGTAGACGCATGGTATTTAATTGCATATAAAAATGCTTTGGGGTTTTTAAGGGGGGCGCTAGGAAAATGGATGGGAAAGGGTATGTTGTGATCTAGAGTACTTAGACAGGTTGGATTTGAATGGACCTATAAGTGAAGAAGAGATTAGGTTGGCTGTGGAGAGTATGAGTGTAGGGAAGTCACCGGGGATTGACGGAATCCCTTGTGATTTTTACAAGGAAAATTGGGATTGTATTCGTGAATTTTTCGTGATGTTATTTAATGCCATGAAAAATAGTGGCATCATGGGACAGCAACAAAGAATGGGTGTTGTTATTCTGGTCCCGAAAAAGAAATCTGGGAATTATATACATAATTATAGGGCAATCTCAATGTGTGGCGATTATAAAATTTTTGCGAAAATGTTAGGAAATAGGATAAAACGGCTTTTGGAGAGGGTTTTGGACGAGGGACAATATGGTGTGCCAGGACGATCTATGTGTGTGGGGCAAGGAATTATTCGCAGGTTCATTGAGGAAAGCGGGAGGGGTAATAAAGGTGGAATATTAGCTTTAGATTGGCACGCTGCGTACGATTGTGTGGAGAGAGAAGCATTATGAAAGTTTATGCAGTGGCAAGGTTTCGGAAAGGATATTGTTCGTTGGGCACAGGTTTTGTACGAGCAGGTTATGTTTAGAGTGCAGGTAAATGGTAGGTTGGGAAAAGTAGTTAGGATGCATAGGGGATTGCGGCAGGGGTGCCCTGTATCACAAATTCCTTTTGCGTTGATTCAGGATCCATTTTTTAGAGCCGTGCGGGGGATTGAACGACAGGATGAAATGCAAGGTGAGGTGGGGGTACAATCAGGAATCATAGGTTACGTGGATGACACTACGGTTTTATTTCGTGGAGCAAAAGGGTTTTTGGAAAAGTGAGCGAATTGGTGGAATGTTTCGGGAAAGCAAAATGGGATTACGGTTAATAAGGAAAAGTCAATGCTTATGGGGGTGGGAGATTTGTGCGGGTGTGGTATTAGGCCCGGGGAAGGCTGGCCTTTAGTAAATCAAATTAAGGTGTGTGGATTGTGAATATGGAAAACATACAGGATGCGAGGAAGGTGAATTCAAGTGAGGCTGTAGAGGGGGTTTTAGGTCGTTTGAGAGGACGAAGGGAAAGGGGGCTTTTCTATACATCAGCGTGCAATTGTGGTCAATGTGCTTTTGTTCATAAGTTGTGGCATGTATTTATCCCTTAAATCCATATGATGAGAAGCGTATGTTAACGCGTATATATATATTTTATATATATATATATATATATAATATATTATATATATATATATATATTTTATATATATTTTATTTGGGGTTCGGATGTGATTGGTTAACGAGGGATGTGGTGTCTCTTCCGGTTTTGCCGGGGTGGCCTGGGGGTTTAAAGAATCTGCATAATAGAATGTTAGGCATGTATGTCAAGCATAGCTACTTGAGGAGGGTAGAATGGCTGGCACAGGTTTGCCTGGATAAGAAGGGACTTGGTTTCGTTGGTTGAACGGCACGGACGTAAAGAGAGTGGGACATGTTGAGGATGCTAATTTATATAAGAGATCCACGCAAGATCAAGATTGGCAAACTGGCACTGGTAGAGGGCAGGGAGGTAGTGGCCAAGGTGGAAGGAATATATCCAATGTATGCATGGAAGGACATATGTGGTCGTTTAAAAGCGTTACGGTTACGGGCCAAGGTCAGAGAGATAATGTTTAAATTTTTACATAATATACTGCCGTCTGGGGAAGTGTTAGCGAATAGGCGCGTGCAGGAGTGGGGGGGGGGCAGTGTTGTGTGTGTGGGGATCTTGATACGGTCTTTCATGCAGTTTATTTCTGTACGAGATTGGAACCCGTAAGGTTGTGGTTTAGTAGGGTTTTAAGAATGGTGGGTGGGGGTGGGATTAGTGTCTTAAGAGCTTTAAGTTTAGATGTAGGGGGGGGGGGTGTCGGAACACCGGTACAGAATGCAATCTGATATTTAGTGACGGATTTTGTATACACATCATGGATATATAGGCATTTATCTGTGAGGGAGAGAATCAAGAGCACTGGTAGCAATTTTTTTTATGGTACACAGCAGCGAAATAAAGACATTACAGGAAACAGATGGTTTAAATTATTTTCGGAGGGATATTGCAGATTCCATGTCAGGGATTTATGGGCGTTAATACCTTAGAGCAGTGGTTCCCAAACTGGGGGTAAATTACCCCCTGGGGGTAATTTAACCATTTTTGGGGGGTAATGGAGGGGTGACAGAAAAAAAGTTATGAATTCTGAAAATCAAGAAAACAATGCGGTACCCGATATGAGGATTATTGTTAACTTTGTCTTAGTATATAAAGTTGTAAAGTAAACCTATTATAAGTAAGTAATAAAGTTAAACCAAATAACAATAAACATCAAAAACTAATATACAGTATTAGAAAAGAAGAATATATAGCTAAGTGTGTGGAAACCCAAAGTATTTTGACAAGTATGCCTCAAGACAAAAGTCACTCAGTAGCCCAGATCGACCTGTCCAGTACGCGTCACTCACTTCCTGAGGCTGCCTCTATTTCACACTGTCAGTTTATCTGTGAGCATCAGCCGAGGTAGACATAAGCTGGTATGTATGTGTATGCCCTGTGCAGTATATAGTTAGTATTTACCCACTGTTACTGTGAATTTGTAGCTATTATTAATTTTATATATAATGTATGTGTGGTTCTTACGTTTTCAATGGTTTTGCTAGGATTAGCAGAGTATGCGAGGCTGTATACGTTCACGTTTAGCCATATATATCAATAATAACAACATTTTGGGAAAGGGGTAACATGCTTTATGTGGCATGTTAAATTGCGTAACAAGCTGAAAAAGTTTGGGAACCACTGCCTTAGAGGGTACACGAGGCTGGCTTTCTTGGATATGGGTGTGTGGAGGTGGCATACGATTGGTACAGGTGCGGTATAATGTATAAATGCTATGATCGTTAGTTATGATGATGTTTTATTCATACAAATATATATAATATTACTTGGATACTATTTTTTTTGTTCTTATATTGATGTGGGTTAAGGTAGTGGATCTCTTGTAAAGCAAACTCATGCATGGCATGACAGGTGTTACGTAAAAGCACCTCGTGCAACTTATATATATGTTTTTTTCATTTTATACTTTCCTTATATTAGCCATGTGGCTGATACCTGGTAACGTTCTGCTTGGGGTCTCCTGGGATACATGTTTGGAATATGACTAGATATGGAAGTTAACAATGTGTTTTCTGCACGTAGTCCTATTACCCATATTTAATCACTGTTGTGGATGCGATGATTAGTGTAACTGTTTCCTATGACAGTTTAGTGGATTATCACTCGTTTTCTTGTGTGTATTTTGTTTATATAATCTTTAATAATGTGTGTGTATATAAGGTAAGAATGTGTGGTGTGTGTATGTTGCATAATGTTATTAGTATTAGCAATTCAGAATTATCCCATGCTATTAAGTGGAACCTTTTGTGTATTGCACTGAATATGTTTTGTATCAATGCAGTAATCCAGTAGATTGAGTACCGGAATCATTACATATCGTTCGTATTTGGGTATTTTGTTATATATGCACTTGCTTATGTACAATGTCCGTATAAAGGTTTTAATGACATAAAATTAAACACTAATGCATATTATAGATGTAACGTTTCTCCTAGTTTATAATAATGTATATAATATGTATTTGATTAATGTAACGTAGAATTTGTGTAATCTTGTTTTACCTTAGGCTAGGTACATAATGCATAGTGGACGGGCGACGATTTATGTCAACACAAGTTAACCGTTCTAGCGTATATATTGATAATGGTAATTATACTTTCTGTGAATGAAATGAAATGTGATACTTTGTTTATTTAATGTATTGTATTGTTTTAAATAAATAAAAAAAATATTAACGTCGAAGATTTGTAATGACTAAGAATTAACATTTACAAATAATCAGATTGTAATATCCGAATGTCTTCAATAAACAGGTAATTTAGACCATAGACAACCTAATCTAATTTAAACCTTCAAAGACACCAATATCTTAAAATACGTAATCACACAAAGCTGAAACACTCACAAGATACATTGTCAAGCTATCAGCATAAGAGTTGAAGTTAATAGTAGCGACACACTAAAATTATCACAAAAGCAGCGTTCATACTATTTTCGAAATTCCCCCCCAAAAAAGCAAATGGACCTAAGAAAATTAATTTTACTTAACCTTAGGGAAGTTAATTTATTTAAGTAATGGTGCTTAAGGCAGACAAGTCACAGTCACATTGAAGTATATTACTCAGATTTATACTATATTATCAGAATTAAACCCAACACTGTTATTTATGATCAAAAAAGTCATTCACAGAAGCCAATTTTATTAATAAAATTGTCACTTTAAAAATTATACAAGCTACCATCAAGGTAATGTTTCCTTCCAGGACAATACTTAAGTATTAGGTTTTTAAGGTTGACCTCTAAATATATTATTCAGTTATTACACAGAGAACAACAACACTTACACCTACACAGTTTGAAGATAAGTTGTTTCATCTATGAGTCAGACAATAGCGACAAACTAATTGGGATTGTATAGCAACTGTGAAATAGAAGACATTGAGAGTCATCTCACTTGAAAAGAATTTTTCCTTAAGATCAAGAGCCCCTCACCAGCATCAAGAGCCACTCACCAGCATCAAGAGCCACTCACCAGCATCAAGGTCAAATAATGCAATAGAAAAAACAACGCTTTCGAGATTAGAAATGATAAAATGGCACAAAGACAATGTGTTAATAATAGCAACCATCTTGGAAGTAGCGGTTGTACCAGTTATCACACACAAACTGTCTACAACTGTCCTGAGTATCAGTGTTCACACGCCTCCAACACCAGTAAATATTTCAACAAATGTAGTTCTAGATTACACCAGTAATGAAAGCTTGATTTAAAAAAAAAAAAAAAAAAAAGCGGTAGTGCAGAGCGTGAACTCGCGGCTAGCGAGTTCAATCCCCCTCGCACCGTGGTTTTACAATCCCCCTCGCACCGTGGTTTGTTTACAATCCCCCTCGCACCGTGGTTTGTTTACAATCCCCCTCGCACCGTGGTTTGTTTGCAATCCCCCTCGCACCGTGGTTTGTTTGCAATCCCCCTCGCACCGTGGTTTGTTTGCAATCCCCCTCGCACCGTGGTTTGTTTGCAATCCCCCTCGCACCGTGGTTTGTTTGCAATCCCCCTCGCACCGTGGTTTGTTTGCAATCCCCCTCGCACCGTGGTTTGTTTACAATCCCCCTCGCACCGTGGTTTGTTTACAATCCCCCTCGCACCGTGGTTTGTTTGCAATCCCCCTCGCACCGTGGTTTGTTTACAATCGTGTCATTACGACTTTGTAAGTCATGAGAAAAGTTCGAAGCTTGTCCAATAAGACGTTTTCAATAGAGAAAAAAAGGCTTAAGACAAAAAAGTTTTGCCGAGAATGTTCTGAAAATAATCAAGTCTATCCTTGATACACAAAAACTCCATAAAAAAAAAATATTTTTTCGCAGGTTTTTCCTTACGTTTATACTCAGTTAAAAATTTTCTACACATTTAAAAAACTTTTGTTTCGAGATTTTTTTTAAAGTGCTTTAAAATATTCCAATTGGCAGCCATAGTGCCAAATCAATAATAATAATAATAATAATAATAATAATAATAATAATAATAATAAAAACCACTTCCCATCCGAAACATTTTTTATTACACTAGAATTCAAGATTAATAAATTTGGCAAATTAAAATCATCAACTCAAAGTCGGCATCAAACATTGTTAGTAAAATCCACCAACGGAGAAATTTTGAAGACGATCAGAAAAGGCATACGAATGAATGACAGATTCGAACGATTCCAAACTTTGAAGCAGTTTCAAGAATATTTCAAATTTATACTTACTAATTACAAATTTATGGATGATGATCATTCATAAAGAATGATTCATTATAATCTTTTGGTCGATCAGAAGAATCATTTTAGTTATTAAATATAAATAAACTTCACTTTTTATTCAATAAAATTAAGGAAACGGGACTTTTGGTAGCCAATAAGAGGCGAACATTATGTTCAGTAAACCACAAGACTGGTGACAGTTTGAAGCCGATCATAAGAGTAATTCCCCAGTTATGGCAATTTACAATGTTTCGAATGGGAATGATTTTTTTTTACATTATATTACAGGTAATGCAACCGCAAATAGGCTATTTTAACAATGAAGAACAAGTCACTTGGGGATGGAAATTTTTAAGTCTAGATCTTTCGTACTCTCGTGCATTGTCAGGAGCTATGTTGCAGGAAAGCAACAGATAAAAGGGGAAATTCTCTGAAGCAAGACAGGTTACAGTGATACCTTCTGCCTTGCCTCAGAATTTCTCCTCCTGTTATTATCATAACTAAGCGCTAAACCCATAAGGGTCACACAGCTCTGTCCTCTTATCTGTTGATGTCTTGCAACAATGCATTATTCGTGACGACTCACGAGAGTGCGAAAGATCGTGTAGCTTCTGAATTATATTACACAGAAAATGATCAACTCTATACATACACACCTGAATTTCACTCTGCCGTCGTGAATTAGGAGGCAACTTTTATGATTGTTTGAAGCTTTATACCTGGAGAGGTTTTCTAGGGATAAAACTCACTGCACGGTCTACGACCAGGCCTCGCCAGGTCTGTGACCAGGCCTCGAGCTATGCCAAAATGAAAAAGTGGTTTCAACAGCTTGAGACAGTGACGACGTGCACTTTTTTACTGTTCCATTAATTTTACTCTAGTTACCCTACACAAACCTTAAAACTTAGAAGTATATCTGATGAGGCTTCTCGCATTATGAACGAAAAACGAAAATTTTAAATTATAATAGAAAACTGAAAATCACTTAAAAATCCCCTCCGAGGATAGCTAATAATAAACATTGTAATCTTATCTTATGACATCCTACACACAGCAAGATTATATTTACCGTTGATTTTATCCACATATCAATAACACGTTGCGCATTATGTTTCACATTATATCACTCACTGTATCACTAACACTTAACACGTAAATAACAAAAAAAAGGCACAATACCGTGACTGGAACGATACACAAATAACCCGCACATAGAAGAGAGGATCTTACGACGACGTTTCGGTCCGACTTGGACCATTTACCCATCCTGCTCAACTTCTAGTTAGTGTGACTTTGTAAATGGTCCAAGTCGAATCGAAACGTCGTCGTAAGCTCCTCCCTTCTATGTGCGGGTTATTTGTGTACTAACACGTAACATTGCGCACTGTAACACACACATGCGGTCACTACCTCACCCAACACTAAACTGATCACAGTCGCTGACATATAAGGTTGAGGCAGAGCGACTGAACCAGCTCTCAAAACCGCTGTCAAGTGTTTTGTCATATTTCTTTAACGAGGCTGTTAGTGCTCAAGAGATATATCTGCAATTTATTTGAAGATATTTTGTTTATTAACAGTACATTCTTTTTATTTATATTACGAATCTTAATTTAAATAACTATAGCTGGATGTCAGAAATGGTTCACTGACCAACGTACCATTTTCACGACTCACTCTACTAATGAGTTGACGTCAATCACCCGTGACGTCAACTCCAAGTGTTGTACTTGACTTCTCGTCTAGTATTTAAGCTCTGGTCATATGTCTATGCAACACAGGATATGTACTTAAAGGGTTGTATTTCTCCCAGAGTATATACATCCTGAGATATTAATCCCCATTGTAGTGATTGAATTATTTCCGTCTGTTAGTGGACAGCTCACCAAGCAGTATTTATGACTATAGTGTAGGTGATAGGTTTTAAACTTCAACCAACCAACCTATGCTATAGGCTTTAAGGGAATATATACACGAAACAGTGTATTTTTCTCAGTTTATATATGCTAAGAGTACATTACAAATAAAATTTTAGGATGTTTTTTTAAATTTCATTTAAAAAAAAAGCACAGTATACATGTATGGTATACATAATTGACTTAAAATAAAAACATGAAACATTATATAAGACAACAACATACATATAACTAAACAGAGGACAACCTGAACATACATTAAACACAAAATAACTATATAATCCAAAACCTGACACTCTTATTCATATTGTGTATGAAATTTTATATACAAAAAAAAATCATATAACTAATGCATTGCACACTCAATGGTACAATGGTTATATAAAATTACTAACAAAAACCTACATGACACTTGAAATTGAATCATGGTATTATTATTTCTTTTTGTATATATTTAAAATGGAATCAAAATATGCAAAAAGCCCTTAATAATTAACATAAGACTTTTACAGATCTAGAATGTATAATCACAACTAAGACACCTAATACCCCGACCAACCCCCTACCTAGTTTCTTAAACTAATTATAAACCCACAAAAAATATACCTTGCTTGTATACAGTGATATTAGTAGAGGTGCTTAGTTGAACATCAATTGACTATATGCATCATAAGTGATAAAAAAAATACATATGATATCACCGGGTGACAGAGCAACATATTACCTCACAAAAGCTGCTGCCCAAGGAACTTGAATGTGCGTGAATAGGACATTATTCACCCCCATCCACAGTGGTGACAGCTACTACATATACAAAACAATCATAGGCAAATGAAACTTTGTGCCCTTCATCAAAAGTTTACAGCCATCATCAAAAGGTATGCTTATGAACATTCCCCTAAAAGACCAGTATAACGTTGTACTTTAAGTGGTGATATCAGCATGACATCCGCTTATAATATGACTAAACAAATACTCAATGGGAACCCCGGGAAAGACCCAACATACTTTACCAGACCCCAGCCATAGTCGGGAACCGGTTCAGTCTTGCAAGAGGCTGGAACATATTCCGAAATATTGCATTTTATCTGTATTATCGAGATGCATGACCATTTTAGAATTAATCCAAGATTTCAATTTCATACACGCCACATCCATACACACTCAGACGCACGGAACCATCCATAATACATACACGCCACTCACTAAATCCCGCCCTCCACCCTGAAGTCCCGAACATACCCTTTGGTGCTACCACGGGGGGAGTCCAGCAATCCGGTGCCTTACCCCACCCCCAGTTGTAGCAATTTTAGGAATTAAAGTATTTTTGTGGGTAGGTTTAGAGCGCCATTACCCAACCAACTTAATACATGTTTAAGAAGACTGACGGAGTGATAACGTCAAAACTGCTTCTTTTACTCTTCTTAATCTTTTGAATTCGACCGTAAAAGACGGTAGCGGTAGCGGTATTAATGAAGTTATGTAATGAATTTTGTACTTCCTCACGGGAGGTTCCTTAAAGCTGATGAGGGGCTCTTCATCTAGGGAATTGGAACTGTGCTCCAGTTCCCTGAATTGAGCCTGAATGCCTCTCATCCCCCCACATGCGCTGTATAATCCTACGGGTTTAGCGCTCCCCCATGATTATAATAATAACGAACTTTCTTAGTCACACACACACACACACACACACACACACACACACTGGAAAACTTCATGTACCAACACGTAAGTGACACTACAAGAGAGAGAGGAGAGGATGAACCAGCAAGACTGGACCTAGTATTCACCTTGAGTAGTGCAGATATTGAGGACATCACATACGAAAGACCCCTTGGGGCCAGCGATCATGTGGTTTGAAGCTTCGAGTACACAGTAGAGCTACAAGTGGAGGGGGAAGCAGGAAGGCCAGGGCGAATGAAGCCAAACTACAAGAAAGGGGACTACACGGGAATGAGGAACTTCCTGAACGGGGTTCAGTGGGACAGAGAACTGGCAGGAAAGCCAGTTAATGAGATGATGGAATATGTAGCAACAATATGCAAGGAGGCTGAGGAGAGGTATGTACCCAAGGGTAACAGGAATAATGAAAAAGCCAGGATGAGCCCATGGTTCACCCAAAGGTGCAGGGAGGCAAAAACCAAGTGTGCTAGAGAATGGAAGAAATATAGAAGGCAAATGACCCAGGAGAATAAGGAGAGCAGTCGTAGAGCCAGAAATGAATATGCTCAGATAAGAAGGGAGGCCAAACGACAATATGAAAACGACATAGTAGCGAAAGCCAAATCTGACCCGAAGCTGTTATACAGCCACATCAGGAGGAAAACAACAGTCAAGGACCAGGTAATCAGGCTAAGGAAGGAAGGAGGAGAGCAACAAGAAATGACCGTGAATTATGTGAGGAACTCAACACGAGATTTAAAGAAGTGTTCACAGAGGAGACAGAAGGGGCTCCAGAAAGACGGAGAGGTGGGGTACACCACCAAGTGCTGGACACAGTACACACGACCGAGGAAGAAGCGAAGAGGCTTCTGAGTAAGCTAGATACCACAAAGCCAATAGGGCTGGATAACATCTCTCCATGAGTCCTGAGAGAGGGAGCAGAGGCGCTATGTAAACCCCTAACAACAATATTCAATACATCTATCGAAACAGGGAGATTGCCTGAGGCATGGAAGACAGCAAATGTAGTCCCAGTCTTTAAAAAAGGAAACAGACATGAAACACTAAACTACTGACCCGTGTCACTGACATGTATAGTATGCAGTCATGGAGAAGATTATCAGGAGAAGAGTGGTGGAACACCTAGAAAGGAATGATCTCATCAACAGCAGCCAACATGGTTTCAGGGATGGGAAATCCTGTGTCACAAACCTACTGGAGTTCTACTACATGGTGACAGCAGTAAGACAAGAAAGAGAGGGGTGGGTGGATTGCATTTTCTTGGACTGCAAGAAGGCGTTTGACACAGATGAACACAAGAGATTAGTGCAAAAATTGGAGGACCAAGCAGAGATAACAGAGAAGGCACTACAGTGGATCAGGGAATACTTGTCAGGAAGACAGCAGCGAGTCATGGTACGTGGCGAGGTGTCAGAGTGGGCACCTGTGACCAACGGGGTCCCACAGGGGTCAGTCCTAGGACCAGTGCTGTTTCTGGTATTTGTGAACAACATGACGGAAGGAATAGACTCCGAAGTGTTCGTGTTTGCAGATGACGTGAAATTGATGAGAAGAATTCATTCGATCGAAGACCAGGCAGAACTACAAAGGCTGCAGACATGGTCCAGCAATTGGCTCCTGGAGTTCAAGCCCACCAAGTGCAAAGTCATGAAGATTGGGGAAGGGCAAAGAAGACCGCAGACGGAATTCAGTCTAGCGGCCAGAGACTACAAACCTCACTCAAGGAAAAAGATCTTCGGGTGAGTATAACACCAGGCACATCTCCTGAAGCGCACATCAACCAAATAACTGCTGCAGCATATGGGCGCCTAGCAAACCTCAGAACAGCATTCCGACATCTTAATAAGGAATCGTTCAGGACCCTGTACACCGTGTACGTTAGGCCCATATTGGAGTATGCGGCACCAGTCTGCAACAAGACTAGTCCCAGAGCTAAGAGGTATGTCCTACGAGGAGAGGTTAAGGGAAATCAACCTGACGACATTGGAGAACAGGAGAGATAGGGGGGACACGATAACGACATACAAAATACTGAGAGAAATTGACAAGGTGAACAAAAACAGGATGTTCCAGAGATGGGACACATCAACAAGGGGACACAGTTGGAAGCTGAAGACACAGATGAATCACAGGGATGTTAGGAAGTATTTCTTCAGTCACAGAGTAGTCAGGAAGTGGTATAGTTTGCGAAGCGATGTAGTGGAGGAAGGATCCATACATAGCTTTAAGCAGAGGTATGATAAAGCTCACGGTTCAAGGAGAGTGACCTAGTAGCGACCAGTGAAGAGGCTGGGCCAGGAGCTTGGACTCGACCTCTGCAACCTCAACTAGGTGATACAACTAGGTGAGTATATATATACACACACACACACACACTCACACACACACTACACGCCTGACGACCTGATGAAGCTAGTAGGAAAGGTGAACTAGAGAGTGATATGATAACGAACAAATTACTGAGTGGAATTGATGGGATGGATAGGGAGAGAATGTTTCAGAGACGGGTGTTAATGTTGCAGTTTAAAAACTGTAGTGCACCCTTCTGGCAAGACAGTGATGGAGTGAATAATGGTGAAAGTTTTTCTTTTTCGGGCCACCCTGCCTTGGTGGGAATCGGCCAGTGTGTTAATTATGTATTATATATATATATATATATATATTATATATATATATATATATATATATATATATATATATATATATATATATATATATGTATATGCAATAAGATCACAGTAAACAGGTGATTTCAGAATATGCAAAACAACCACTGTGAAAGAATAGAGAAATTCCAAGCGCTTTCGTGACTACTCACATTATCAAGGAAGGAACAATGAAAGTAATGCATCAAAGGATAAGGGTCTAGCCCACACCTCACTATCACATCCCACAACAAAGCAACACCTGACGTGCGACTCATAAGAAAGGGAACACTGCATCAGGCCCGCTGGCCCAACTAGACAGGTCCTTCACACGACCCACCAACAAACTATTCTACCCAAGAATTAAGAATTTTAAAATTTATTATTTGTCCAATGTATTATGAAATTCTTCCAAAATTTTATTAATTATAAATGAATCTAATTTATATAAACCAAAGGAAATATTCATATTATTGTCAAAAACTGCTTTTTATGAAACAAGATTCAATTATATTCCTGTCGACCATGGACTTGCTTGATACAACTTTCTCAACTTTTTGAAAATCAATAGGATGGTTAAAATCTCTCACATGAATAAATAGAGCATTGGAATCTTGTCCAGTTCTAATGCTATATTTATGTTGTTTTAGTCTTAGTTCGAGATTTTTATCAGTTTGACCGTAATAAACTTTATCGCTAATTTTACAATGAATCTTATGGACACATCCGTCAGCATTTTGGTGGGAATTCTTTATCAAAAGTTTTTTTTACTGTATCAAGATTTTTAAATACAACTTTGATATTAAAAGTCTTAAGAAGAGAAGGCATATCAACCAAGTTTTCATGGTAAGGGAGAACCAACATATTTTTAGTTGAATAAGGCTGGTTGTCCCTTTTTGGATTGTAAAAAGTATTTCTAGCAATTTTAAAAGATTTATCAATTACGTTTCATAGGTATTTCAAATCATTACCTATTTCATAAATTTGGGATATTTCCTCATCTATGAACTCTGACTATAAAATACGTAAAGCTCTCAACAAACATGTGAGAAATTAAAACAGACAGTTTATCTTGATGTGAAGAATAATAGTGGACATAGGAACAGTTATTTGTAGGTTTTCTGTAAATTTTAAATTTGAATTCATTATTACCCTTAATAATTAAAACATCTAGAAAAGGCAATGAGTTATTTTCTTCAAACTAAACAGTAAAGTTTATAGAATGGGCTAAGCTTGGAATTTCTCTATTCTTTCACAGTGGTTGTTTTGTATATATATAAATATATATATATATCTAATATTATCTATATATATTATAATATATATATATATATATATATATATATATATATATATATATACAACTGTGAAAGAGTTTAATGCTTTATTTATTCATGTGAGAGATTTTAACCACCCAGAAGGTTTTCAAAAAGCCGGGAAAACTGTATTAAGAAGATCTCAGGTTGAGAGAAATACAATTAAATCAAGCTTCATAAAAATAGATTTGATTTTAATATACATATTGGTTTAGGATTATACATATTAGTTTCATTTGTAATTCATAAAATTTGGGAAGAATTTAAGGTATGTTTGATAAGTCCTGTAGAGTCCCACCCGCATCAACTTCAAAATGTTATATTATAATTAGAGGAAAGCGCTAAACTCGTAGAGGTTATTTAGCATCTGTGGAATGGCAGGTATTCAAATTCAGGCTGCGCAAGAGGAGGAAAAATCCATTTCCTTGCATCAAGATCCCCATTCCAGCCATCTGTGGTGATCCGTGACATTCCAGGAAGATGGGAATGTGTTCAACATGGTGAGTCAAAGTGCACATGAACTTGATAAATGTTCATGTGACTGTACTGTACTGTACTGTGCTGTACTGTGCTGTACTGTACTGTACTGTGCTGTACTGTACTGTACTGTACTGTACTGTGCTGTACTGTACTGTACTGTACTGTACTGTACTGTGCTGTACTGTACTGTACTGTGCTGTACTGTGCTGTACTGTTACCTGTACTGTTTCTGTGCGTGTGCTGTACTGTACTGTACTGTACTGTACTGTGCTGTACTGTACTGTACTGTCTGTCTGTCTGTACTGTACTGTACTGTACTGTACTGTGCACTGTTACTGTACGTGCACTGTACTGTACTGTGCTGTACTGTACTGTACTGTGCTGTACTGTACTGTACTGTGCTGTACTGTGCTGTACTGTACTGTACTGCACTGTACTGTACTGTACTGTACTGTACACCAGTGCTGAAAATTTGAACTCGATTAGAGTGTACACCATCACTTTTTCGTTACATTTATTTCGAAATGATACAGAATTATTTCCCCTTTAAATAAGTGAAGTTACCTACTGAGGAATGTTGCTTTAATGCTTTTGAAGGGCTCTTGATCCAAGGAGCTTAACTTATTCTTCCCATACTGGGATGGACTCTGTATAACTCCCATTCCCCAGCCGCAACAGAACCCTTATGAGTTTAGTGCTTCCTCTTATTTAAAATAAAACATTTCTGAATCTCATCATCATTAACAGGCGATTGAACTTATGACAAGTATTAAACTTTTATCTTAGGTTTAAGGCTGCATATTTGAAATTGTTTTGCAATTGCAATTGTAGATTGCATCATCTGGTCGTCTATAGTCATTTAGTGACGTGTTTTCCTCATACCAAACATCTTGATTTTAGATTTAGTAAATTTTATTCTGCCAGTTTTATTAAATAAATTGGCTTCGTGAATTTCTATGCAAAATTTGTTCCCAATATAACAGACCTTACGGGAATATTATCAGACTACCTAAACAGTCTGTGACTCCCAGGAAGTTCGAGAAAAATTTAGCTCAATAAAACACATATTTTCCAAGGATCCTATATTTAAGATTCTTGATACCGATAAGCCATTCAGTTTGAGAAATGATGCTTCCAGTACTGGACAAGATGCTGTGATATTACAATACCATGAAGGTACACTAGTCCCTGTATGTTTCTTAAGTTGAAAACTTCTTCCTGCAGATCAGATAATCAGCCATTGAAAAGGAATGTTTAACCTTTGTGTGGAGTTCTAGGAATTTAAATTTCATCTACTAGGTAAAGACATTGTTTGGGATACTGATCACAAACCTTTGATATACCTAGAAGCTTTTAAGGGAACCACCAGTCGCCCCTTGAAGTGGACATTGGCCCTCCAAGCTTTAAGTTTCACATTGTGCATATCAATGGTTCGTCCAAATATTTCTCTGACTGGTTAAGTCGTGACAGTCAGTACAATATTAAATTGTTAAATGAAAGATTTTTCTTTGTATGAACTTTTCCCAGCTATTCCTCCAACATTCTTTTACAATAAGTTTTGGTATGAGGGAATGTGAGAGAAAAGTTCATTAAATAAGAATGAAGGTATGAATGAGTAGTGGAGCAGCATGACTGGTAGTATGACTGTTTAGAAAGGAATATGTGAGCCGTTACCTTTACCCGCCCTTTTTCTCCACCTGGTGGGAGTTAACAAGTTTATTTTGCAAACATGGAAGAATACAAGTTTCGAATGAACGCAGGAATGAATCTGGGTATAACGGGTCAAAATTTAGAAGCTTTCATTGTCACAAACATCAAAAGGAACGTGACCGACTTGATTGTGAAGAGAGAGGTGTAGAACGTGAAGAAAGACAACAAAGAGAATATGAGGAAGAGCTTGAGAACGAGAAGAAAGAGAAAAAGTTAGAGAACGTGATCTAAGAGAGTGATCGTGAAACAGAAAGAGCACGCCTTGAATTGGAAAATAAGAAATTAGCATTCACACAACAGAAAATGGAAGAAGTCATACTGGAACAGCACCCAGCTAATTCAAGTCTGCCGGCGCCTAACTTACCTCCCTTCACAGAGAGTGATGATATAACGTCTTACTTTATTAGGTTTGAAAGTACCGCTAGTCTCTGTGAATGTCCCTCTGATACCTGAGCTACAAGGTTAAGCAGGTTATTTTCTGGGACAACATTAAATATCTATGCCACTTTATCATCAGAGATCATTTGTGATTTAGTTTACTTAAGAAGGATATAAAGCATACCAGAAGACCCTGAATTCTTATAGAAAGGATTTAAGGTATGCCACGTTAAAGCCCGGCCAGAATTTTCAACAATTTCGGAATACCCTCCTTTGTCTGTTCGACTTTTGGATTGAGAGCACAGGAATTGATCGGGATTATGAATCTCTTAGAGATTTCATGGTCACCGATAAGTTCCTGTTGGCTCTTCCTCACCAGATTCGAACTTTCGTCAGAGAAGATAATCTGATTAAAGCTGATAAAATTGCTGAGTTCGCTGACGTATACGTTGAGGCACACAATTCCTATAAAAACCTAAAGAGATCGAACCCCAAGGGTAAGGGTTCACCTGAACTTAAGGAAAAGAATCCTCCAATTGTAAGTAAATATCTTTTATTCTCATCTGTCATTTATGAGGTATTAAAGGACATAAATGTCCAGACTGTCCGAAGAAAATACAAAAAGTGGGTAGGTGTTTTTTGGACTGCGATGACCAGGCATCATTCTGCTATAGAACGGTCAATGGAATTAATGTATCAACCATATTACGTGACACGGGATGTAGGTGCATAGTAATTTCTAACAAACTATTCCTTAACCTTAAAACCACTCATGCCTCTACTATCCTTTCAGACTACCTGGGCTGTATTGGCACATTACTTAGACTCCGCTGTTATATAAGATCTAAATGTTTCACAGGTTGGACCGATGTTGTACCAGCCCCCATCACTTCTTGCACTCTACTGATAGGTAATGAAAAATGGGCCGTCTTTCCTTCTGAGGTTGACAATACGTCACCATTAGTGGACAAAAGTTTTTCCGCCATTAGACAGTTCTGTTTCAGCAACTGCAATTTCTAAAGAAAACAGTATTCATTTAAAGGTAGAAATAGATGATGCTGCCCTGAAAAGTAAGGCAGCAGGATCACCTCTTCACTTGTTAAATGAGAGTGAGGATATCTCATCCAACACTATAAATATCTTAATAGGGCTTAGACCAAAGCCCAGACATCTTCTACAGTTGGTCCTTTGATTTTCCCAGACTTTAAACCTCTGGAAATATCCAAGGATGACTTTGTCAGTTTGCAACGTAATTGTCAATCACTTCAGAATTGCCATAAGTTTGCTATAAAAAAGAAAGTTACCCACAGGAAAAACATTTAGAATAAATTTGAATATATTAAGTCTATCCTATATAAATCTGTGTTTAAAACCAATTAAGATGAGACAGAGTCCTCCATCTTAGTGGTTCCGAGCCAATTCAGGGAGACTGTTCTTAAAATGACCCATGACCTGCCAGTTGCCCGGCAAAATGCCGATCTTTACGGTACCATTTGTTGGTCCTTTATTCCCACTTTCATCCGGAGGACATAGATACATTCTAACCTTAGTGGACAAATCATTAGGTACACCCTTCTAGTACTGTACTGGGTAGGCTTCCCCTTTGTCTCCGGAACAACCTGAATTAATCGTGGCCTGGTTTCAACAAGGTGTTGAAAATATTCCTTCCTTAGATATTCTGGACTAAGCTGACATATAGGCATTTTATAGTTTCTGCAGATTTGTCGGCTGCACATTCATGCTGCAAATCCCCCGTTCCATCACATCTCAAAGGTTTACTCCAAATTCTCACCATACCATTTGCACGTCTCAGTAGAAATCGCGATTTGTCAGACCAGGCGACGTTTTTCCCATTCTTCAATTGTCCAGTTTTTGGCAAGCCATGCCCGCTATGGCCTCAATTTCCATTTCTTAGGTAACTGGAGTAGATCCCGGTGTGATATTGTGTTGCTGTAGCTCATTCACTTCAAAGTTCGACGTGTTGAGCTGTCGGAGATGTTCTTTTGAATATAACTATTGTAATGCGTAGTTATCTGAATTACTGTTACTTTCCTGTCAGCTTGAGCTGCTGACCATTCTCCACTGACCTATTTCTTTACCAAGGGGGCTTTTGTCTACTCAACTAGTGTTCGTTGTTTTTCACTACATTCTCTGTAAACTCTACAGATGCGTGAGTGAAATCTCAGATCAGCAGTTTGAGGTCTCCCCACCCCCGTCTGGTACAATATCATTCCACAGTCATAGGCAATTAGATGACATTTCTTCCCCAGTCTGATGTGGTCGAAACAGCAACTGAACCTCTTGATATACTTCAGCTTTAACACATTGAGGTGCTGCTGCCACGGGGATTGCTGATCAGATATTGTATAAGCAGTTGTAAAGGTGGTTAAAAAGGTGGCCATGAGTGTTTACCTGTTTCAAACAGGAACAAGATCAGTCATTGATTACTTCCCTCTTGAAAGATACGAATACATGCATGACCTAATCAACACTGCTTATTTTATGGTTTATTGTTAAAATAAGTATTCCACTTAAAATAATGCTTGACAAATGCAATCCTGAAACCGGAATTAGACCAGAAACACAGACGTTTTCAGAAGTGTTTCAGTTTGCTTCATTTAAATCTTTTTCGTTGCCATCCCATGATGTTAAACACTCTTTATCACTCGAATTGTTCATGTTTTGCGGTAAACCACAAAGTTCATAATTCTTACGACTATTCCGTAGTCTGCTTTATTGGGATATAAGTGGAAACCCGGGCCATCGCATGTTATAATATAATCTAAGCTCTTTACTAGAGGAAAGTCAGGGGAAATCATTTGACTAAATTCTCCACTGAGAGAACTCATATGCCAAATAAAAATAACGTCAGGAAAAAGCTGTGTTTTCCCCGACAACATAATACCACCACCTCAAGACCACGTCACTAGTGTCTGCAGTGTCCAGACGTCAACAACAGGATACACCACTACATCGTAATTTTATGCACTTCAGTCATTACCTCACACAAAGGAACTCTGATCAACATTGGCAATTTTCTGACTGAAGGTCGTTTTGTTTTTTCACCCGAATAACCAGCAAAATTTTTTTTACCACCCAGGACGCGGCGTCGGGGAAAAGAATTGAGAAAAAAATCGAAAAATGAGTTTATTTTACAGAAAAATAGTTTAAGAATCTAGCAACATTCTGATGTAAGTTTTTTGTTTGTACGGTATTTCTACAAGGAATTATAGTCATTTCAACATTGCCTTGTGGTTGCAGGGGTCGAGACTCAGCTCCTGGCCCCGATGTGATGACTCATGCGTGCAATATGTCTGAACATGATGTGAATTTTCAGATTTTTTTTTCTATTTTTTAATTATTTCTGTGCATTATTCTATCTAATATATAAAATTCACCCTCTGATATGGTTACAAAATGGGAGGAGCTATAAGAGACAGAGAGAGACAGAGAGAGACAGAGAGAGACAGAGAGAGACAAAGAGAGAGAGAGAGAGAGAGAGAGAGAGAGAGAGAGAGAGAGGAGGCAGTTACAGAGTTTTGTGTATGTTGAGCTAGCAACACCCAAGTGTCTCACGGCACTATGAAATGTTGTATATTTATGCGATTATTAACGATAAACTTTATCTACCATCACAAATCATATTAGACATAAGAAAAATAACAATAAGCATAATAAAACATGTCCAAATTAATAATAATTGTCATTACAGTATATGGAGCGCCTGGCCGGCGACCAGGAATACTAGTACTAGGGGGAGAGAGCACAACTTTGTAGTACCCACAGACAGTGGCCAGGCGTCAAACACCTTTTATTGTACAGCAATAAAGGAATGGAACAGATTACCCGCACATGTCAAAGCCAGTCATAGCATGAACCAGTTCAAGAAGACTGCCAAAAAGTGTCTGATGAATGAAGCTACAGAAAGGGAGGGGAATGATTTTCTATTTTTTTAGCTAAAATACGTGTAAATTTTACCTTATCCCTAGTAATGACCCTCGTATTGTAGATAGTCTTAATGACCCTCGTGTAGTAGATAGTCTTTTTAGTATGATAATAAGATGTTATCTTCATTGTAGAATAATAAGAAAATATTATAACCTTTATATTATAATAATAAGGTAAAAGGATCCCAATGGAAATAAGTCACTCTGTCTGACTTTTTTGGGTTATCCTAGGTTCTCTACACATATGCTGCTATGTATGATAATTCTATGTAACTGTATTTGTGTATACCTGAATAAATTTACTTACTTACTTACTTACTATAATCGTTCCCCCACTTATACCTCTGATCACTAACACTAGAGAAAACGGAGTTTACCGCAGGGGTAACACTGATATCCTATGGAAAGACTCAAAAATAAAGCAATTTTCTCGTTTTTTCTGTTTGTTTTTTTCCATGTAACCAGCTATGCGCGCGTTCCGTCGAATATCTCGGAAGTGAGATATTGACCTATTTCTTGGAAGTGAGCCATTAATAATGAACGGATTGAATTCATTTTCATAACGAACATAAAACAATGGCTGTTGCAGTATCGAAGGTCCTAACCTCTGACAAATCTCAAATATTTTATGATTTGTGTGCGTGTGTTTGGGGTAAAAGGCAGATATTTTGCTCCATGTCAAAAACTTATGGATTTTTTCGGATGAGGGGGTGGAATGAAAATAAGATAAATTACAGTATAGCTGGTCCTTATAAAGTTGGATTAACAATATTTTAAGAGTAGGAAGTGCCCAAAAAACTTTTTGCAGTGCCAGTAATTGGCAGGTGCTTGCCAAACCTCATATTTTGTGAATATTTTATTTTCTGATTACTTCTACTTACACTTAGATCTCACTACACATTCATGTACAAACATATATAAACTAAACCTTCTGGGTTTTCTTCTATTTTCTTCCTAGTTCTTGTTCTTGTTTATTTCTGCTTATCTCCATGGGGAAGTGGAACAGAATTCTTCCTCCGTAAGCTATGCGTGTCGTAGGAGGCGACTAGATGCCGGGAGCAATGGGCTAGTAACCCCTTCTCCTGTATAAATTACTATAAGAAGAAAAAGAAGAACTTTATAAAATTGGGATGGTTGAATGTGCATGAATGTAGTGCAGATGATAAGAAAGAAGTGATTGCAAAAGTTATGAATGAAATGAAGTTAGATGTCCTGGCCCTAAGAGAAACAAAGCTGAAACGGGTAGAGGAGTTTCAGTGAGGAGAAATAAATGGGATTAAGTCAGGAGTATCTGAGAAAGTTAGAGCTAAGGAAGGGGTAGCAATAATGTTAAAAGATCAGTTACGGAGAGAGAAGAGGGAATATAAATGTATAAATTCAAGGATTATGTGGATTAAAATAAGGGTCGGATGTGAAAAGTGGGTCATAATAAGTGTGTATGCTCCTGGAGAAGAGAGAAGTGTAGAGGAGAGAGAGCGAAATTTTGGAAGATGTTAAGGAAGTATGTAGGAAATTTTGAGCTAGTTGAAAGAGTAATTGTGGTAGGGGACCTAAATGCTAAAGTATGAGAAGCATTTAGAGAGGGCGTGATAGCTAAGTTCGGCGTGCCAGGTGTAAATGATAATGGGGAGCATTTGATTGAACTTTGTATGGAAAGGGGGTTTGGTTATAGGTAACACGTATTTTAAGAAAAAGAGGATAAATAAGTGTACAAGATATGATGTATGGCGAAATGACAGTAGTTTGTTGGACTACGTATTGGTAGACAAAAGACTGTTGGGTAGACTTCAGAATGTACATGTTTATAGAGGGGCCAACGATATAACAGATCACGTTTTAGTTGTAGCTACAGTGAGAGTAAAAGGTGGATGGGGTACAAGGAAAATGGAAGCAGCAAGTAAGAGAGAAGTGAAGGTTTATAAACTAAAGGAGGAGGCAGTTAGGGTAAGATGTAAACAACTGTTGAATAATAGAAGGGATAGTGAGAATACAGGCAATGGGGTAGATGTATGGGATAAGTTTAAGAATATAGTGTTAGAGTGTTCAGCAGAAGTTTGTGGTTGCAGGAACGTGGGTGCGCGGAGGGAAGAAGAGGTTTTTACAAAGTAGAAGTGATGCAAGAAAAGAGGAGTATGTGGAGACAAAAAAAAAGAGATTAAGAGTCGTGCAGCAATGTAAAAAGAGAGCAAATGAGAGAGTGGGTGAGATGTTATCAACAAATTTTGTTGAAAATAAGAAAAAGTTTTGGAGTGAGATTATTAAGTTGAGAAAACCTATGGAAAGAATGGATTTGTTAGTTAAAGATAGGAGAGGAGAGTTATTAAATGGAGAGTTAGAGGTATCGGGAAGGTGGAGGGAATATTTTGAGGAATTGTTTAATGGTAATGAAAATAGGGATGCTGTGATTCCGTGTATACGGCAAGGAGGAATAACATCTTATATTAGTGAGGAAGAACCAGTGGTGAGAGTGGGGAAAGTGCATGGGGCAGTGAGTAGAATGAAAGGGGGTAAAGCAGCTGGGATTGATGGGATAAAGCTAGAAATGTTAAAGCAGGTGAAGATATAGTTTTGGAGTCCGTCCGTGACGATGAAATATGACAGGGAAACCTGTCCAGGTCGTCGATAATTTATAGGGAATCCCATCCAAAGCGACGAAATATGGCAGGAAACCTGTCTAGGACTATGAAAGATGACCGTGAAACATTTCCAGGGCCACTATATATGAGTGTTAAACCCGTGAAGCGAGTCAAATCCGTCCAGGGCGACGAAATATGACAGGGAATCCTGTATAGTGCGTTGAAATATGAGGGTAAAACCCGTCCTGGGCGACAATATATGACAGGTAGACCCGTCCAGGGAGAGGAAATATGACAGGGAAACCTGTCCACTGCGAAGAAATATGACAGTGAAATTCATCCAGGGGGAAAAAATATGACAGTGATACCTGTCAATGGCGCCGATGAATGACAGTGAAACCTGTCCAGAGTGATGAAATATGACAGACAAACTCGTCTATGACGATGAAATTTGACAGGCAAAAACGTCCATGGTGGTGAAATATGACAGGGATACTTTTCCAGGGAGAGTAAATATGACAGGGATAACCGTCTAGGGCGAAGAAATACGACAGTGAAGGCTCTTTAGTGTTACTGAATATGAGAAGGAAACCCATAAAAGGAGATAATATATGACAGGGAAACCTGTCTAGGTGGTCGAAATAAGACAGTAAAACCTGTCTAAGGCCATGAAAAATTAAAGGGAAACGTGTCCAGGGCGTCGAAATATGACTGGGAAATTCATCCAGGGCGTCAAAAATATGAAACAGAGACACCCGTCTATTGCGATGGAATATGACAGGGAAATCCGTCCAGGGCTACGAAATATGACAGGCAATCTCGTCCAAGGCGACGAAATATGACAGGGAATTCTGTCCAGGGCGATGAAACATGACAGGCAAACACGTCCAGGACGACGAAATATGACAAAGAAACCTGTCCAGGACGATGAAATATGACAGGGAAACATGACCATGCCGACTGGATATTACAGGGTAACCTGTGCAGGGAGACGACATGTGGTCTTCTGCTAAAACTGTCTTCCCTACTTCCAACTTTAACTGTCGCCTTCTGGTTGAATCCTCCCTAATACACAACTTTCCTTGTATGAATCTCAGTCCTTGCTTCGTCTCTGTAGATGCCTTCCTTTCCCACTACATTGTAAAATGCTCCAAACTTTAGAACACTCGTGACCTAACCTGATTCCTCCTTTTTTTCTTCTTCTCTCTCTTCCCCTTTCCTCTTTCCTTTTTTCTCCTTTGGGTTGTCTTTCTTTTGTCCTGTGTATTCGTTCCTTCTTTATTTATTTTCTCCCCTCCGTGTTCTTACTCTTACCCTCTGTGGGCACCAGCTCCCTTGCAGTGCTCCTTTTTCTTAGTATTTGACTGGCTCCTCCTCCTCTTACCACCTCCCCACTGCTACTTCCTTCCACCTCCACTACTACCACTACTACTACTACCACCTCCTGTCTATATATACTCATCCTGCTCTCCTTTTCGTTAGCGTGACTTTGTAAATGGTCCAAGTCGGACCAAAACGTCGTCGTAAGCTCCTCTCTTCTATGTGCGGGTTATTTGTGTAGGGCGATGAAATACGACAATGAAATCTGTCGAGATCAACAATATTTAACACTGAAACCTGTCCAGGACAACGAAATATGACAGTGAAACCTTCCCAGGGAGATGAAATGTGACAGGGAAACCCATTCTAGGGCGATGAAAAAATGACAGGGAAAACTGTCCAATACGATGGAATATTGCAGCTCGACAATATATACACTGAAACTCTTCCAGGGC
>NC_069472.1:11844991-11858088 GCF_026875155.1 Cherax quadricarinatus
GGTGACATCACACATCTTGTCTAAGGCCTACTTTTATGGGAAATAATTTCCCTCTTCCTATGTACTCTAAACTTGCAGCCTCACTGTCATCGTAAAAACTCTTCACTGCTTTCAGTAACCCTACCTTCTACATTTATATATATATATATATATTTATATCTATATACTATATATATATATATATATATATATATACTAGTCACTATATATATATATATTTATATATTCATTATATATATATATATATATTTACTATATATATATTATATATATATACATATATATATACATATGATATAACATTATATATATACTATATATTATATAATATGATATATATATATATATTTATACCCCCGCATATATATAATATATATATATATATATATATTTATATATATATTTATATTATATATATATATAGATTTATATATGTATATACATATATATATCCCTTGTATATATATAATATATTTAGATATATATTTATATAAATATTTTTATATATATATATGTCGTGCCGAATGGGGCTGAACTGCGATCTTGGGCTTAAATAGCACGCTCATCTTGCCTATAGGACAAGATAAAATTTGTGAATGCAATAATTTTCGCCCCAAAATCATTCTGAAACTAACGAAAAAAAATATATCACTATGTTTGCTAAGTATTAAATTACTGTAAACAAATCTAATAAATATATTTATTTGGGTAGGCTAAAATAAATTGTTACTTGTTATAATAAGGTTAGGTAGTTTTTACGATACTTTTGGAGCAAAGAATTAATTTTTTTTTACTTTAACAATAATGAAAAAAATATAAATTTAAACGTATAAGAGAAAATTTTAAAAGGTTTAATTTTAAATGAGGTTCTTACTAATTGACCAGTTTTTTACATTATTCGGCACGACCATATATATAATATATACATTATACATATGTGTGTTGTGTGTGTGTGTGTGTGTGTGTATGTGTGTGTGTGTGTGTGTGGGTGTCGTGTGTGTGTGTGGGTGGTCCTCTGTGTGTGTGTGTAAGTGGTGTGTGTAAGTGTGTTGTACTCACCGAGTTGAGGCTTGCGGGGGTCGAGTCCGAGCTCTCACTCTCCACACACACAAAACATTAACGATAATAAAAAATATATTTTATCTAGCGTTGTCATAGTTAAGTGTGGCCATAGTCAGTGGTGGCCATAGTCAGAGGTGGCCATAGTCAGTGGTGGCCATAGTCGGAGGTGGTCCATAGTCGTGTGGTCACAGTGATGTGTGGTCATGCGACGGTGTGATCATTGTTGAGGTGTGGTATAGTGAGGTGTGGTCATAGTGAAGGTGTGGTCTTAGTGAGGTGTGATCATAGTGAGGTTGAGGTCATAGTGAGTGTGTCATAGATAGGTAGTGGTCCATAGTGGAGGTGTGGTTCATAGTGAGGTGTGGTCGGTCGTGAGGTGTGGTCATGGTGAGGCCTGTTGTCTTAGTTACGTGTGGTCTAGTCACGTGTGGTCATTCTTAGTTAGCGAGTGTGGTCATAGTCATGTGTGGTCATAGTCACGCGTGGTCATAGTCCATAGCTTGGTCATAGTGAGGTGTGGTCATAGTGAGGTGTGGTACATAGTGAAGTGTGGTCATAGTGGAAGTGTGGTCATAGTGAGGCGCGTGGTCTCATAGTAGGTAATGCCCATGGAAAATGAGGTGTGGTCATAGTGAGGTGTGGTCATAGTGAGGTGTGGTCATAGGAGGTGTGGTCATAGTGAGGTGTGGGTAATGTGGGTTTGGTCAAGTGAGGTGTGGTCATAGTGTAGGTCGTGGTCATAGGGTCAGATGTTGGTGATATTCAGGTGCAATGTAGGTCTTAGTCTGGTGTTCGTCTATAGTCAGGTAGTGGTCTAGTCAGGTGTGGTCATTAGCGAGGTATGGTCTATAGTGAGTGTGGTCATAGAGAGGCGAGGTCATAGTCACGGTGTGGTCAAAATTGAGGTGTGGTCATCGGGAGGTGTGGCCATAGAGAGGTGTGGTCATAGTGAGGCTGTTGGTCATAGTGGAGGTGTGGTCATAGTGGAGATAGTGGTCATAGTCAGGTGTGGTCCATATTCAGGTGTGGTCATACTCAGGTGTTGTCATAGTCAGGTGTGGTCATATAATCAGGTGTGGTCATAGCGTGGTGGGGTCATAGCGAGGTGTGGTCATAGTGAGGTGTGGTCATGCTGAGGTGTGTTCTTGTCACGTGTGGGTCTTAGTCCGTGTGGTCCTATGAAGGTTGGTCTAGTGAGGTGTGGTCATAGTGAGGTGTGGTCATAGTGAGGTGTGGTCATAGTGAGGTGTGGTCATAGATGAAGGTGTGGTCTGAGAGTGGTGTGGTCATGTGAGGTGTGGTCGGTCATAGTGAGGTGTGGTCATAGTGAGGTGTGGTCATAGTCAGGTGTGCGTCATAATCAGTATGGTCATAGTCAGGTGTGGTCATAGTTAGGTGTGGTCATAGTTAGGTGTCGGCCATAGTGAGGTGTGGTCATAGTAGGTGTGGTCATAGTGAGGTGTGGTCTTAGTTAGGTGTGGTCATAGTCAGGTGTGGTCATAGTCAGGTGTGGTTCATAGTCAGGCTGTGGTCATAATATGTGTGGTCATGTGAGTGTGTGTCATAGTGAGGTTCCGTGGTCATAGTGAGGTGTGGTCATAGTGGGTCGTGAGGTTCATATTGAGTTGTGGTCATAGAGAGGTGTGTCTAGAGAGAGTGTGGTCATAGTGAGGTGGTGGTCATTGTGGGTGTGGTTATAGTGAGGTGTGGTCATATTGAGGTGTGGTTCATTAGAGAGGTGTGGTCTAGAGAGGTGTGGTCATAGTGGGTGTGGTCATAGTGAGGGGTGGTCATAGTGTGGTGTGGTCATAGTGAGTGTGGTCATCAGTCTGCCTGTGGTAATATTCAGGATGTTGGGTCATAGTCAGGGTGGTCATAGTTAGGTGTCTGGTCATAGGTGTGGCCATAAGTGAGGATGTTAGTCATAGTTCAGGTTGTGGTCATAGTGAGGTGTGGTCATAGTGAGGTGCGGTCATGTTAGGTGTTGCATAGTCAGGTGTGGTCATAGTCAGGTGTGGTTCATCAGTTCAGGTGAGGTCAATAATCAGGTGTGGTCATAGTTTGGTGTGGGTCATAGTTAGGTGTGGTCCATAGTTATAGTGTGGTCATAGTGATTTGTGGGTCATAGTTAGGTCGTGGTATAGGTGAGGTGTGGTCCTTTAGTGAGGGTTGTGGTCATAGTTAGGTGTGGTCATAGTGAGGTGTGGTCATAGTGAGGTGTGGTCAGTCAGTGTAGAGTAAACTCACTATGGTGCGCCCCCTCCTTCACAAAACAAAAATTACACTAATGAAATTTTGGCCACTCTCATTCCATGACACATTTCCCCTTTCAAGTTATATCTCACGATTCGTGACCTTCGATTATAACATTGCTATGTCGTGGTCCTCAGGAGATATCTAGCTTTGTCGTGGACCCTCAGGGTTTATCTAACATGTCGTGCGGACCTCTCAGAGGATATCTCGCTTATGTCGTGGACCTTTCAGGGTATATCTCTCGCATGTCATGGACCCTCAGGGTATATCATCCGCTATGTCGTGGGACCTAGGGTATATTTCGCTATGTCGTGGATCCTCCGATCACGCTATCGCGCGCGAACTTCCTATTCTCGGATCAAGACTGCATCAAACAAGCATGTACTTTTATTTTCTCAAAGTTATAATGTGTTACTTAAATTTTTGCCAGTGTCTCAGAACCTGTATATAGGTCCGTTTCCTAGTATCAAGAGTTTTTAATTGTAAAATAGTCCTTTTTCTCGGATCCTAAAAACTGTGCGTCATCAGATTTTGTTTTTATATTTTCTCAAGAGTCAGAGAGTAAGTAACTGAAATGTGGAGTTGTGTCCTAGAGTTTATTACTCTGGTTAATACATGTTATTTAAAGTTTTATCTGTCATATACATAAGCAGCTCCTGACGGGCCCAAACTGTTCCATTCAGGTGATAATGCTACATGCTCTTGGTCTCATAGTTTAACAAAGGTAAGCTCCTGAACCCAAAGGGGGTAAAATTTCATAGGTCTAACCCTACCCAAAGGGCAGGTACCAATTGTTACATGCTCCTGAACCCCTTATGAGAAAAAGCTACAGCTCTTGGATCTGCATTTTTAGAGGTGTGCACTATCTACAATGGTAAATATTAATCTATAGCGCATTTTACAATTTTATTCATTAATCTCTTATTAGTATAAAAAAACATAAATTCAGTTATAAACATGGTACAAAGGTTTTTCAAGAATAATGTTAAGTGAGTGGTTTACCAGCCGTTTATTCTTACTCTCGCTGCTCTTGTGTTTTCTATAACATTTAAAACGATGGGAAGTTTTGCATATTGTCGTCAGAGTTCGACGATGGTGACACCATATGTAATGATGTGGGGGGAGGGGGGGCAGGTCGATGGTGTTACAACACATTACTTTATGAAGGTAATGTTGAGAGCCATGTTGGATGGTGTTGCAACACAATACTTTATGAAGGTAATGTTTTGAGAGAAAGTGATGGTGGATGCAGCTCAATACTTGTCATGATGTAATGTTGAGAGCAAGTTTGGTGTTGCAACACAATTTTATGAAGGGTAATGTGTGAGCAAAGTCGATGGTGATTGCAGCACATTACTTTATGAAGTAATGTTGAGGAGCAAGTGATGGTGAAGCAGCACATTACTTTATGAAGTAATGTTGGAGCAAGTGATGGTGAAAGCAGCACAATACTTTAGAAGGTAATTTTGGAGCAAGTGATGGTGTTGCAACACAATCTTTATGAAGGTATTGTTGAAAGCAAGTGATGGTGTGTGCAACACAATACTTTATGAAGGTAATGTTGATGAGCAAAGTGATATGGTGTTGCAACACAATACTTTATGAAGGTAATGTTGAGAGAAAGTGATGGTGTTGCAAACAGAATACTTTATGAGGGGAATGTTGAGAGCATGTGACTGTGTTGCAACACATTTAATTCTATGAAGGTAACTAATGTTCGAGTGCAAGTGATGGTGAGCAGACACAATACTTTATTAGGTAATTGTTGAGAGAAAGTGATGGAGTTGCAAACATACCTCCGTAAGAAGGTATGTTGAGAGCAAGTGTTGGTGTTGCAACACATACTTTATGAAGGTAATGTTGAGTGGCAAGTGATGCGTGAAAGCAGCACATACTTTATGTAGGTAATGTTGAGAGCATGTCGAGGATGTTGCAACACAATACTTTAAGAACGGTAAGTTTAGAGCAAGTGATGGTGTTGCACTAATACTTTAAAAGTAATGTTTGAGAGCATTTATGTGTGCAACACAATGCTTTATGAAGGCCTAATGTTGAGACTGCAAGTTGATTGGTGTTGCAACACATTACTTTATAAAGGTAATTGTTGAGAGGCAAGTGTGATGTTGCAACACAATACTTTATGAAGGTAATGTTTGAGAGCAAGTGATGGATGTTCGCAACACAATCACTTTATGAAGGTAATGTTGAGAGCAAGTGATGGTGATGACACAATACTTTATGAAAGGTAATGTTGAGAGCAATGATGATGTTGCAACACAATACTTTATGAAGGTATGTATTTGAGAGCAACAGTGAATGGTGTTGCAACACAATACTATATGAAGGTAATTTGAGATGCAAGTGATGGTGAAGCAGCACAATACTTTATGAAGGTAATGTTGACGAGCAAGTGATGGTGCTTGCAACACAATACCTTAAGAAGGTAATGTTGAGAGCATGTGATGGTGTTGCAAACACAATACTTTATGAAGGTAATGTTGAGAGCAAGTGTTGGTGATGAGGTCACAATACTTTATGAGAAGGTAAATGATGAGAGCAAGTGATGATGTCCTGCAACCCACCATTACTTTCAAGAAGGTAATGTTGGAGCAATGATGGTGTTGCAACACAATACTTTAAGGAAGGTAATGTTGAGAGCATGTGATGATGTTGCCAAAACAATGCTTTATGGAAGGTAATGTTGCCAGAGCAAGTGATGGTGTTGCAACACATAAGTACTTTATCTGAAGGTTAATGTTGAGAGCAAGTGATGAAGTTGCAAACACAATACTTTATGAAGGTATTGTTGAGAGCAAAGTGATGGTGATGCAACTACATTACTTTATGAAGGTAATGTTGAGAGCATGTGATTGATGTTGCTGAACACAAACTTTATAAGGATAAAGTTGAGAGCAAGTGATGATGTTGCAACACAATACTTTATGAACGGTAATGTTGAGAAAAAGTGATGGTTGAAGCGTCGGTCCTGCGTCTTTTATTATCTGCGGAAATTCGCCATGATGAACTTTCTTCTCTGGAATTGAACATTACAATAGTTCTTCACCGCCCCCTTGTGCTGTGTTGTAATAACAAAATTCTCTGATGTATTAGAGTGAGTAGCAGTCTCACTCTACAGTGTGGGTACTGGTCTCTACAGGTGTGGGTACTGTCTTACAGTGTGGGTACTGGTCTCTACAGGTGTGGGTAATGGTCTATTCAGGTCGTGGGTACTGGTCTCTACGGTGTGGGTACTGTCGTCTCTACAGGTGTGGGTTACTGGTCTCTACAGGGTGGGGGCTGGTCTCTTACAGGTGTGTGTACTGGGTCTCTACAGGTGTGGGTACTGGTTCTCTCTACAGGTGTGGGTACTCGTCTCTACAGGTGTGGGGATGTCTCTACAGGTGTGGGTCGCTGGTCTCTTCTACAGTGTGTGGGTGTGCTGGTCTTCTACAGGTGTGTGGTACGAGTCTATACTGGTGTGGGTGATGGTCTCTTGTTGCCGACCCCTGAATGGGTCACAAATGTATTGAATGTATATTACCGTTATATAATTTTATTTTTCTTATTTTTGCGATAATAGCTAATCGTAAATATATTGTTTATATTATTATTTGACCTAGGTATTTTATTAGGTTGGACTGTAACATTTATATACATTCTGTGCTCAGTAGGTTAAGTCTTGATTTCTAATACTGTAATTATCGCTCGTTGCTCGTATCCCTGCCGGCTTTCGGTGTTGCTGCGGTTAGGTCAGCAGCTGTCCTAAGGAGCATATCACGCTTTGATAGAGGTGGGACGGTCGTTCACACCTGCCCTGAGTAGTTCAGTCTGGGCTATGACTCTTTGGTGGTTGGGAAGTTTTCTACAAAACGTGCTAAAATCTTCCTTATTGGCCCTTGATGGAAAGATAGTACTCTGTCGCTTTTTTTTTTTCTGTTGTTGGTTTGTAGAAGAACTCCTGTTCACAGAACATTGTCTAGACTTAGTGATTTTCGACCGTTATACTGTGGTTGTGTGTCGCATAACACGCTGGTAACTCAGGTCCTGAGGCTGTAGCTTTTCTGACCTAATTTGTACTGGTATATGTGTTCTGTCACAGTGGAGGATTTTCTTATGCTGAACTTAGAGTCAGTAGTATGGAGTTTTGTACTTTGTGGAGGATCTGCAGGAGGTCCCTACTTAGGTGTCGTTATAATATCTCTTTGTTCCTGATTCTGTGTCGCAGTTGCTTTTCTTATATTGTTGTTCGGCTTAGCAGTCGTTTTATTGTTCAAGCAAGTGTTCTGGACTTGCCAGGTTGGTCAAGAAGTTAGGTGATGTGAGGACTTTGTCAGTCACTGGTTTAAGTCTAGTCGAGTCGTGTAGACCATAGCGAACTACTTAGAGCACTTCACCACATTACACACTAACTTATATGTATATATATGTATTATTATATCGTTATGTACCACGGACTGTACTTAAGACATAAAGGATGTTAATATGTGCCCTTCTGCAACAATTTTTTCTGTACACTGAAGGAGATAAGTGATTATTATTAATTTGTTTAAGTTTATTTATTTTATTTTCATTTGGATAATTACTCTCCTAGACTTCTTGATGTTAATATAAAAACTTAATAATTTTAATTTCTTTAGTTAGTAACCTACCAGTTGCAATCTTGAAGAACTAATAATTATTGTTGAATTCTAATGGATAAATTGGACCAGGATACTGAATACTTGTTACGAATACCCCAGTAACAGGCCTGAATGCTTTGAAGGGGCATGTCCATTTCTAGTATTCTCTGGAGATCTCTATGTTTATAAAAAATCGCGTTTTTTGTAACATCTCTCTACAGGTCGTGTGGGTGCTGGTCTCCTACAGGTGTGGGTATGGTCTCTACAGGTGTCGGATGCTGGGATGTGGTCTCTTACAGGTGTGGGTGCTGGTCTCTCAACAGGTGTGGGTGCTGGTCTCTACCAGTTGTGGTGTTGGTCTCTACAGGTGTGCGCGTGGCTGGTCTTACGGTGTGGGTGCTGGTCTCTTACAGGTGTGGGTGCTGGTCTCTACAGGTAGTGGGTCTGGTCTCTACAGGTGGGGTGTGGTTCTCTACAGGTGTGCGCGTGCTGGTCTCTACAGGTGTGGGTGATGGTCTCTACAGGTAGTGGGTGCTGGTCTCTACAGGTGTGGGTGCTGGTCTCTAAGGTTGTGGGTGCTGGTCTCTACAGGTGTGGGTGTTGGTCTCTACAGGTGTGGTGTGTTGGTCTCCAGCTATGACAATGCTGAGTCACTTGCAAAATCAGACATGAAAAGTCTCCAGGTTTACAACCTTGGGCCCATTAATGTCAACCTGTTATAATTATCACTCCCCTGATGATTCCCATGCTCGACACGCAACGCACGCAACGCACGCACATGTACACACACACACGCACACGCACACTCGCCACACGTTACAGCATGCACACGCACACGACACGACAACTATACACACACACACACACAACATACACCACACACACACACACCACTCTACTTTGGAACATACAACCTAGCCCAAGCTAAGAGAGTAACCAAGCTAGTCCGGAGCTAAGGAGACATGTCCTGCGAAGAAGTGGTTAAGGAATCGTTGATCCTGACGACATTGGAGGACAGGAGACATTAAGTTTCATATGATAACGACATATAGGAATACTGTGAGGAATTGACTAAGTGGACAATAGGCAGAATTTTCAGAAGATCGGACACAGCAACAAGGGGTCACAACTGGCAAGCTGAAGACTCTCAGATGAATCACTGGGTGCTTAAATAGTATTTTCAGTGACAGCTATCAGTAAGTGGAAAACACTCTGGGGTGATGTAGTGGTGTCATCAACACAGACAACTAGGGAGAAAAATGAGAAACTGCACTATCATTTCTGACAGACTTAATTAAGAGGACAAATAATTGTTAGAATCGCCAGTTCAATAATGCGCTTTTCTGTCATGTTAGAAATCGCAGTCAAGTCACCCTTCAGACTGGTCTCTGCCCAAATGTGTTTATTCTACTTTAGCCTTCCACAACCGTGTCTTGGTGAGAATCTTCTTTATACACAGTTTACATTTTTGAATCTTATGCTGGTTTTGTCTCTGTTTTCTTGGTCTCTTTATAGTCCTGCCTGTCCTCATCCGATTTTAATTTTCTCATCAACTTTTCATCATCTCGCGAATAGGGCGCTTCTGACTCTAACCCTTCCATCTTGTCATTCACTATATCAAAAATTAGCACTTGTCCTAGAACAGATCCCTGTGGGGACCCGCTCGTCACAGGCGCCCACTGTGATACTCTTCACGTACCATGACTCGTTGTTGCCTCTTTGTCAGGTTTTCTCTGATCCATTGCACGGGCCCTCCCTGTATACACGCTTGATCTCAGCTTCTGCACTAATCTCCTTGTGAGGAACTGTGTCGAAGGCCTCTGCAGTCCAGGAAAATGCAATCCACCCACCCCTTCTCTCTCGTGTCGTTACTTCTGTTACCTGGTATAAAAACTCAGAAGAGTCTTGACACAGGTTTGCACTCCCAGATCCATGCTGGTTGGTCATTTATATTCTTCTTCATTCCAGGTGCTCTTTCCACTCTCCTCTGATAATCTTCTCCATGGACTTTGCATACTTTACACGTCAGAGACACTGGTCTGTTAGTTTAGGTGCCTCGTTTCTGTCTCCTTTCTTAAAAATAGGGACTACATTTGCCGTCTCTCCATATCTCAGGTAGCTGCCCAGTTTCAAGGGATGTATTGAAGATTGTGGTCAGTGCATGCACAGCGTCTCTGCTCTTTCTCTGTGGACCCACGGGAAGATGTTGTCCGGTCTATCGCCTTTTAGGTATCAAGAATCACATGGCACCTTCTTTATTATTGCACCTCCTCCTCCGTTGCTCGTTTGTCATCCAACACTTGTTGGTATATTCCATGTTGATGTTGCCCTCTGTGCTGTCTTTCCAGAGCCCTTCTGTCTCTACTGTAAATACTTCCTTAAAATCTTCTGTTTTTGCTTTTCACATACCTCCTGATCGTTTACTGTGAAGTCTCCACTTCTGTCCTCGCCTGATCACCTGGTCTTTGGACTGTTGTCTTCCTCCTGTTGTGGCTATACAACAGTTTAGGGTCAGACTTGACTTTCGGTGTATGTTATTTCATACTGTCGCTTGGGGCTATCTCTTCATGTGCAGTACTTCGTTCCTTGCCTCTGCGGTCTAATCTCCCTATTTCATGTGTTCAATGTCCTTCTGTTCTTTATTCATTTTTTTATTGCACTTAGTTTTTGTCTCCTTACACCGTCGGGTAGGCAAGGGGCCTCGTTCTGGTCTTTCTTATTTTTTCTGTTGCCCTTTGGGCATCAATTCTTTCTCTGCCTCCTTGCAATGTTGTTGTTACGTCATTCTCATCATTTCGTTTACTGACTTTCCTTCCTTGCTCTCTGTCTCACTGATCCTCCTGCAGCGAAGTTCCTCAAACTTACTGTAGTTCCCTCTTTTTTGTCTGGTTTTTCCCATTCAAATCCTGAGTTACCTCTTCCACTTGTATCTCTACTTGTATTCAAAGCACCGGAACGCGTATTTCACTAGCTCCTACAGGTTGAACACAAGGTCCAGTCTTGGCTGGTTCGTCCTCCCTTAATCTGGTAGTGTCCTTGACATGTTGTGCATGAGGTTTTCCTTACCACATCTATATCTTGGTTCTCCTTGTTTCGGCGACCCGTGTGGCTCCCGGTTCTTTCCCAATCTCCTGTGGTTGAAATCCGCCCATAACCAGTAACTTTGCCTCTGCACGAGTGAGCTTTCGTGCCACCTTAGCCAGTGTGTACACCATTGCTTGCTGCTCTTTCATTTCCTCTCTTGGCCTCCTGCAGATTCTGGGCGGTTTATACATACTGTAATGATTCTCTTGTGCATCCCCAGACTGAAGTGTACCTACTATGAAGTCTCTTTCTCCAATTTCGTCTATGTCCCTCCCATTTTCTAGAATTTCCATCTCGTGTGGTGTGACGACTTGGTGGTGAGGGGGTGATGACACTGATAGAGAGGTGGACTGGTGGAGAGGGTGCTGAACTGATTGTGATGGTGATGAATTGTGGTGTAGGTTGGGACTGGTGGTGAGGAGGATTATGGATTGGTGGTGGTCGTGCTGAGAGTGATGGACAGGCTGGTGAGGCGTGATGGACTGAAGTTGAGGGTTGAAGAATTTGTTGGAGTATAATTGACTGTTGGTTAAGGTGATGAAATTGTGGTGGGGAGATGGATTGGTGGTGAGGGTGATGGATTGGTGGTGGAGCGTTGATTGATGGTGGTGAGGTTGTTGGACTGTTGGTAGAGTGAAGGATTGGTGGTAAAAGGTGAAAATGAAACACTGGTGTTATTTTGTTGATGGACTGGTAGTGTTAAAAATGTACTGATGGTGAGAGTGAATTATGTTGGGACATGTGGGTGGAGGATGATTGTGATGGAGTGGTGGTGAGGGTGATTGTGATGGACAGGGTTGGTGAGGATGATTGGGATGGACTGGTGGTCGAGCGGTGATTTTGATATACTGCGTGGGTGAGGGTGATTTGACTGGTGATTGAGGGTGATGGACTGGATGGTGAAGGGTGAATGGACTGGTGGTGAGGGTTGACGAGCTGTTTGTGAGGGTGATAAACTGGTGGTGCAAGTGCGACTGGTGGTGAGAGTGATGAACTGGTGGTGAGGATGATAGACTGGTCGTGTGAGAGTTAGGGACTGTTGGTGAGAGTGATATTGATAATGGTGTTACTGGGTGATGAACTGGTGCGGGTGAGGGCTACCGGTCTGGTCGGTGAGGGTCATGGACTGGTGTGAAAGAGAGATGGACTGGTTGGTGTGTGAGGGTGGTGGTGATGGACGTTTGGTGAAATTGATGACAATGGTGCTGGGGGTGGGTGAGGGTGATGAACTTGTGGAAAGCGTGGGATGAACTTGTGGTGGGGGACTGTGATGGACAGGTGGTGAGGGTGATGGACTGGTGGTGAGGGAGATGGATGGTGGTGAGAGGTGCATGGATGGTGGTGAGGGTGATGGACAGGTGTGGGGTGAGGACTGGTGGTTGAGGTTGAGTGTGATGGCTGGTGGTGAGCGGTGATGGGACAGGTGGTGAGGGTGAGTGGAATGGTGGTGAGGGTGATAGATTGGTGGTGAGGGTGATGTACTGGTCGGTGAGGGTGGGCTTGTTGGTAAAAGTGGAGTGGTGGGGAGGGTGACGGACTTATGGTGAGGGTGATGAAGGACTGATGGTGAGGGTGACATGAGTGGTTTGAAGGTGAAGACTGGTGGTGAGGGTGATAGGACTGTTGGTGAGGGTAATGGGACTGATGGTTGAAGAGGTGACTGGACTGATGGTGAGGGTGATGGACTTATGGTGAGGGTGAAGGACATGATGGTGAGGGTGAAGGAGGGTGGTGAGTGAGGTGATGAAGTACTGGTGAGGTGTAGGGTGGATGGATGGACTGGTGAGGGTGATGGACTGATGGTGAGGTGAAGGACTGAGTGGTGAGAGGTGATGAGACTGATGGTGAGGGTGATGGACTATGGTGGGGTGACTGACTGGTGGTGAAGTGATGACGGAGTGAGACGACGAGTGTGAGGGTGATGGACTTGGTGAGGGTGGATGGATGGATTGGATGGATGAGTGTGATGGACTGGTGGTGGAGTGGTTGATGTGACTGAGAGTGTGATTGACTGGTGGTGAGGGTGATAGCTGGTGGTGGTGATGGATTGGGGTGAGGGTGATTAGACTGTGGTGAGGT
>NC_069472.1:11858588-11898199 GCF_026875155.1 Cherax quadricarinatus
CATGTATTATGTTAATGTTAATGAAATTTAGGAAGCTGTGATTCGTGTATAGGGCACGGACAATAACATCTTGTAGTAGTGAAGAAGTAGCCAGATGTAGTGTGGGGGAAGTTCGTGAGCAGTGGGTAGAATGAAAGGTGGTAAGGCAGCTTTGGGATTGATGAGATAAAGATCGAAATGTTAAAAGAAGAGGTGATTATAGATTTGGAGTGGTTGGTACTATTATTTAATAAATGTATGGAAGAGGGTAAGGTATGTAGGGATTGGCAGAGAGCATGCATAGTTCCTTTGTATAAAGCAAAGGGGACAAAAGAGTGTAAAAAAAAATTATAGGGGATAAGTCTGTTGAGACATACCTGGTAAAGTGTATGGTAGAATTATTATTGAAAGAATTAAGAATAAGACGGAGAGTAGGGTAGCAGAACAATTAATTTTGCCTGAATCGGAAGTCTATAAGGCGATTGTGTCATTTCCTGCAGATCTGCAGGAGGTTTACAACGGAATTCGACCCCAGCACCTCAAGGAGATGGTAAATCCTTAATCGTGCATCTGCATCACTTCTTCTCACCAGTTAACAACTTTCGTTAAAAAAAAAAAAAAAAAGTCAACAACTGCCTGGCTGGGCGAATCCCAGAAGCAATTAAACCTTTCTTTTTTGGAGCCTCACTGTGTGCCTTGAAGAAGAAGGATGGGGGAATCAGACCCATTGCGGTTGGAAACACTCTTCGCCGTCCTTCGTTGCCAATAGCAGCAATAAGAAACATTCGCCTAGAATCTGCCAGTTTACTCCAGCCACACCAACCTGGGCTTGGGTCCCTCAAGCAGTGAAGCTGCAGCTCATGCGGCAAGGGCCAACATCAGGGCCTAGCAGAAGACAAGGCCCATAGTCAAACTGATTTTAGAAAATGCCTTTAATATGGTAAGAAGATTCTGTCTGGTTGCCAGCTTGTTCGGGATCGCTTCCCCAGTCTTAAACCGTTCATTTCACCGGCTTACAGCAAACCCTCAATTCTTTTGTTTGGAGAACATGAAATTCCACTCATCAGAAGGTGTTCATCAGGGTGACACACTCGTCCCACTTCTCTTCTGCTTGGCAGTAAGAAACTAACTACCAAGCCTACGCAGCAAGCCAACATCTAGGTACCTGGATGATGGCACTCTGGCAGTACAGAAGAGTCCATGGTAGGGGACCCTACAACTGGTGAAAACACTGGGAGATAACTTGGACTCATCCTCAATCCCTCAAGTGTGAAAACATCACAACAAACCAGGAAAAAATCAATGCTGTGCGAAGAATTCTCCCAGAAGGTCTCTACTACCAACTCCGATCCACAGTAACCCTCTTTGGAGCACTCCGCCGCTGGTTCACCCGGCCATCGACACAGTCCTCAAGGACAAATTGAATTAACTGAAGAGAATGAAGGAGAGATTAAGCATCTTGATGCCCATTATGCTCTGTATCTCCTCACAAGGTGCCTTACTACAATTTCCAAGACCACTTCTCATTTGTGCACCCTCTTTTGACAACCAACCTTTGACGATATGACGCACACCTGAGGTCAACCCTTATGAAGGCACTGAACCTGTCACTAAGATCAGCAATGGGATCAGCAACCCTCCCAGTACGACTGGAGGTATAGTGCGCAAAGCAACGCATTTGCCTGTTACACCTGCGTTTCTGTCTTCGTGGTTTTGGCTTCCAGTGCATTAGTCAAGAAAGATTGTTCCCGAACGCTTGAGAGACAGGTAGGAGCTCAAGACCACAGGTTTACTGAAGCAGCGATTCGGTAGGGACACCCTTACAGATCCCAGTAGACCAGCTCCTCCCAAAGAACACAAACATCCCACTGGGTACAAACCGATCATGGAAAAAATCGCCACACAATGCTCCCAACGCCTCAGGGAAGGACAAACATCGTCTCCACTTGGCAGTGAAGGCACACACTCCAGGAGATTCCTGTTATGTCTGTTCCCATTTCCTCCTTGGCACTCGACTAGACCCACAGGCCATTCGGATTGGTGTTGCTCTTCGCCTAGCCCGCCCCATCCTCACCGAACATAGGTGTAATTGCGGCCAGGGCGACAGCTGATCAATCGGAACTTCATGGTCTCGTGTGTCACACAGCAGAAGGAAGTATGCCAGGCATGAGGAGTCAATGGACATCATAAAGGAGAAGCCTCGCCACAGCCCGTGCCCAGCTCAATGGGAAACCCCAAGTGCAGAGGTCTGACGGAAGTCAAAAAGCGTCCTGATGGAGCCACTATGCTCCTTGGAAGGATGGAAAGCAGATTGCCTGGGACTACACATGTGCCGCCACATTGGCAACACCTACTTGCCATACTCCGTAGTGGAAGGGGGTGGAGCTGCCAGCCACAGGGGGACACAGAAGATCCGCAAATATGAAGACCTTCCCCCTTGCTCAATAACTCATTCCAATAGGGTCGAGACCCTTGGAGCATTGGGGCAGAGTGTGCTCTAAAGTTCCCCTCAAGACTCGGTGAAAACTCATCATAGAAACCAAGGACACAGGGCGACCACTGGACGCCCCCCCCCCAAAGGTTTTACCTCTTTCAGTGACTCAGTGTTGCGATCCAGGAGAGGAATTGCCTGCAGCATTCTGCAATGCGGCCCACCGCCGGGGAGCTGGACGAAGTATTCGAGATGTAGCTCTGAGTTACCTATGTTCGTTTTCTTTGTATCAAATTTTTGTAAATGTTTTGTAAATGTTTTTTCTTTAAAAAAAAATATATTTTATATATAATATATTATATTATAATATTATATATTTTATATTTATATATAATATATTATATTTTAATTATAAATAATATGGGGGGGTGGTAGGAAAAAAATTTCCCAAACAGTTCAGGGAGAATCTTGATTTTCCCCTGAAGCAAGTTTATTCTTTTCTCTGGGAAGGGCCCCTATAACAGTTCTAAGGGGGTACCCCTTTTATATATATATATTTTTTATAAAATTATATATATATATATTTATTATATATATATTATATATTATATATAAATATATTTCAACAATCGGCCGTCTCCCACCGAGGCGGGTGACCCGAAAAAGAAAGAAAATCCCCAAAAAAAATATTTCATCATCTTTCAACACTTTACCCACCACACTTATCACTTTTTTTTGCAGAGGGTCAAATACAACAGTCTAGAAGCATACACATTAAAGATCCCAAAACTTACCCCTCCAAACTCCCAAATATCCAAACCCCCTCCTTTAAAGTGCGGCATTGTACTTCCCATTTCCGGGACTCAAGTCCGACTATATGAAAATAACCGGGTTTCCCTGAACCCCTTTCCCTAAATATTACCCTGCTCACACTCCCCAACAGATGTCGGGGTCCAAGTACCATTCGTCCCCATTCACCCTTTCTAACACCCACGCACCTTGTGGAAATTCAAGCCCTCCCCAAAAACCTCCCTTTTCCCCCCTCTCCAACCCCCTTTTGAGGCACCCCCACCCCGCCTTCCTTCCCCCCATAGTTTATATCTTTTCCCTGTCATTCTACTTTGATATTCTCTCTAAATGACCAAACCACCTCAAAAAACCCTCTTCTGCCCCCTGACAATACTTTTTTTAACTCCCCACCCTTTTCCTAATTTCCACACTCCAATTTTTTGCTAAAATTTACCCACACATTTCCCTTAAAAATACATCTCCCGCCTCCCAAACCCTCTCCCCGCTGCTGCATTTACCCCCCCCTTCGCAACCCCTATAAAGTGTTGGTCTACTATACTTTCATACTTCCCTTTTTTGCCCCATAGATAAGTTTTTTATCCACATTTAAACCCCAAAGCACCCCTCACCTTTTTTCCCCCACAATTCTATGATTTAACCCCATCCTTCAAAAATCCTCCACCGACACGTCAACCCCCAAGTATCTGAAAACATTCACTTCTTCCATACTCCTTCTCCCAATTTGAATTCCAATTTTTCTTTTTCTAAAACATTTTAACCCCATCACTTTCTTTTTTATTTCACTTTCAGCTTTCTACCCTTTTCAACCTTCCCAAACCATCCCCTAACCTTCAATTTTTTTAAATCTCCCTAAGCACAGTTCATCAGAAAAAAAATTTAAATGTGTCAAATTCCCTTCTGAATTTTTTCCCCAAAATTTAATCCCACCCCTTCCCCCAAACCCCTAGCATTTACTTCCTTTACAACCCCAAAATCTATAAATAATTAAACAACCGGTGAAACACTTTCCCTGTCTAAGACCTACTTTTAGGGGAAATTAGTCCCCCCCTTTTTCTACACACCCTAACCTGAGCCTCAAAAATCCTAAAAAAACTTTTTACAGCTTTTAATAATTTACCACATTCCATTATTGCAACATCTCCCAAATTGCCCCTCTATTCACCTATCATATGCCTTTTCTAAATCCAAAAATTGAAAAAAAAACCCCCCTCCCTTTATCTAAATACTGTTCACATATATGCTTCAATGTAACACTTGACTACACACCCCCTACCCACTCAAAACCTCCTTGTCACCCCAATCCTACTTTCTGTCTTACCCTAATTCTTTCAATATAACCCTCCCGTACCTTTTTTCCCGGGTATATCAGTAAGCTTATTCCCTAAATTTTAGTTCTTTGTCCCCTTTCCCCTTTTATATAAAGGGATAACATGCTCCCCCGCCATCCAGGAAACCTTTCCCCTCTTTCATACATTTTTGAACAAAAGTACAACCACCCAACATATATCACCCCCGCTTTTAACATTTCTTTTATGTCCCATCAGTTCCGCTGTTTTACCCCCCTTTCATTTTACGTAATCCTCACGTACCTCCCCCACACTTACTTTCTGTTTTCTTTTCACCCTAAAAGATGTATACCTCCCTACCATGCATAAAATTACTGCCTCTGTTTTTTCCCTTTAAACATTTAAAAGTTCCTCAAAATATTTCGCCATTACCTAATCCTCCATCCCCCCATCTACTAACTCCCCTACTCTGTTTTTAAGACAAATCCAATTTTCCCTTGGCTTTTTTAAATTTGTTCAACCACTCCAAAATTTTTTTTATTTTCTTTAAAAATTTCTTGCAGTGCCTCCCCATTTATCATCTCCCTTCCTTTTCACTCTCTCCCCACTCTCTTTACCTTTCTTTTACTCTCCATATATTCTGCCTTCTTATAACACTTCTGCTTTGTAAAAACCTCTCATAAGCACCTTTTCTTTTTTATCACCCCTTTTACTTATCTTTCCCCACCAATCACTCCTCTTTCCTCCTGCACCCATCCCCCTATCCCACAAACTTCTGCCCCCATTCTAATACTGCTTTTTTTTAAAACTTTTCCAACCCTTTTCAACCCCCCCATTACCCATTTTTTGCACTACCCCACCTTTCTCCCAATAGCCCTTTATTCTCACCCAAATTCCTCCCCCTTTTTATACATTTCACCTCCCTCTTACTTGTTGTTGCCCCCTTCCCCCTTTTTTCCGATTTTACCTCTTACTCTAACTGTACACAACTAAATAAGACCCAATTCAGTTGCCCCCTAAAACTGTACATCCGGAGCCTACCCACAACCTTTTTCCACCAAAAAAATTTCTATAAACTATTTTCATTACGTGCTCATCATACCTTTATATTTATTTATCCCTTTTCAAAAAATAGTATTCTTTTTACCAAATTTTTTTCTACACATAGCTCAAAAAAAGGGCTCCCCATTTACATTTACCCCTGGCCCCCCAAATTTCCCTACTACCCCCTCCAAAACTTTTTTTACCCATTTTAGCATTAAAATCCCCAACCCCCATTACTTCAATTTGATTAAAAACCCCCACGCATTCACTCAACATTTCCCAAAATCTCTCTCTCTCCTTAACTTTCTTTCCCAGGTGCATACCGCTTTTTATAACCCCTTTTCACACCCAAATCTTTTTTTTATCCCATAATCCTTGATTAATCTTTATAGTCCCCTTTTCTGCCATAGTTATCCTTCAACATTTTTTGTTCCCCCTTCTTTACTCTAACCTTTTTTAAAACCCCTGACCTAACCCCATTTATTCCTCTCCACTAAAAACTCCCCCACCCCCCTTCACTTTGTTTCAAAAACCCAGGACACCCAGTTCTTCTCATTCATAACATCCACAATCATCTCTTTTTTCATCTGCACAACTCCACCACATTCAATTCCCACTTTGACAATTTTCTTCTTCTTTTCTTTTTTGTAATCTTTACAGGAAAAAGGGGGTTTCTAGCCCATTTTTCCCGGCTTTTAGTTGACTTTTAAAACACGCATGGGGTTACGGAGGAAAAATTCTATTCCCCTTCCCCTGGAATAAAAGGAAAATTAATAAACCAAGAACTATTAAGAAAAATCAAAGAAAACTCAGATGATGTGTTGAATAAACGTTACAGTATGTGTGTTGACCTAAATGTAAGAAAAGTAGCAAGAATGCCTGTAAACTTTCAATATTTTTGAAAGCAAAAGACATCAGAATCCTACCATCAGTAAAACAAACACGGCTTTCGTTTTACACTACTTGGGAGGACGGGAGTACCCCCCCTGGGTGGTTCTGTCACCAACCTATACCCATATATATATAATTATATATATATATAATAATATTATATAATATATATTAATTAATTTATAGGCGGTAAACTTTACTCAACATTTTAACAAATCAAATTTTCATTATTTACAACTACATAAACACAAAATATTATGCACATATACTATTCAATTGTATTTGCAGTCATAGGAAATATATTTTAAAAATTAAATTTTATAAAAATTTTTAAAAATTTTTCTAAATGGCGAAAAATAATTATTTTCACATGATTTTTGAAATGAAAACATTTTTTTTTCACGTGTAAAAGTTGTTTATTGTATATAAAAATATCTTTTGTTTGTTACCGAATTTTTTTTAGTTCTTCCTCCCAATTTTTGAATTTTTTTCTCTCCACAATACAAAGTTCTTTCGTCGGGTTCAAAAAAATTATTTCAGTGCATGGGAAATAAGAAAATTTTAGGGCAATAAACGTATAAGTTCCTTTAACAAAAGTTATGGGCTTTTTCCCCCACCTTGTACAGGTTCGATAAAATTCGAAAAAATCTTTTTGGAGGGGAAATACAATGGTTTAATTAAGAAAAGTATCTCGTAATTCTACGATGGCGGACAGTGTCTTTCAGGTATGCAGCAGCACAATTGCCTTTTTTTGTAAAATGGTGTAAAATTATATTTCCCATTTAATAACTTTAAATAAAATTGAGTCTACCTTTTCTAAATGGATTCATTATATATTGGCAGATACGAGTACATCTTACAGTCAGGAGAGTAATTATGAAATTTAGTTTGTGTGCCGTCAAATTTGTTAAAGCACACACTTTTTTTCATAACACTTGGAATCGTTGCAATCAGTTCAATACCCTGAATGGCCTCTTCCAATTTTAAGCCCTGTTGTGTTTTTCCATATAGCAACTTTTGCGTTGTTTTCGTCCTTAGTAAGTCCCAGTATGCCTATTTTATTATATAAATAAATAGTGAGAATTTCATTCAATAAACAATGCCTTGTCTTATCGGCTTTAAATTATTAACGCTGATGCATTCCCAAGGAACGAAGACGCGCAATAGATTTTGACCGCTTAGGAACAAATCTGATTTTTTTCTGATAATATTTACAAAACTAGGAATTACTAGATTCCTAATAATTACTGATGAATGTGTTTTCTTGATATGCTTCAAACTTTCCGTGTTGATGAGCTCAATTAAAAGAAAGCTCAGCTTCCACTTCCAATTAAATGTATTTTAGCTTGTCAATATATAAATAAATTAGTTTCCCTGTAACAAGTAAAGAATATCTCTCCTGGAGAACATCAAACATTCAGGTGATGGTATATATTAATTGAAAATATTTTTGCACTGAGTCTGAGTTTTGCTTCTGCCAGGTTACCAATTTTACAAAAAATAAATATGAAATTGTTTCTTTAAAAAGCAAAATATTTTTTTTAGAAGATTTTAGAGAATTGTAAAATGAAAAGAATTACAAAAAGAAAGTTAAAAAATATTGAATACTAGCTTTTCAGTATTTCTCAATATTTAAATTTTCACGAGTTTTGTGTAAAAAACACGAATATTTTAAGCTACAGTGTTCTCAACACTTTCCCTCACTACTACAGAATACGTATCCTATAATACATATTCCTGATGATAATTATTTATAAGTGAAGGTTCATTGAGCCAGGGACAGAGTCAGGCTTCCTCTGCTCCATTTTAAGTTGACCATTCCTTATAACGGCTTCCATGAGATCACTTAAGAAACCCGCTTGTGTTCTTCAAAAGTTTGATACTCGTCTATTCCATTTAAAAGATGGTTGATATGGTTGATTGAATTGCATCTTAATATTCAAATGGCACACTAATGTTTTGTATTATATAAATGAATTAAGTTTCCTAAAAGGTGATGACTTGCTTCTGGTGAAGGGGGTCTTGATTAAGGAACAAAGGTGGTGACTTGCTTCTGGTGAAGGGGGTCTTGATTAAGGAACAAAGGTGGTGACTTGCTTCTGGTGAGGGGGTCTTGATTAAGGAACAAGGTGGTGACTTGCTTCTGGTGAAGGGGGGTCTTGATTAAGGAACAAATGTGATGACTTGTTCTGGTGAAGGGTGTCCCTTGGATTAAGGAACATAGGTGATGCTTGCTTCTGGTGAAGGGGTCTTGATTAAGGAACAAGGTGATGACTTGCTTCTGGTGAAGGGGTCTTGATTAAGGAACATAGTTGGTGACTTGCTTCTGGTGAAGGGGGGTCTTGATTAAGGAGCAAAGGTGATGACTTGCTTCTGGTGAAGGGGGTCTTGATTTAAGGAACAAAGGTGATGACTTGCTTCTGGTGAAGGGGGTCTTGATTAAGGAACTGAACTTTTCTTTCCATTGACTGGATCAAATCCGAATGTCTTCCTTTCCACAGGCGCTATATGACTCATACGGGTTTATTGCTTTCCACTGATTAAAATAAAACTATTACGAACAGCATTAATTCTTAATTACTTATACATTGTATTAAATGAATTAAATGTTTCTTACGTGTAGGCTGCGTAGGTGTATATTTTGTCAGCTCCAGTGTAATAACTGATGAATGAATCCTATAGTTAGCTTTAAACTTTTAGTGCTGTTGACTTTGCCTCTTGGGATGATTTCTTTTAGTTTTATGTTGGGTAAGTTTTATTGTGTCAGTTTTATTAATCAAAATTGGTTTCTGTGAACTAACTTGAGAATATCTGTTTTTATCAAAAATAAGTCAGTGTTTGACTTAATTTAGATTTTTCTGGGTTAAGTCTATATATCGTACTTTTTTGTGTGCCTATGATATCTGTGCCCTCAAGATCATTACAATATTTTAGGTTATATTAATTTGGCTAAAATTAAATTTGCTAATATACTGCCTTAATTACATTTTTCAACAAAATCGGCCTGGCTCACTCTGAGCGTGGCTCGAGTCCTAACTTACTTTTGAGGAGGAATAAATTGGGATAATTGAAATAGTGCTTTTGATGCTATAATTTCTGAGTCACATCAAATTCGTTGCAACGAATTAATGCAACTTCTGCAAAACTTGAAGCTTAATGTGTTGGTGTTTTTTAGTGTGTTGATCTCTCTGAGATAACAAGAGAATGCCTCTTCAGCTTAGCTTAGTATTTCTTAGAAGCAAGTTTGAATTAGATTTGTATGTCCTAATTTCTCCATTTTATTGGAGAAGTTGGGATATTTGATTCCAGATGATTACTATTGAATCCCTCTTCTGATTCTCTTCACATCTACAGCCCTAATATATAAATGCATTACAAACTTTGTCGCAATACGTACTCTTTTAATTCTGAATATTGAGGCAGAATGGGGTTGGGGCTATTTAACACGGTGAAACCTTTCTCAGATTCCTCTGTGACAAAACACATCTGGTTCTTTGTGATTTTGTTTTCCGTCATCGATAGTGATTGAAGAATGTACATTCAACAAACAAATATGATGGGCCTTCAGCATGCTTAGACATATCCAGGTGAACAATGAGCTGTAAAAATAATGAAAACATCTGGTGCTGATCATGGCGTTTAGCGAGAAACCTGCATGTGTTTGCAAAACTTATGAACACCAACAGTATTATACATAAGGCCTTGATGTTTTCTCCTTACTTCCGTGAGTCCACACCGACCAGATCGTCACACTGTTTCACTGTAACATCCATCCTTTCTCAGCTTTGTCAAGTTTCGTTGACCCTCATGTTATATTTAATTTACTTTTCGTATGTTAATTTCCTCGAGCAAAAATTTAACACGTCCATAAGTTCACGTATGTATGTTTTACTGGTTATCCTATAATTATATGGAGCACACTCACAGTGACCGATTCACCATTGTAATTCCACACGAGGACCTTAAAACCCTCAACGCTGTTCATGACCGAGGAAAAGACATGTTTTCTCCTTCCTCAAATGCAAGTGCTACTAGAAATCCACTAAGAAAGATAGCCTTATCTATTTTTACACACCTGACCTTAAATCGTAGGACAGAGACTAAATAATGACGTTTTGATCAAGAACATTGGAATCGAAGCCACCTTCGGCCGGATCTACAGCACTTTAGAGAATTACTAGGCACAGTCATGCCGCAAATCTTATTTCTCAAACTCTCTGCGTAGAAAGCCTACATATGACTTGACCCATACAGCAGTCCAAGTCACATAACCCAGGTCCTCAACTAACTTATCATCTGATTAAATGGCTTTATAAAAATGTGGTTTGCAAATATTTTGAATGCCTTAATAAACTGAATCTTGAGGGAAAATGCCGTCACTTGTCAGCCTTGCCTTTCCCACCTTCCGTTCCTTATATCTTTGCAAAGTGTTTCATTACACCTCTTTTTCTGTTCAGGAAATTCCATTTCTTCATCTGCCAAGGTTTAAGAAAATTGTTGTCCCTATGGTTCTTAAAGTCTCATACGTGTTCAAACTATCACGTTCTTTTGCAGTATTGTGGTCACCATTTGTATTTTTTTTTATTCTATTCTCATATATCAGTAAGTACAGTTATTTCAGTTTATGGTCAAAAATACTACTTGCTCCAGGTGAGGCTCGAACTCACAACCCCGGCATGGCCCAGACACTGTCGTATAAGTACCGTGCGCTAACCGATTGCGCCACTGGAGCACATCGGTGGGTGGTCTGTAAGACTTAATTGTAGTAACATTTGAGGAGATATATTGAATTATGTTTATACAGTCACTGAAATACTTATGTTCTGTGTAAGTGAACATGAAGAAGGTGACATTTTATTCACACAAGGTAGGTAATATCTTAACACAATATTGTGACACATCTTTCACAAAGTACGGAAAGTATATAGGAACAAGTACAAAGAACATAAGTAGCGGAACATCAAGGAGACGCCTTACACCGATGTCAAAGAACAAGACGAAGATCTAATAATATTCACACAGAGGTAATGGAACAAACGGTAGGCGACATCTTAAAGAGATGTAAACAAAACACCAGGAAAGTGAATTCTTACTCACGCATATTTAGAAGAGGATCGGAAAGGTCAAATCTTACTCAGACACATGAAGTGTAACGTCAGAAAGATGATAGCTTACTCACAGAGATATTAAAAGACACGGAAGGTGTAATCATACTTACTCATGATAGAATATAATAAAACAGATTATTACTTAGAATATAACGAAATCAATCCTCGTTTCATCCTTAGCAGCTAAGCTGGATCTGGATTGTAACAGATATGTGTAAGAATTCATTATTTTGGTAGTAAACTAGACTCCTTATTATGACCATAACTTATAATCTTATTTTAAGGGCTTTTTACGGAGAACAGTGAAAAAAGGCTAAAGCAAGGAAAACGGAAATAGACGTATGAAGTCATGATCTTTAACAATAAATTTAAGCGCCAGGTTTATATCATGCTTTCAGAATAAAGAATGTTTCTATAATTATAATTATTAATGTAATAGTGTTGTAGAATTACTGACAATATGTTAGGCAAAAAACAAAATTTGCAGTGAATGAGCCATTATATTGTGGCAATGTATCGCTCTACCAGGAGCTTTGTCATGTTATAATCAATACAGGGATACGGAGGATATAAGAATAAACAGTATAGTAGGCTGGCTATCTTGCCCATGTTGACAATGGTATAAAATACCCACAGGTTGATGAGCAAGAACCATGTGCAACCCTTAGGTATCTGTATAATTGAAACTTTTTCGTCTACGCGGTAGGTATCGTCAGTCAAATAGCAAAGGAGAATGTTTTGTAGGCAGCCGGTAGTGGCGAGAAAAGCATGATGTAATTAGTCCACCAACGTTAGTTTTGAAGTGGTCAATCCCTCAGCCTAGAGAAGAGTAATCGCTCCATGGTCTGGAATGATATGCAGCCGAAGCATGAGAAAGGATATTTGATACTGTCGAAGGTGAGGTATAGAAGATCTCGAAGGCGTTGCAAGGGACATGGCGCCTATGGGTTTCTACTAATGAGCTGCAACGTCTTCGAGATCTTCCACTCATCAGTTTCGACAGTACTAAAGACTAAATTCTCATGCTTCAGCTTCATATCGCTGCAGACCATGGGAACTGATTCCTCTCATGGGTGAGAGTTGACAACCTAAAACTATTTCTCTTAGATTAATAGAATGATTACATCATCTTTTCCTAGCCACTGCTTCTGCTGCCTACAATATATTCTCTGCATTTGACCCAGGAAGCCTACGGGTAGGCAAACCCTTTTAACAATAAATATACCCAAATGTTGCACACATGTCTTATTCATAAACTGGCCCATGCTGTTTGTCGTAGTAGTAACAGCACTAGTAATAGTAGTAGCAGCAACAGTGCAGGTAATTCTTGGTTGCTATGTGATGGCGGTGTTTATTGTTACGAGAAGAACTCTTTCGCTAGTACTTCAGAGATGATGAGGCTCCCTTTATTCTGTTTTTAGTGTTTAAATGGCATTAAGTATGATTCAAGGCTGTTTACATCTGCGGAAACTGGGTTCTTTAATCACAAGCGTTTGTTTTTAAATTTCATCAGATTGTTGGTAGAATTCTGGTGCTGTAAAAGTTGCGTTGTTCAAGTTATCCCTTCAAACACGCATTAATGTGTTCATTGAGACATGTTTCCACGTTTCCTGCCGTTTCGCCGAAATATATCTTATTACAACCTCCACAGGGGATTGTGGTTCAGGGTTCTACAATTTATTCCTGTTTAGGTCATTTACAGTGGTGCTGGTTGCGATGGCTACGCTAGTATAGAAGAGTAAAATACACATGCAACTGATAATTCTATTTGTTGATTCATGTGTTTCGTATACACAATTGGCTTCTTCAGTCAAATACAGTAGCAAAGTAAAGATTTAATTAGTCCATCAACCTTGAAGACAGTTTTTGAAATAGTGAGTTCTTCAGCCTGGAAAAGCGTTCAGCTCCACAGTCTAGAACAATGTGAAGCTGAAGCATAAGAATGAAGATTTAAATTCTGCTGAAGGTGAAGCGTGAAGGTCTCGATGACGAAGTAGGAGGTAGGGACCACTGTTAGAAGTAAGACGGAAAGAATTTGTTGAGCATGGCAGTAGACTTACAGGTCCCTGTAGATTCCAACCCATCCGTATACAATTAGCTAAGATGGCGTTGATGGGAGAACCCATTCCAACTACGTATGTTTTCAGAGCCGATTGTTGAAAGAAAAGCAGCTGAAGTCAATGTAGAGTTCAGTCAGATCAGCGAAATCTCTGAGAGGTAGAAGATGAAGGCGAAGATTGGCATTATATCAGAGAAGGTCAATGGCTTATATCCTAACTACTTATTTTCTTGTTTCGGATAGAGAGGTCACTGATGGGGTTAAGGAGTTCGCCTGAATGCTTTAGACGAACTGGCCTAATGGTTCCCTGAAGGCTAGAAAGATGTTTGGTAAGAACTCTGGCTAATATGCGTGATGCACTGCCTTTACCTCATATCAGGTGTAAACAGTGCATCACACAAATTAGCAGTTCTTGCCTCGCTCATCTAAATCATTCAGACGATCTTAACCGCATCAGAAACCTCTCTATCCGTACATGAAACTAAGCAGCTTAGGCGTTACTTCGCTCTTCACAAAGGTACCCACCACACTTGCAACTGATTTTATCCGACGTAAAGTCAAACAGGATCTTAATAATCTTCCACTACCTCCCGGAGAATTCTTTGACCTGACTGAACTCTGCATTAACTTCAACTGCTTTTCTTTCAGCAATCGGCTCTACAAATATGGGAATGGGTTCTCCCATCAGAGTCGTCTTAGCTAACTTGTATATGGAACACGTAGAAAGTGAACGCTTCGCCTGTATCATTCCCCCAAAAGTCACATGGTTGCGTTATGTGGACAACATTTTCATAATAACTCCCAAACGTTAAGACCTGTGAGGAATTTTTTTAGAATGCTGAATGCAATTGAACCGGCTATCCAGCTTACTCTTGACAAGCGAGTCCAATGAAAAGCTAAATTTTCTCGACGTCCTCATTCAAAAAGAAGACAACACCTCTAGTTTTCAGGAAGCCTTTAAACAAAACTATATCACACAGTCAAGATACTAAGACCAATATAGGCGTCATCATAGGGTTTTCCTAAGAGCATAACGAATTTGTAGTCCCGAGTTTCTTGACGAGGAATGTGCACTGAGGAGTGTACAACGAATCTTTACTGAGCTACATTTTTTCTTCGTTTTTCATCAAAAACTGTAAGAAAAGTGCTCTTAAAATCATCAGTTCATCACACACTAATACTCCTAATAAAATTATAATCCTTCCCTACAGACAGGTGGCACTAAACTACTCCAAAGTAACCTCGTACAAGGCAATGCAGAATTTTACATAATTACCTGTATACATAGTATACATAGGCAATACAGCAGGCAATGAATGCAAGAAAGTATACATAGGCAATGAATGCAGGAAAGTATACATAGGCAATGAATGCAGGAACTATCACTTGAACGTGTGTGTACAACACACGGGATTCTGCCAGCCATTTGATGAAATTTAACAACGATCGCCTCTTAATCAAAGAACTCATCCTCGTTTCAAATGCATTTAAGGGAAAAAAAGAATCATCTTTGAAATACTGCCACGAAGAGTTCTCAAAACAATACAGCTCGTCATCACATACCAACCAAGAGTTACTACGAATACTACTACTGTACTATTTTACTACTACTACTACTACTACCACTACTACTACTACTACTACTACTACTACTACCACCAGCATGGGCCAGTGAGCATACTGCACTGGTTTTGCTTTTACATCTCACTTGTTGCCTATATATATCTTCCGAGTTCCGTATTGTTTGGATGTCTTTATAAAGCCCCCGGGGAGCGAAACGTTGCCACAGTGAAATATCGTGTTAGTTGTACATTTGTCGTTTTGCCCAACAATCATTAACTATCCATGTAAAAACAGCTGTACCACGAAGCACATAACAGTAAAAGTGTTATTTTTAGTAATAGTGTAGAATAAAATCTGACATACCAAACATAATGTAATCAATAACATCAAAAAGAATAAAGCACCGCATGCTTAAACAAAATATTAATAATAATAATAACAAGTTATGATATATAATAATTATTATTTATTCAAGTACATGATGCAAAATTCTAATTTAGTTTACAGCAAATTAGAATAAATGTACAGTAAAACAAACTTAAATAAATGCGAAATAAAAATAGAAAACTGAAAATGGCAAAGCAAATATTTATCCCTCAACAAAAAAAAAGTGAAATGAAAATTGAACAATTAATTTTCGAATGATTCATATTAAAATCAGCATCAACAAAAAAGCTGGACAGACACTAGCTACTAAAACAATGCCTAATATTTTTTCTGAAATAAATTTATATGAAAAAAAAAAATACAAAGTTGCAGTTGGAGAAATTATCCCTTCTCATTTTTACTACTGTCTAAACTTCCAGAGGTAGACTTTGTTGACATCTAGGAACACTCATGCAGGTCTTGCTGAAGGCTATATTATTATTGTATTCATCAGGAGTGGTAGACCATGGGGATCACACAGCCCCCGGAACAATGATTGGCATTAATCTTCATTCAAGGAACCAGACACAGGTCAAATTCCTTAAGTCACAAGCCCTCAGCTTTAAAATTTGGGAACATCACCATTTCATTGAGTGGCATTTCTTCACCACGATAATAACTCTTCATGCAGAAAGGCTTCTCTTCATCAGGTTTGCATAAACCACTATTCCACTTATTTTTCCATATCTGTCTGCTACTAGGTGAAGGTAGATGATGGGAGTGGAGGTCATAACGAACGAAATCTTGGTTCCCGCCTTTCTTCTGTTAATAGCCCTCTGCCCGAGCCCATTCCTTATCAAATCTGTTTCTCTATTTCTTCACCCAGAATTAATTCCTGGAATTCCCTAGACTGATTCTGGACTCTTTGTTCCATCTCCTGTGGATTAATAATAAGCATCAGCATTTTTCTACGTGCCATGTGTATACTGGGGCCGGAGGCAGTTTCCAACATATTAATCTCACTGAGGGCAGAACCTGAATTGTTATTCTCCCTCGAGGTCGTCATTATCTGAAATATTCCTTCCATTCAGCAATAATCACTTACATAATTTAATACTCGGGTCCCTGACCTAGTTTTTTACTCAATTTTTTCTCTACAAACTGAGCTAGAAAATCTTCATGTTCATGTAACTCAATTTTTATCTACATGCAGATCAGTACTTTACAGGCGGTTCATCCCTTAAATCATCCTGAAGAATCACTATCTCCTATTCTGACAAGAAAGGTTTAAACTTGGCCACAAGCACAAGCTTCTTTCCCTAATCTTCTATAACACCTTTAATTTATACTTCAGTCATTCCTACACATCATCACTATTCCACTCTATCATTATACCGAGAGTATAATTTCAGGGGTTTTCCAAATCCCAAGGCGGCAGTTTGCCAAGTATATTCCATTTTTGTCATGGAGATATTGCATTTAAATTCGCATCCCTGATCCATCACTAATTCTGCAACAGTCTGTGGATCACTTGAGGTATCAGCACCAGTGCCATAAAATGGCCCACCAATACAAGTACGTACCGGTTACCAGAGTAGCTCTTTCAAAGTTAACAAGATTAGCACCAGCATGGTGCAGTTAAAAAATTATGAAAAATTTGCAATTTCACACTGTCCTGAGGGTTACCTTTACTGCTTTGACAATTATCACGAATTTTCACATACATAGTTACATAACTGAATAGGATTCGGAAAAATCTTTTATTTCCACTAAGTTTTCAACATGTTCTTCAAATGTATTGAATGATAGCAGTAGGCCTTTCATATTGCAATCAACACATCAGGAGCATGCAATGTTGCAGAAATGGATCAGGAAATCCAGAAGATCTATGCAGTCAGACTGACTTACTTCCATTGGGGTCATGTAATATCTTATAGCCTAGCTGTAAGAAAACAAAAATTAGTCATGATTATAACCATAAAAATGAATGTCAGTTAGGGTAAAAAGAGGTACGGTAGGAATAAAGTTAATGGTAAATCAGCTTACAATAATAGGTATACCAATGTACTGTACAGGTATAAATTGTAAGAGCCTGGTTGATCAGGTCCTGATCCACCATGAGGCCTGGTCACAGATCGGGCCGCGGGGGCGTTAACCCCCGGAACTCTCTCCAGATAGAATCATAGTGCTATACCATCTAGATGTGCTAATGAGTGCTACCTCAAAGGGCTAAGAATGAAATTTACAGCTCTCTGACAACTTGCTTACGTTATTTTAACCCATAAGGTATTCGTTTTTTTGATTTCAGCTTGAAAATATCTTAAAATTCTATATTCTACCTATTCTTTTCCGCAACAAGTATGGCCTAATTAGTCATTAGAATTTCCTGTACCGAGGCAAAAAATAACGTTAGTTATTTAATTTTCTCTAATCAAAATAGATAAGAAATATCTGGTTTCTTTACGAGCACCATAGATGAGAGCCACAGCAATGAACTTGGCTCAGTTACTCCATTTTTTACCAAAGTTTTACATTACAACTTATTTCTCATTTATCCATTTTTCTGATTCTCCTCTGATGGGTTTGGAGCGACATTTATCATTGCATTTAACGCTCAGTCTGGAGTAAGAAACATATCCCGACATCAGTGTTTTTTAAGTGATTTAGGTTTAGCTCATTCATGCTCTAACACTAACACATTCATCCTCTGAAGATGCAGCAGCATCCCTCCCAGACCTGGGACTCTTGCAGTGGTGATAATCACTTGCGGTCGTTATCCCCACTCGATCAAAATCAACAAATGAATCCAGCGTGATAATTTATACTGAAGTCAATTTATCCCCATTTCTGCATCATATCATACGATATACTACTTAAGACTGATCGCTGGGAGACCGATCTTCTTTTCTCTGAATCCTGGGCAGTAACGAGGAACTAAAAAGAAGGTTAGCTGTTGCAAGGAAGGTAGATTTTGGAAGTATACTCCCAAGATTTACCTTCCCTTTCAACTGAAACTTTATAAAATGTAAGGTATATGTTATTGATACATAGTTTTGAACTGCACCGCCTAAGACTGGGAAGATCATTTTGGGTTGAGAGAGCTTCAAAATGTGACTCTGATGGGACTCTGAAAAAACTTTTACTCATGCTTATAGAGACTACTGTTGAGGGATGCTCTGCAAATTGTGGTAGGAAGGAATATCCCCCAATTCAATCCTGGTAAAGTTAATACAGGCATGAGCTTTATGACTAGTTTCTCGCATTTCAAATTACAAGTCAGTTTGTCCCTTAACATCAAAATCTTGACAATCACCACTGAAATTACTTTCTTGATTTTAATTATCTTTCGTTCATGGAAATTGTTACTCCACCTGCATAATAATATATTGAAACAAGGCTTTTCCCATTCACTCTTATCTTCATTACACGTCTTTCATCTTCAGTGACAATGTTATCAACATTATGAACGACTGTTAGAGGAACTGACCTAATATAGCTTGTTACCATACTCTCAACATTCACTTGAAGTACAAGTATTCCTATTGTGGTAATATTCATACTCAGTGACTTTTTCTGGGGTGTGGACGCACATATCATTGCTTAATATTGTTGCTGCTACGTATGGTGCTGGGATACAAAAAGTGTTTGTACTCAACTATTTGTGGTTGCAGGGGTTTCGATTCTTAGCCCTTGGCCCTCTTCTTCGCTGATCGCTATTTGGTTCACTGCTTCCCTTCCTGATCCTCTAACTTTTGCACTAATCTTTTTATGAGGAACTTGTCGAAGGCTTCTTGCAGTCCAAGAAAATGCAATCTACCCACCTCTCTCTCTCGTGTCTTACTTCCGTTACCTTGTCATAAAACTCCAGTAGGTTTGTGACACAGGATTTTCCTTCCCTGGATCCGTGCTGGTTGTCGTTTATAAGCTTGTTCTGTTCCAGGTGCTCCACCACGACTCTGCATACTATACACGTCAGTGAAACTAATCTATAGTTTAGTGTCTCGTATCTGTCTCCTTTCTTAAAAATGGGAACTACATTTGCAGTCTTCCATACTTCAGTTACTTGCCCAGTTTCAATGGATGTGTTCAAAATTGCTTTTAGTGGCACACACAGCATGTCTGCTCCCTCTAAGGACCCACGGAGAGATGTCCATTCTCACTGCCTTTGAGGTATTAGCAGCTTCTTCACTCTTCCTCAGTTGTGTGTATTTCATCCAGCACTTGTTGGTACATCCCTTGTTGGTGTACCCCCTTATTCTGACTTCCCAGAGTACTTTGTCTCCACTGTAAATACTTCCTTAAATTTCATGTTGAACTCCTCACATACTTCTTGGTAGTTTCTTGTGAGCTCCCAACCTTCCTTCCTCAGCCTAATTGCCTGGTCCTTGACTGTCTTCCTTCTGATGTGGCTATACAACAGCTTCAGGTCAGACCTGACTTTCGATGCTACTGTCGCTGGGCCTCTCGCCTAATCTGTGCATACTCGTTGCTGACTCTTCTACTACTCTATTTTCCTGAGTCCTTTGTCTTTTGTGCTTTTTTCCACTCTATAATGCACTTAGTTTTTGCCTCCCTACACCTTGGGTAAACCAAGGGCTTGTTCTGGTCTTCCCATTATTTCTATTGCCCTTAGGAACAAACCTTTCCTCTGCCTCCTTGCATTTTGTTGTCACGTAGTCCATTTTGTTTACTGATATTCCTACCAATTCTCTTTCCCACTGAACCTCCTGCAGGAAGTTCCTCATGCCTGTGTAGTTCTCCTTTTTGTAGTCTGGCTTTTCCCATCCTACTACTGTTACCCTCTCCACTTGTAACTATGTATTCAACGTTCGGAACCACGTGATCACTAGCTCCGATGGGTTTTTCGTATGTGATGTCCTTGACGTCCGAGCTACTCAGGGTAAATATGCGGGTTGTACATCACTGCAATGGCTACCCTATGTCCCCCAGACTGAATTGTACCCTCTATGTAGTCCCTTCCATTTCGTCCATTCCTTCCATTTCTTCAAATCCCCATCGGTTTTTAATGAGCAGTGCAACTCCTCCCCTCCCCCTCTGCTCCTCTATCTTTCCTCAGGATCTGATATACAGGTGGGAAGACTGCGTTTGTTATCAATCCCCGTGAGTTTCGCTTCTGTGAGTGCTATGATGTCTGGGAACGTCTGCTTAATTCTTTCATTCCACTCCTCACATTTATTTATTCCAACAGCATTTGTATACCAAACCTTCAACTTCTTTTCTAAAACTGTGGTCTGGGGAGAGAACGTTGTGATTGGGGGAGTGGGAGACCTGACGGGGAAACTATGGGAGATGGGGTTGCCGTGGGGGTTGGGTATGTTATTAGGTGGGTGGGGCAGCGGGGACGGTGTGTGGATTTTGTGTTAGAGTGTTTGGTTGCATTGAGGTTGTCGTGATTGAAGTCCTTCTGTAGGTGGTTCTGAGGTTGTATTTTCTCTTCCTAAAAGAGAGAGAGAGAGAGAGAAAGAGTGTACTCACCTATTTGTGGTTGCAGGGGTCGAGTCTTAGCTCCTGGCCCCCCGTGTGTGTGTGTGTGTGTGTGTGTGTGTGTGTGTGTGTGTGTGATGAACCAGAACAATTAGACACTTGTATGGATCACGTTTTTCTACGAAAACTTTTCCTGGGTGGATATGAAACAATATAACTAAGTTATTATCTATTAAATCTTTAATTAATTGATAGAATATGTTATGGTTCTCAAGCTCAAATATGGTAGAAACAGTAGTGAGGATATAATAGTGCCACATGAGAGAGTGCTTCCTGTATCCCAGCACCAAACACTGAGCGAAGATATGTTATTCCACACCCCAGGAAAAGTCAATGAGTGTGAGTATTACTACAATGAAGAATCCTTATACGTTCTGTGAATGTTGACAGTGTAGTAACATAAGTATATTAGATCAGTTACTCTAATAATCGTTCCTTACGTGAGAGGAAAATGCAGGGTTAGAAAAGCTAGGTTTGATAACTTAGTCACTGAAGATCGAAGACCTGTAATTAAACATTCAATGCAATTATAGTTCTCGGTCCATCAGTGACGACTCCCAGAAGAGGTAAATGAGCAGATTTCTTACTGTTGCTTTCACCTGTTGTGTTCGTAGAGAAACTAGATAATTTTTATCTATTTTGATTAAAGAATATTAAATCACTAGCAATATTTCTTTCCCCAAATCCCGTAAATCCAAAAATCATTTTCAACTTCAGTTACATAATCGGCTAATCCGGACATACTTGTTGGAGAAACAAAGTAGGAGATTACATTTTCAGATGTTTTCCAACTGCGTCAATTTAAACAAATACCTTAAGGATTAAAATTACATAAGTAAGTACTTAGCGAGATATAAATTTAATTTTAACCTGTTAGGTAGCATTGATAGGCGCAACTAGATGAAGCAGTAATCCAGTCGACAACACATCAAGAACATGTTGAGAACTTACTGAAAATACTAATTTCTAGGTAATATAACCAGCACATAGAAAACTTATCACCCTGATAAGTGCAAGGCAAAATGGGAAATGCCTTGACTGAGAAATGAAAGAGTTCAATATATTTTTAGGTTCAGCAGGTTGTTTTAGAAGACATTAAATGCTTTGCAGAATTAGCAGCACCACTTTCATATTTAACTAAAAAAAAAAAACAAGTTTTGTGAAGAAGAGGGCATGAGTAGGCACAGTGGCATCTGATTTTTCAAGAGTTCGAAATACATTTTTGTTCCATCATCTATTGTAAAAGGAGTCTCCTGATGCCAAGAGATGAAGATAATCCTGATCCAGCGGCTTATTTCAGCAGAAATATATAGGAAAGTCAGATATGCTTACACCTACAAAGACTCGTTAATAGTGATAGAAAGTGTTAGGTAATTTGAGAATTATAAACCATAGGGTATTGTTACACATATTCAAGACAACTTGCTGTTCTAGAATGTTTAGTTGGGGTTTTAAGCTGTCCGCCCACTCTCATGAGATCTTGTATAAACCAGAAGCCTCACACCACTTTCCAGGAATGTTAAGTTAATGCGGATGTTAATGTCGAGACAGTGGGCAGCGAGATATTGAATGAAGATCAGATGATGGAGTTGATGGAGGCAACTGAGAACTTAGGAGGGAAATTCCCAAACCGTAAGCCAAGCCGTACTATTAATGAATTTGAGATAAATCAAGGTGTGTTTTACCGGGTTCTGGACCTAAATGATCGTTTAGTTATGCACTTAATAACACCTAATGTGTCAGAAAGGTGGCCTTGAGACATCCTCACTCATCATTGATTGAAGGTCACCCAGGAGTCTTTGTAACCTATTAGGACAAAGAAAAGGTTTTGCTACCAAGTCATACTCAATTATGTAACTCAGTGTGTGAAAATTTGTCGTAATTGCCAAAGAAGCGAAGGTAACACGCATAATCTGTTCAACTTGTGCAAGAGCTAATCTGGTAACCAGTACGAATTGTATTGGTGAACCAATTATCAAGTACATGACACTTGTGTTGATCCTTCAAATCACCTACATACTGTTGCAGAACTGTTCCATGACAAATTTATTGAAGTAGTATTTTAGCCTAAAACAAGAATTAGTAATGGATCAGGGATCCTAATTAAAAATTTCTCTATGACAAAAATGAGATCTACTTAGCTAACTGCTGCTGGAAAATCCCTGACAGAGTGGAATAGTTATGATGTATAGGAATGACTGAATTATAAGATTAAAGGTGTTAAAAAAGATTAGGGAAAGAAGCGTGTGCTTGTGGCCAAGTTTAAACCTTTCTTGTCAGAAGAGGAGATAGTGATTCTTCAAGATGATGTAAGGCATGAACCGCCTGTAAAATACCAATGTGCATGTAGATAAAGACCGAGTTACATGAACAAAGATTTTTTAGCTCAGTTTGTAGAGAAACATATTGAGTATAAAACTAGGTCCAGGACCTGAGTATTAAATTATATAAGTGATTATTGCTGAATGGAAGGAAGATTTCAGATAATGACGACCTCGGGGAGGAATAACCATTCAGGTCCCGCCCTCAGTGAGATTAATATGTTGGAAACAGCCTCCGGCCCCAGTGTACACAGGGCTCTTAGAAAAATGTTGATGCCTATTATTAATCCACAGGAGATGCAACGAAGAGCCCAGAACCAGTCTAGAGAATCCCTGGAATTCCTTAGGCTGGTTCTGGAGGATTAGAGAAGCAGATTTGGTAAGGAAAGTCGGGTACCATGCTCTCGTTCGTAGTCATCTTCACTTCCATCGTTTACCTTAACCTAGTAGCAGACTGATGGGAATAGTGGTAGAATAATGGGTGATGCAAGAACGGATGAAGAGAGGGCTTTGTGCGAGAAGAGTTATTATGGTGGTGAAGAAATGCCACTCAGTGAATAGTATTGTTTCCACATTCTATAGCTGAGGGGCTCTTGATTTAAGGAGCTGGACCTGTGCTCCAATACCTTGAATTGAGATTAAATGCCACTCATTTTCCTAGGGGATATGTGACCCCTATGGATTTACCACTCCCTCATGAATATATTAATAATATACCTTTCAGCAAGACATGCATGACTGTTCATAAATGCCAACAAAGTCTACCTATTGTGACTGACTATTTAGGAAGTTCTAGGGTTGGCCAGTAGATCAAGTTAACGTCGCTTCTAATTGGGTTGTATACAGATATGGAGATGAGATTGGAAAACTGCAGTGTAAGACAAGGGTCCTATACCCTCCTCTGTCAACCCCTTTAAACACCTGCCACTCATATATAATGGAATACAGAAAGCAATCCTTTGAGGTCAAGGGCCTGCTTCTGTCTTGCCCATCACGATCCTAACCAGTCCAGTAATGCCTGACGATGTGTGAAGAAAATCTAGTGTAGTGCTGATATAATATCTGAGGAAATTAAAGTAGAGAAAATTAAGGAGCATATAGAATAAAAAGACAATACACTGACTGGAACAATACAAAAATATCCCACACATAGGAGAAAGGAGCTTACGACGACGTTTCGGTCTGATCTGGACCATTTAAAATGTCGCACTAACAAAAAGCGTGAGGAAGCCAGTGTACATAGACGAGCGGGAGAAAGGACGGGAACAAGACTGACTCCAGATCTACTTCATAATCTTCCCCACCATTCCTCTACTATTGCTCTAGTGAGTAGAGACAATGAAGAAACATGAAGAGACTATGGAACTTCAGTCTCTTAGTAGCAAAAAGTGAGAAGGTATAATTTCTTGCCTGGGATGATAATATTCTCCAACTCTCTGTAGGAAGATAAGGCCAGTGTGAAGACAGAGGCAATATTACACTGTATGAACTTCTCTATACTCCAACTTTGTACTCTTTTTTTTACCTATAAATTTATTTCATATGTTATTTATTTTCATTAAAAATGTTATAGCTTCCGTGTTGATACTGATTTTAATATGAATTTTTATTTGATTTTTTTTTTTTTGAGGGATAAATATTTGTTAAGATGTATGACCTGCTTTGCCTTTTTTAATTTTCTATTTATATTTTGTATTTAAGTTTATTTTACTGTTCATTCATTTCTAATTTGCTTATAAACTAATTGTAAACTAAATCAAATTTAGTTTATAATTAGTTATTGTCATTTTATTATTTTTTCTTAATTTAGCTTAATTTTTCTTAATATTTATAATTACGATAAAAAATGAATTTGTCTCACTGCCTTATTTTTTCTTTTTATCTCCTTCCAACTTTCCGATTTTATTTTACTCACAACTGGACAACGCCTCATCTAATCACCTTCAAAATTTAAACATTTGAGTACCTTTCTTTCCCCAGTTAGGCCGTGTTTACACTTTCAAATCAAGGGAAATAACGCCGATGGTGACACTCTTCAAATTGTTAGTCTTCCCTCATTTAGAATATTGCTCAGTGCTGACGACCCCGTTCAAAGCAGGATAAATATCAGAGCTGGAACAAATACAGAGATAGTTTACGGCTCACACTGAGCCAATAAAACACCTAAATTACTGGGAGCGCCTTCAAGTCTTGAACATGTACTCACTGGAGTGGAGGAGAGATACATGATAATATATACCTGGGAATTACTCGAGAGCCTAGTTCCAAATCTGCACACTGCCATAACATACTGGAGCGAGTTATATGGGAGGAAGTGTAAAATAAACCAGTGAGAAGCAGGGGTGCGGTGGGACAATAATGGAACACTGTATCAACATCCGGGCTCCCAGACTATTCAACATTTTACCAGAAGATATCAGAAACAAAGCTTGAAGAAATGTAGAAGCCTTCAAGAGGAAACTGGACAAGTATCTTCATCAGGTGCCAGAGCAACCAGGCTGTGATGGATATGTGGGGCAGCGGGCCTCCAGCAGCAACAGGTAGGTTGACCAGGCAAGCACCGGACGAGCCTGGCCCATGGTCGGGCTCCGAGAGTAGTCAAACTCTCGAAGCTTTTCACCCGTATATCTGATGTGTTGCTCAAAGTTACTGTGTAAAACTAATTGCTATTTGGCGATGATGGTAGCGCGCACAGCGTACAGTGAGGTCCGTGGTTCGATCTCCGGTACGGGTGAAAACATTCGGGCGTGTTTCCTTAAGATACCGGCTGTCCCTGTTCACCTAGCAGTAAACAGGTGCCTGGGTGCTAGCAGACTGGTATACGTAGCATCCTGGGACTTTCTATACAGTATGTAAATGATGTCAGCTGGGTTTGAATAAATTGTATGATGGATTTGTAGAAATAAAGATTAGTATTATTATTATCATTAGTAACATTTATTATTAATATTATTTCCGGGCTTCTTGCTGTTTAGCTTGTGTATACTTTCTGTATTCATTGCCTGCTGTATTGCCTATATATACTTTTCTTTCGAGGTTACTTTGGAGTCTTTTAGTGCGACCTCTCTGTAGGGAAGGATTATAATTTTGTTAGAAGTGGTGTTAGTGTGTGGTGAACTGATGATTTTGGGAACTCTTTTCTTACTGTCTTGATGAAAAAGGAGCTAAAATGTAGCTCTGTCAAGATTCCTTGTACACTCCTCAGTGCACACTCCTCGTCAAGAAACTCTGGACTGTAGATTCGTTATGCTCTTAGGAAAAACGCTATGATGATGCCTCTATTGGTCTTAGTATCTTAACTGGAATAGTGTGTGTGATATACTAGTTACGTTTAAAGGCTTCCTGTAAACTAGAAGTGTCTTCTTTTTGAATGAGGATGTCGAGAAAAAATTAATTTTTCATTGAACTCTTCTCTCAAGTGTAACGTGGAGAGCCTGTTCAACTGTGTTCAGCCTTCTCTAAAAAATCCGCACAGGACTGAACGTTTGGAGTTATGAGAACGTTGTCCACGTAACGTAACCAAGTGACGTTTGTGGGAATGATATAGGCGAAGCGTTCACCTTCTAGGTGTTCCATATTCAAGTTAGCAAAGACGGCTCTGATGGGAGAACTCATTCCCATACCACATATTTGTAAAGCCTGTTACTGAAAGAGAAGCCGTTGAAGTTAATGCAGTGTTCAGTCAGGCCAAAGAAATCTCTGCGTGTCGTTAAGATTAAGATCCTGTTTGACTTTACATCAGAGAAAGTCAGTGGCTAGTGTGGTGGGTACCTTTGTGAGGAACAAAGTTACGCCAAAGCAACTTAGTTTCTTGTTCGAATAGAGATTTCTGATGCGAGGGTGATGGTCCCTAGAAGGAAGGAAAGATGTTTGACAAGAACTTCTAATTTGTGTGACGCCCTGCTTATCCTGGTGATGTTGGTCTAAGAGATATAAAGAGTACATCACAAAAATTAGCCGGAGTTCTTGCCAAACATCTTCCAGCATTTTGGGGAACATTAAGCCTGTTCAACTAAAGCATTCAAGCAACCTCTTTAGCGTTATCAAAGACCTCATTATTCGAAACAAGAAAATAAGTAGTTTGAATGTCACAAGCCATTGACCTTCTCTGACGTAAAGTCAGTCCCGGACCTTTATCTTCCTCTACCTCCCAAAGATTTCGTTGACCTGATTGAACTCTGAATTAACTTCAACTGATTTTCATTCAAAATAGGCACTACAAACATGGGATGTGACTGGGCTCTCCCACCAACGCCGTCTTAGCTAACTAGTATATGGGTGGATTTGAATCTAGAGGAACATGTAGGGCCACTGCAATGCTCCACAATTTTTTTCCCTCTTACTTCAAACAGTGGTCCCAACCTCTTTCTTCGTCATCGAGACTATCATGCTTCCCCTTTCAGCAGTTTTTAAAGCTTCATTTAATTTTCAGCTTCACATTGTTCTAGACATGGGTTGACTCTATTAGGCTGGGGAACTGCATAAAAAAACTTTTTCTCCAAGGTTGAGGGGTAATTCATCTTAAATTTGGTCACGTCTCTTCCTCGTAATTACTGAAGAAGGCTACTGTGTAGTCAAATGTTTGAGTCAACAAAAGACACCCGTTGTTGCACATTTTCTTATTCTTCAAACTAGAGACCACGAACCAACCCCTGCGAAAAATGTCCTAAGAGGAATAAATTGTAAAAACCTTAAACCACAACCTTGTGGAGGCTGTGAAAGATATGAGTCGACGAGCGGAGGAAACGGGGAAAAACGTGTCTCAATAAAACTATTATGCGCGTTTGAACGATAACTTGAGTAAAGCACTTACATAACCCCAAAATTTTCCACCAAAAAATCTGATAAAATTTAACAACAAACGTCATGTGATTAAAAAACCCCAGTTTTGCAGACGTAAACCCCTTAAAACATACAATCGCCATTTAAAACACTAAAAACAGAAAAAAGGGGAGCCTCACATCTCGAAGTACTAGCGAAAAAGTTCTTCTCGAAACAATAAACCCTGCCTAATAACCTACAATACATTCCCTTTGTTATGACTGATGAAGCCCCTAAAAATGGTATTTTTTACCATGGTCAATAAGGCAAAGGGAGCCCCACTGAGTGTTATTCTTTTTCCCTGCGTGTCCTGTATTGATTATAATGTCTTGACAAAGCTCCTGGAGAGAGATACCTTACCACAATATAAAGGCGCATTAATTATACGTGTTCTTTTCCTTAACATTGTCAGCAATTCTCCCAACATTATTACATTTAAATAATTAATTATAATTATAGAAACATTCTTCTTTTTTTGCATGTAAAATATAACCCTGACACTTTTTTTTTACTTTAAAAATTTTTGGGCTTATAAAATCTTTTTCCCATTCTCAATAATTTAACTCTTTTTAAAAACGTTCTCCTTAAAAAGCGTTTAAACAAGTTTATAAGTTATGGTCATAAAAAGGGAGTTAGTTTGCTACCAAAATAATGAATTCTTACACAAATCTGTTACAATCTAGATCCAGGTTAGTTGCTAAGGATGAAACGAGGTTTTGACTTCTAAGTACTTTCTAATTAAGTAAATCTGTTTCATATTATTTTATTCTACCATTGTGAGTATGATTACACTTCCGGTCTTCCAATACCTTTGTGAGTAAGTTATCATCTTCGAAGTTCCATTCGTATATTTGAATAAGATCTAACCTTTTCCGAGCCTCTTCTAAATAGTGTGAGTATGAAATTCACTTTCTTGATGTTTGTTTACATCTTTTTGAAATATCGCCTACCGTTGTTCCGTATTCCTCTTGTTCATTGACATCGGTGAAAGGTGTTTCCTTGATGTTCCACTCCCTAAAATTCCTAGTACTTTTTTCGTATATACTTTCCGTACTTTGTAAAAGGGATGTGTCACAATTTTGTGTAGATGTTACCTTCCATGTTTAAATAAAATGTCACCTTCATGTTCACTTACACAGAACATAAAATATTTCAGTGACTGTATAAACAATAATCCAATATATCCCCTCAAATGTTACTACAATTAAGTCTTACAGACCACTCACCGATGTGCTTCCAGTGGCGCAATCGGTTAGCGCACGGTACTTATACGACAGTGTCTGGGCCATGCCGGGGTTGTGAGTTCGAGCCTCACCTGGAGCAAGTAATGTTTTTGACCACAACTGAAATAACTGTACCGCTTATATTAAAGAAGAGAATAATTAAAAAATACATAATATTCAAAAGAACATAACAGGCTGAACTCGCATGAGACTGAGAACCATAGGGACAACAATTTTCTTCAACATTAGCAAATGAAGAAATGGAATTACTCGAGGGTAAAAATAGGTTTAAGGAAACACTTTAAAAAATATTTCAGAACTGGGAAAGGGGAAAGAAGCTGTGTCCCACCACTTATTCCATTACTGTCTTGCCAAACTCCACCCCTTCTTCAAGGTGAAAGCCCCTGTACTTCCCTCCTCAAGGAATCAAGTCCGACTAACCGGTTTCCCTGAATCCCTTAATAAACGTTTCATTCCATACATTCCAAGAGCACGTCAAGCCATAAACACCATTTGCCTCCTCTCGCTCCTATGTAACACGGTCACGCACGATAGATATTTATTGCTTATTTATTTATTTATTTAAAAAAAATGAAAAACATCGTCGTTTCCCACCCAAAAAAAGAAGAAACACTTTCAACACCACTCACTCCATCACTATCTTACCAGAGGTGTGCCCGTACTGCAGTTCAAAATCTGCATATATCTCCACTTTTGCTTCAGAGCTCTACTTTCTACCTCCAGGAGTCAAGTCCGCTAACCGGTTTTCATAAAAAGTTACTTTGCTTCATATTCCAATAGCACATCAGGTTATAAAAACCATTTGCCTCCACTCATTTCTAACACACTCACGTATACTGTAATAAACAACTGTGGATAATAACAGAAATGTGGACGAGGGGCTCGAACTGCGGTCCGTAAATTGACAGTCCGGTGCTCTACCGCCTAGACTAACCCGAGGTCGTGGGTACTATAGGACTAATTTCATTTCTTTTTCGTTTGGAATACGAACAGTACACATGGTAATGTACCCCTAAAAATGGTTTTTCAAGCAAAAACAGTACTGTGATCATCGGGAATCGAACCCGGAACATTTAGCCCAACTCCTGGGATCCAACTAACCTTGGAGCCGCAGTAAATGTTCCGGGTTCGATTCCCAGCTGGTTGCAGTTTTGTATTTGCTCAAAAACCACTTTGTTATGTGGATTCATTAATAATAATAATATTCCAAACGGGGATGGATTAACCTACATGGCAGGACATCGGACTGTCAATATAAGGACTGCAGTTCGAGCCCCTCTTCAACCCTTTTGTTTATTCATATACAGATTTATTTTAGCATAATTTGAGTTCACATACCATGTGGCCTTGAGGACGATCCTTCACTCTACTACAGATTTATACGCCCTTCAAGGAATCTTACTTCGTTCCATTCTATCAAAATATCTGATCCACCTCAACAACCCCTCCTCAGCCAGCTGGATAATAATTTTACTACCACGCGCCTCCTTATAATCTCAAAGATACGAATTCTCTGTTAACACCACATATTGACCTCAGACACGCTGTCTCCAGTCTTATCCTTACTCAACATTCACAACCCATGCTTCACACCAATATAAAAGTATTAACATTAGTAGTCTCATACATTCCCCTTTTTGCATTCATAGATAATATTCTAAGTCTTCACAGATTCCCTTTTCCGTTCTCCAGTTCTGTGGTTCACCTTGAATTTCACGGACCCATCTACTCATAAGTTCAATTTCAAATATCTGAAGACATTCACGTCCTCTATACTCTCTCCCTCCAGACTAAAATCCAATCTTTCATTAACTAATTTTTTTGTTACCCTCACTACCTTACTCTAACCAATGTTCACTTATAATTTCCTTCTTTTATATACCCTCCCAGATTAGTCCACCAACCTCTGCAACTTCCCCGTACAGTCTCCCAAAAGCAGTGTCATCAGCAAAAAGCAACTGTGACAACTCAAACTGAGTTAGATTCCTTATCTTACATTCCCACACCTTTCCCCAATACCCCTGCATTCATTGCATTCACTTCACTTAGGACCACATTTAAAAAAATATTAAACAATTATGGTAACATCAAACTCTCCTTTCTAAGGCCTGCTCTTACTGAAAAATAATTTCCTTGTCTCCTACATACTCTAACCTGAGCCTCATTATCCTCGTCAAAACTCTGAACTGCTTTCAGTAACCTACCACCTACTCCATAAACTTGTAACATCTGCCACAATGTTCTCCTATCCACCCTACCATACGCCTTTTCCAAATCCATAATGCAACTAAAACTTCTTTACCCTTATCTAAAGTTCACGTATATTCTTCAATATAAACACTTTGTCTACGCATCCTATATCCTCCCTAAGACCTTGTTCATCTGCGATTCTTCTCTCCGATGTACCAGTAATTCTTTCAAAAATAACTGTGCCATACATCTTACCAGGTACACTCAACAGGCTTATTTCCCTATAATTCATATACTCTCTTTTCCCCTCTGCCAGTTCTTAGGTACCTTTCTTTCTTTCATACATTTGTTAAGTAAAAGCACCCATCACTTCAGAACTATTCCCACCTGCTTTTAACATTTCCGCAGCTTCTTTACTCCCTTTTCAGACTCATTTGACAGGACGGTGACACCTTGCTTGCAAAATATATACAGTATATTGTTTTGTAAAAGATATCTCTATTTCTCTTCTCCCATCCATTCCTTATTCTTTCCTGTCTCTAATTCATAATTTATTTTACCCTTGATGTGGAGTAAGAGATGGCAGTTCCAAAGTGATAGTAACTCCAGCTATGCTGAAACGAAACCTTTCAAGCTCCTTTATTAGAAGTTCCCTCATGGGATGGTTGACCTTATTGTTGTCAGCTCAGACTGATAGATTTACACACCTTGAGTGAAGCAATCCTACGTGATGGAATATGACTGGAAAATAGTTAACTTTTATTGCCATTATATCTGCCATATAGAAAATGGTAACACACAGCTGATGCATCTATTTGTGTATACTAAATGTTCTTTGTGTATAATTTCTCTTTTTTAATTTCTTTTTCTGCTTGTATGAGGTACGCTTTCCTCAGACACGACAAGTACCATGTGATAGTAACTATGATGGAACCTGGTTCGGTAGATAGCATTCTCACCACACACACTGAAGGACCGAGGATAACTCCCCAGCACAAGTGAAACGTTGGACATGTTTCTTTACACCTGCTGAGCCTGCTCACCTTGTAGTATGGAAATACCTGGGTGCTAGTCAACTGTAGTCTTAAATCATTTTCCTCAGTGGAAATAAAACCTACAGTCTTCGGTGATGAGCGAACTTTTTAGATTATCTTGGGTTACTAACCCACCGAGGTAATAATTCAAACAAAAAATTCTTCCCGTAACTAATGAACGCTTACTACAATTCTTGAAGATCCTCTTTCCGATACTGAAGTCTTCCAAAACACAGTCTAAGAACCAAATCCTGAGTGATAGAACATGACAGGGAAATAAAGCTTTTGTTTAATCCACTCTGTAACTATCATATTATATAGGAAAGTAGGACATTGCTGATGAATCCAACACTGATTAATAAAGGCCAGTAGGCCTTCTGCCGTGTTCCTCCATTCTTATGTTCTAAGAAAAGCCATGCAGGGTGCAGAGCTATTCTAATCCAGTGTGTGTACTCGCCTAATTGTGGTTGCAGGGGTCGAGTCGCAGCTCTCCGCTCTTCGCTAATCGCTACTAACTACACTCTCTCCCTGCTTCAAGAGCCTTATCACACCTCATCTTAAAGTTATATATGGATACTGCCTCCACTATTTTATTCCTCCAAATTGTTCCGCTTCCTGACAACCCTAAGGCTGAAGAAATACTTCCTGACATCCGTATGACTCATCTGAGTTAACTTCCAGTTGTGACCCCTTGTTACCGTGTCCCTTCTGAAACATTCTGGAGCACTTCACCTTGTCAATTCCTCTCAATATTTTATTCGTCGATATCCTATCCCCTCTGTCCTTCCTATTATCCAGTGTCGTCAGGTTGATTTACCTTAACTCCCAGGACATACCTATAAGCTCTGGAACTAATCTTGTTGCTAACTTTTGCACTCTATAAAATTTCTTGACGCGTTTGAGAGAGGTCTGGGTTCCATACTGGAACTGCATATTTCAATATGGGCCTGACGTGCACACTGTAATGTCGTGTGTGTGTGTGTGTGTGTGTGTGTGTGTGTGTGTGTGTGTGTGTGTGTGTGTGTGTGTGTGTGTGTGTGTGTGCGAGCGCGCGCGTGCGTGTGTGTGTGCTTGTGTGTTAGGAGAGGAAAGATGAGGGGAAGCAGGAAAGAGGAGCGAGAGGAGGGGATGAGGTCTGGGAATGGGGAGTTGATCCCGGTAATCAATATCTCCTTCGCCTTGTACTTAGCTGCTGACGTCTTCCGCCCGCTTCATATATCCTTTGTGTCAAGTAATATAAAAGGATGATTAATTACACTGAACAACAACAAAAACTGTTATCGGTCTGCTACTAAGATAAATATAGATAGATGTTCTTGAGTGATATGTTCTTACTGATTCCACATTTGAAACAGAAAGTGAACTAGAACGTCGGGATGTTAAGTTTTTGGAAAACATTTTCATAAAAAAATAAAGCACAGGTAATACGAAAACCATTAAAAACTTATTACCTGTTATAAAGTAACTGCTGACGAATGTTTCATGGACACTAATTAGCATATTTTCACTGTAGTTAGAGACTTTTTAAGCAATTAAGTATCTGGCGTTACGCTAATAACTAACACTGGTGTCTTTACTAAGAAACCCACAGTAGTCCCCCGTCATGTTAGCACTGAAACGTACCTACCAACGAACTTTCATTGTACCGAGTTCCTAATGAAACCTTTCATCACAATCATCAATAACAGCACCAAGATTCGATACATAGAAGTCCAGTTTTCTTTTTAAGAAAGTGCAATTTAAGGGACATCAGCAATCCGGAGCTCTACAGGTTTCTCTCATGTTTTATATAAACTTAGCATGTTTGCTCTCCGCCTTCCTAAGAAGTTCTGGACATGCGTTTGTAAGCCTCCCATGAAACCACCTCCAGTGGTTTCAGTTTTGACTGGAAGACTGGGACGGAAAACAGGTTACGTATTCCACGCCTAACAAATATTCCGGCCTCAAGCTTTACACCAGTTAAAATTCCACCAAATTTTTCCTTAAGGTAAAACATAGTGCATCCTCATTATCCATAGTCCCTTTATAAATTTTCATTTAACCCAACTTTATATGTAATACTGCAAGAAATATCTTTCGAAAATGTACCAGAAGCATGTGTTTTACGTTAAATTTTCCTTGATCCTATAGTGGCTAGCGTCTTCACAACTGTTTCACAAAGAAAGAACGTGTGTTTTGTCTAAGCAAGATTGCGACTAAGTATTAACCATATTACCTTTAGATCCCCAAATATATTCCAAATGTGGTCTTACTATATCGTTATTCTAAGTAGAATTTGCAGGGACTTAATTTTTCCTATAATCCACAGACGACTTTTTATTGCCGTTGGGAATGAGCAACGTTCACAGCTCAGTTCCTTCACATTAAGATTCACATTATTACACAAAAACACCCACTATTTATTTCATAGAATATCGCCAAGCAGTTCTGCCTCTTGTAGAGTGATAAAGTGTTCTAAAGTCTTAGATACTGGTGGTTCATAAAGATCAGTGTTATCAGTTTCTTCACTATTTTCACGTTCAGTGTCATCAGCAACAAGTGGATAAGGAACAGGGGTGTCCTCAGTGCATGACGCAGGTTTTCATGCTAACTCACACTCTGAATATGCTATCTTGTTCTTGTTTGTCTTCGATAAACCAACCACATTAACCATACAGAAGTGACAGTTATGCAGGTGATTTTTTTTATTTTCGCCAAACCTTTTGGGACTGTCAGTGGCACTGATGTTGTTTCGTATTCAAAAACTGTGTCAGTGTAGAGGTACAAATAGTCCAGCGTGTGTGTGTGTCGACCCATATTGAATTTAGGTATTTTGATCATCTATCTCACGACAGAAGTAGTATTTTTATAAAACCTTGATACTATTTGTTGATACTTGCAGGTATCAACGATTTGTTGATACTTCTCACTTACACAGCAAGAAACGGCCTGCACTGTTTGTGCATTTTCGTCTGTTCGTGTAAATCTGAAATTGGGATTTCATATAAGAGAGAAAAGGAAATCGAATGTAAATATATGGCAGAGTAATGCAATTTAAGCAAAATAAAAACCACTGTACACAACGAATAGTAACCTTTTGTAAACATGCCTGAACATTGGAACAGCCAGAGCACAACTGATGCTCTCCGACTCTTCTGACGAGAAGACATGATGCGTAGGATTAATTTTTTATGCATGTAACAAACAGCCGCAAGACTTTCTGAAGTTCGTATATGAAACAAAGAAACACACATGTTGCCAATATCTTAATAATTTATATCTAACTTCTGATTCAGATTCAGCATGTTAAAAATAACCTACAGCGGTTTTATATTTAGAAGTAGCATATTTATTTGTTACCATTGTTATCTGTTGTATATGTCACTCCGGAAATCAACACAAAATGATGAGCACCTGAGGGAAAGACACCACACCAGACGTCCTGTGTACATTGCCTCATGCAATCGCTGAGTCAAGTATCACACGACGAATGGCGTGTTACGGCATATATACCTGACTTAATCCGTTCATTCACATAACCTTCATGTCAAGTACCACTCAAAAAAGTACCTGCTGGTAAATAACGCTCACCAGTACTCTAGAAGCATCATAAAGTTTGAATGTACATTTTGTATATATATATATATATATGTGTGTGTGTGTGTGTGTGTGTGTGTGTGTGTGTGTGTGTGTGTGTGTGTGTGTGTGTGTGTGTGTGTGTGTGTGTGTGTGTGTGTGTGTCTTTCGTGCCGAATAGGCAGAACTTGCGATCTTGGCTTAAATAGCAACGCTCATCTTGCCATATAGGACAAGCGAAAATTTGTGTATGCAATAATTTCGCCAAAATCATTCTGAACCTAACGAAAAAAAATATATTTCACTGTGTTTGTTTAGCATTAAATTATTGTAAACAAATCTAAAATATATTTAGTTGGGTTAGGCTAAAATAAATGTTCTTGTTATAGTAAGGTTAGGTAAGTTTTCTAAGATTCTTTTGGAGTAAAATTAAAAATTTTAAATGAAAAATATATATCTTTAAATGTATAAAAGAAAATTTTAGAAAGGACTTAATTTTAAATGAGTTCTTGCTAACTGACCAGTTTTACATATTCAGCACGACATAATATAATATATATATATATATATATATATATAATATATATAATATATTATATATATATATATATATATATATATATATATATATATAATTATATATATATATATAATATATATATATATATATATATATGGCCGCATTTCACAGAGGGAGGGTGACCTAAACAGGAAAACGAAAGTTTTCTTTTTCCTAAATTAAGTAATTTAGATGCCTCTTGCGACACGCATAGCTTATGGAGGAAGAAATCTGCTCCACTTTCCCGTGGAAGAAAGCTGAAAGCGAACATAGATGAGAGTAATGTGATTAAGGATAAACAAACGATTTAGGTAAAATAAAATTGGATATCATGTTGGAGGGAGGGAGTATGGAAGAAGTGAATGTGCTACGATATTTGGAAGTAGACTCGTCAGTAGATGAGTTTATGAAGGACAAGGTAAACCATAGAACTGATGAAGGAAAAAAAGGTCGGTGGTGCACTGAGGTGCATGTGGAGACAAAGAACGTTGTCCATGGAGGCGAAGAAGGGAATGTGTGAGAGTATAGTGATACCAACACTCTTATATAGGTGCGAAGCATGAGTTGTAAATAATGCAACAAGGAGGCTGGAGGCAGTGGAGATGTCGCGTCTAAGGGCAATGTGTGGTGTAAATATTATGCAGAGAATTCGTAGTGTGGAGTTGCTAAAAGTATTAGTCAGAGGGCTGAGGAGGGGCTGTTGAGGTGGTTTGGTCATTTAGAGATATGGAGCAAAATAGGATGACTTAGAGGGTGAATAAATCAGTGCAGGGAAGGAGGGTTGGGGTCGTCCTAGGAAAGAATTGGAGGAGGGGGTAAAGGAGGTTTGTGTGCAAGGGCTTCGACTTACACCAGGCATGTGTGAGCATATTAAATATGAGTGAATGGAGACGAGTGTGTTTTTGGGACATGACGATCTGTTGGAGTGTGAGCAGGGCAATATTTTGTGAAAAGATTCAGGAAAACTGGTTAGCTGGACTTGAGCCCTGGAGGTGCGCAGTACAATGACTGCTCAGTAAAGGAAGGGTTTGGGATATTTGCTGTTTGGAGTACCATCTGACCTGTCATATCTGCACGCCTCTGCAAAGACAGTGATTGTCCTGTGAATGATGGTGAAAAGTTTATTTCTTTTTCTGGTCACCCTGCCTCGGTGGATGGTCAGCGTGTTGTAAAAAATAGCAACAACAACAATAATAATAATAAATGGACCCCCACCTCATGTGCAAATTTAGGGACCCAAAACCCTCGGAGAAAACCAAATAAGAAGATTTCGAAAAAAAATATCTTAATTTCTTCTTGAAGACGTTTTAACATTCAACTTCCCCTTCTTAATTTTTTTTTTATTTCAGGAATAGGTATATGTATTACTTAAATGTTACACAAGGCTTAAAAGTTACAGTGTTTGACAGATCTCATGTACATACTAGAGGTTTGGGGAAAATACAAGTACAATTGCTACGTGCTTTTCAAACATTATGTTTAAAAATCTTATCCAGTTCCTCAAAGCTTACCTTCTGACTGTAGCAGTGAGTGGCTGGAAACAGAAAACTATCCACTTTGGGTCCCTAGTTGCCCTAATGATTATTTTGCCTAGTTCCTTAAGGAACTTACATGCGCTCTTTTCTAAGGAAACAAATATGTAATGATGGGCAAGTTCACCAAAATTTTCTAGAGATTTTTGGAACTCGAAGTTGGTAGGTTTGTTCTTTCCCCCTGCTTTTTTGGAGATAGGTATCAACCAGTATAGTCTCATAACACCTGATTGTCTTCTGTCTGGGCCCTTGCAGAGTATTTTCATCAGGAGCATTTGTTTGTCATCGGATCTACTTATTGTGGTGGGTCCCTTATTGATGGGCAGGAAGTTGTTGCAAGACTCATTTTGATGATGTTATTAACCTCCTTGTGCCATGCAGTCTTTTTTCCTTTGATCTCCAGCACACCAGTATCATGGTACCCGAAAACTATTTGCCGATTCACTTCCGCTTATACACCTGTGTTCGGCGAGGATAGGGGGCGGTAAAGAAAGAAGGGACCCACCGATGTAGATGGTATGAGAGTCGAGGCGTTTGTCAAGGAGATTTGGGGACGCCAACATGCTAGGAAACGAGTTCTGTCATTACTCATTTTTGAGGCTATATTCACTAAATTGGGGAGTCCATTTTGACTGTACTGTCGAGAGGAGCAGGTCTGGTTGATGATCCCGTCAGATAATCCCAGAGAAAGGCTCCGTCATGGCCGCCCTGTCGGGCTACAGGGAGGAGTACAAGATCAGCAAGTACGGGGACATAAGCCAGCAGTATCAATTTGTCCCAATGGGATCAAAGAACTTGAGTTCATGGGGTAAAGAATGCCACACGGTTCCTTAAAGAACTGGGGTCCAGGCTCATCATACCATCAGGGACCCAAGGGGGAGCCACTTCATGTTCCAGCGCCTCAGCGTGGCCTTCCAGAGGGGAAATGCATGTTGCATACTGGGCTCCGTCGGTTCGGAGGAGCTGGAGGAGATTAATAACCTTTGACACATTGTACCAATGTATTCATTTGTGTTTTCTGTCAGTGTATTCAGTTTAAATTTAAAAAGTTCATATAGAATATAAAATATAGGGGTGGTAGGAGAAGAAAAATTCAAACAGCTCCGGGGAGAACTTGAGTTTTCCCTGAGGTACGTTTTTGTCTTCTCTGAGGATGAGGGTCCCCATGAAGCTCTAGAGATGGGTACCTCCCTAAATATTTTGGTTATATATATAAATAAATAAAAATTTTATATATATATATATATATATATATATATATATATATATATATATAATATATATATAAATATATATAATATATATAATATAAA
>NC_069472.1:11898699-11961184 GCF_026875155.1 Cherax quadricarinatus
TGGGCTGGCACACTAAAGTGTATAATCACTTAACCCCCGAAAAAAGGGAAATACAATAATCACAGAAAAGAAAACAAAAAAAATTTTGGGCTGGGTTTAGTGGGGGTTTTGGGAAGGTGGAACGTTGTGTCAGGCCTAAATAGTGTTGCCAAAATAAGCAGGGGGGTATTTTAAAGAAAAGTGTGACTCAAGACCAGGGAGATAAGAATATGTAATAGATGGGGTCAGTAAATACAGTGATAAAAAAATTAGAAGAGCTGAGATATAGTGCATACGGGAAATTAGGGGAAAAAAAAATTACCGAGAAAGATAAACATTATTTTCTGGGAATGACAACTCTACGTTACTCCACTGTCAGCCGCAAGTAATATTCACCTGTTTATTGCAGGGGGTCAATGTACCTGTCTCTAGGGGAAATTTGGGGGGTCACCTCTTCGGTTTCAGAAAGAAAAAGGGGCATTTACTGGCATTTAATAGAATTTAGAGGGAGGGGGCATATGGGGAAAAGCCTGTGTTTTATTTTTTGAACGTAATTTTAAAGCAAAAGACTTTTACAGTGGGAACCAAGAGATGGGGGGACATAACAATCATAGTAGTACATACTGGAAAAAAAAAAGGACTTTTACACAAAATATGCCCCCAACGGTGAGGGCAGCATGCTTTTTAGGTACTTGAAAGCTGTAGCACCCACACCACCCACACACACACACACAACACACACAACACACACACACAAACACAATAACAACACAACACACACACACACCACACACACAACACACACACATACGACACACAAACAAAGAAAAAGACAAAAAAGGGTTTTTTTTCCAGGATGGACACAAAAACACGGGGGACACATTTGGGAAAGTGAAGACACAGATGAGGACACTGGAGGACAGGAGAGTAGGGGGATATGATAACGACATATAATATACTGAGAGGTACAGACAAGGTAGACAGACAGGATGTACCAGAGATGGGACACAGCAAAAAGGGGACACAGTTCAAAGTTGAAGACTCAGATGAACCACAGGGATGTTAGGAAGTATTTCTTCAGCCACAGAGTAGTCAGGAAGTGGAATAGTTTGGGAAGTGATGTAGTGGAGGCAGGATCCATACATAGCTTTAAGCAGAGGTACGATAAAGCTCATGGTTCAGGGAGAGTGACCTAGTAGCGACCAGTGAAGAGGCGGGGCCAGGAGCTTGGACTCGACCCCTGCAACCTCAACTAGGTGAGTACAACTAGGTGAGTACAGATATACAGGATTTTACACCTTCCTGTGAAGTGACCCTATAACCCTTCCTGTGAAGTGACCCTATAACCCTTCCTTTCCCCCCATCTCTCTCCCTCTCCTCTTTTTCTTCCTCTCTTTTCTCTCTCTCTCTCTCTCTCTCTCTCTCTCTCTCTCTCTCTCTCTCCCCTCTCTCTCTCTCTCTCTCTCTCTCTCTTTCTCTCCCCCTTTCTCTCTTCTTCTCACTCTTTCTCTCTTCCTCTCTCTCTCCCTCTCCCTCTCTCTTTTCCCTCTCTTGCTCTTCTCTTCCTCTTCTTTTATCTCTCTCTCTCTTCCCTTGTCACTCCCCCCTCTCTCTTACCTTTTCCCTCTCTCTCACTTTCTCCCCCTTTTTCCCTTCTTTCCCTCCTTCTAGGCTCCTCTTCTCTCTCTCCCTATCTCTCACTCTCTCCCCCTTTTTCTTTTTCTCTTTCTCTCTCTCACTAAAAAAAAAAAAATGGTTGGGACTCGCAGGAATCAGGGATCAGAGGGACAATGGTATTTGGTTTAGGGAGGAATGGATGGAGGAAACAGTGGAAAAGGATAGAGCAAGAAATGGGAGAGAAAATTAGGAGAGCTTTCTGAAAAAAATGGAGAAAGAAACTCTCTGTGAAATGGGAAAAGAGTTTGGGGAAGGAGACGAAGAATTGGGAGGCACCCAAATCGAAACTGGGAGTAGCCAGGGGTAAAGGTCCTAGAATTTGAGGTAAACAGGCTGAAGCAAGTTCAGGGCAGTGACCAGAGAAGATCACCATACGAAGAGAGAGCGAACAGAAGGAAGGAGATATGAAATTATGCTAAGGTCATATCAGCCTGCAAAAAAAGGGCCAGGGAGTGGAAGGGAAGAGCAGAAAGGGTGCAGATGGAGAGGGAGATTAGGTCGAATGCTGAGGCACAACCCATGCTACCAAGAGCCACTGGAAAAATCAAGGGAGAAAATGACCACATACAGACAGGAACCAGAGTCACAGAGGGAGAGGCAATGGGAGAAAGGAAAGGGCAAAATCAGTGATTATCCTGGGCTTGGGGAAAGAGAGAGGAAAGGACACACACTGAAAGACGGCAGGAAGAAAGAAAGGAGATTGAGAAAATCGTCACGGAAATAGGGGAAGAAGACATGGATGAGATTGTAAATTTTCAGAGAATAGGGGGGTACGTGAAGGGAAGAAACCGACCAATCAAGCTGATTCTCAGGACAGAAACAGTGCGGAACAGGATCCTCCAAGAGAAACCACGGTTGAAAAGCTCGGAAGAGTACAAGAAGGTGTTCCTAGACAGAGATAGAACACAAACAGAGAGACAGCAGCTGAGGGAGAGGACAAAAAAGCGAAAGGAGCTAGGAAAGGAGACAAGGATGGAACCAGCAGAGGTCAGTCAGAGCAGAACAGAGCAGCAAGGGCAAGCACACACACAACTATCCTCAGAACCCCACAACCTATCACACCATCCCAACACACAATACAATCCATACCCACAGCTTCCACCCAACCCCCAACCATAGAATCCCACAGTATGCTACCAGGTCTCCCACCCCCACAGGCCCCAAAAACCACAGTGTTGGAAAGGAAACTGAAGGTATGGTACACAAACGCTGATGGAATAACAAACAAGTGGGAGGAGTGGCACGAAAGAGTCAAAGAGGCATCACCAGACATCATAGCGATCACAGAAACCAAGCTTACAGGTATGATAAGAGATGCCATCTTTCCAGCAGGATACCAGATCCTGAGAAAAGACAGAAGGAACAGGGGGGTGGAGGAGTGGCATTGCTGATCAAACACCGATGGAATTTTGATGAGCTGGAGAGAGGAGACAGCGGAGAAGAAAGTGATTACATAGCGGGAACGCTTCACTCTGGTGGTCCCAAGGTGATAACTGCAGTGATGTATAACCCACCACAGAACAGCAGGAGGCCAAGGCAAGAGTATGACGAGAGCAATAGAGCGATGGTTGACACACTGGCTGCAGTGGCGAGAAGAGCTCATGCATGCAGGGCAAAGCTCCTGATCATGGGCAACTTTAACCACAAGGAGATCAAATGGGAGAACTTGGAGCCACATGGGGGCCAAGATACATGGAGGGCTAAGATGATGGAGGGGGTACTGGAAAACTTCATGTACCAACACGTAAGGGACACTACAAGAGAGAGAGGAGAGGATGAACCAGCAAGACTGGACTTAGTATTCACCTTGAGTAGTGCAGATATTGAGGAAATCACATATGAAAGACCCCTTGGGGCCAGCGATCATGTGGTTTTGAGCTTCGAATACACAGTAGAGCTACAAGTGGAGGGGGAAGCAGGAAGGCCAGGACAAATGAAACGAAACTACAGGAAAGGGGACTACACAGGAATGAGGAACTTCCTGAATGAGGTTCAGTGGGACAGAGAACTGGCAGGGAAGCCAGTTAATGAGATGATGGAATATGTAGCAACAATGTGCAAGGAGGCTGAGGAGAGGTTTGTACCCAAGGGTAACAGGAATAATGGAAAAGCCAGGATGAGCCCATGGTTCACCCTAAGATGCAAGGAGGCAAAAACCAAGTGTGCTGGGGAATGGAAGAAATATAGAAGGCAAAGGACCCAGGAGAATAAGGAGAGAAGTCGTAGAGCCAGAAACGAATATGCACAGATAAGAAGGGAGGCCCAACGTCAATATGAAAACGACATAGCAGCAAAAGCCAAATCTGACCCGAAGCTGTTATACAGCCACATCAGGAAGAAAACAACCGTCAAGGACCAGGTAATCAGGCTAAGGAAAGAAGGAGGAGAGACAACAAGAAATGACCATGAAGTATTTGAGGAACTCAACAAGAGATTCAAAGAAGTGTTCACAGAGGAGACAGAAGGGGCTCCAGAAAGTCGGAGAGGTGGGGTACACCACCATGTGCTGGACACAGTACACACAACCGAGGAAGAAGTGAAGAGGCTTCTGAGTGAGCTAGATACCTCAAAGGCAATGGGGCCAGATAAAATCTCTCCATGGGTCCTGAAAAGAGGGAGCAGAGGCGCTATTGTGTACCCCTAACAACAATATTCAATACATCTATCGAAACAGGGAGATTGCCTGAGGCATGGAAGACAGCAAATGTGGTCCCAATCTTTAAAAAAGGAGACAGACATGAAGCACTAAACTACAGAGCAGTGTCACTGACATGTATAGCATGCAAAATCATGGAAAAGATTGTCAGGAGAAGAATGGTGGAACATCTAGAAAGGAATGATCTCATCACCAGCAGTCAACATGGTTTCAGAGACGGGAAATCATGTGTCACAAACTACTGGAGTTCTATGACATGGTGACAGCAGTAAGACAAGAGAGAGAGGGGTGGGTGGATTGCATTTTCTTGGACTGCAAGAAGGCGTATGACACAGTACCACACAAGAGATTAGTGCAAAAACTGGAGGACCAAGCAGGGATAACAGGGAAGGCACTGCAATGGATCAGGGAATACTTGTCAGGAAGACAGCAGCGAGTAATGGTACGTGGCGAGGTGTCAGAGTGGGCACCTGTGACCAGCGGGGTCCCACAGGGGTCAGTCCTAGGACCAGTGCTGTTTCTGGTATTTGTGAACGACCATGACGGAAGGAATAAACTCCGAGGTGTCCCTGTTTGCAGATGACGTGAAGTTGATGAGAAGAGTTCATTCGATCGAAGACCAGGCAGAAATACAAAGGATCTGGACAGGCTGCAGACCTGGTCCAGCAACTGGCTCCTGGAGTTCAATCCCACCAAGTGCAAAGTCATGAGGATTGGGGAAGGGCAAAGAAGACCGCAGACGGGGTACAGTCTAGGGGCCAGAGACTACAAACATCACTCAGGAAAAAGATCTTGGGGTGAGTATAACACCAGGCACATCTCCTGAAGCGCACATCAACCAAATAACTGCCGCAGCATATGGGCGCCTGGCAAACCTCAGAACAGCATTCCGACATCTTAATAAGGAATCGTTCAGGACCCTGTACACCGTGTACGTTAGGCCCATATTGGAGTATGCGGCACCAGTTTGGAACCCACACCTAGCCAAGCATGTAAAGAAACTAGAGAAAGTGAAAAGGTTTGCAACAAGACTAGTCCCAGAGTTAAGAGGTATGTCCTATGAGGAGAGGTTAAGGGAAATCAACCTGACGACACTGGAGGACAGGAGAGATAGGGGGGACATGATAACGACTTACAAAATACTGAGAGGAATTAACAAGGTGGACAAAGACAGGATGTTCCAGAGACTGGACACAGCAACACGGTTACACAGTTGGAAGTTGAAGACACAGATGAATCACAGGGATGTTAGGAAGTATTTCTTCAGCCACAGAGTAGTCAGGAAGTGGAACAGTTTGGGAAGCGATGTAGTGGAGGCAGGATCTATACATAGCTTTAAGCAGAGGTACGATAAAGCCCATGGTTCAGGGAGAGTGACCTAGTAGCGACCAGTGAAGAGGCGGGGCCAGGAGCTTGGACTCGACCCCTGCAACCTCAACTAGGTGAGTACAACTAGGTGAGTACACACACACACACACACACACACACACACACACACACACATACATGTACCTATGTTTACTTTATATGTAAATATATATATTTAGACACATAAGCAGAAGTATGATAAAGCTCATAGTGCAGGGAGAGTGGCCAAGTGGTAGCCAGTGAAGAGGTGGGGCCAGGAGCTATGACTCGACCCCTGCAACCATAACTAGATGAGTGCAACTAGGTGAGTACATACGCTCTAGGATACACATAGGATACATGCACATTCTTGATAAATTAGACACATGTGTAACACGGAAACATTTCGCAACACAGTGGCTTCCTCGGTGCAATACAGACAAGAAGAACTTTCAGGTAATCAGTCCCTCAGCCTGGAGTCGATGGACTGATTACACCAGGCTGCAGGCCTGGTTCAGCAACTGTCTCCTGGAATTTAACCCCACCAAGTGCAAAGTCATGAAGATCAGGGAAGAGCAAAGAAGACCGGAGACAGAGTACAGTCTAGGGATCCAGAGACTACAAACCTTACTCAAGGAAAAGTATTCTGGGGTGAGTATAATACCGAGCACATATGAGGCGCACATCAACCAAATAACTGCTGTAGCATGTGGTCGCTTTGCAAACCTAAGAATAGCACTCCGATACCTCAGTAAGGAATCGTTCAAGACACTGTACACCGTGTACGTCAGGCCCATACTGGAGTATGCGGCACAAGTTTGGAACTCACACCTGGTCAAGCACGTCAAGAAATTAGAGAAACTACAAAGGTTTGCAACAAGACTAGTCCCGGAGGTAAGGGGCATGTCCTACATGGAGAGGTTAAGGGAAATCGACCTGACGAAACTGGAGGACAGAGAAGAGAGGGGGACACATGATAACGACATATAAAATACTGAGAGGAATTGACAGGGTGGACAGGGACAGGATGTTCCAGAGATGGGCCACAGCAGCAAGGGGTCACAACTGCAAGTTACAGGGATGTTAGGAAGTATTTCTTCAGTCATAGAGTTGTCAAGAAGTGGAATAGTCTGGAAAGTGACGTAGTGGAGGCAGGAACCATACACAGCTTTAAGGAGTTTGATGAAGCTCATGGAGCAGGGGGAGAGTGGACCTAGTGGCGACTAGTGAAGAGGCGGGGCCAGGAGCCGTAACTCGACCCATGCAACCACAATTAAGTGAGTACTCATACATAAGCGCACTCTAACACATATGCGCACTCTCATACACATGCGCACACATGCAAACGCGCTCATACATACACAGAAACATATGTAAGTACATGAATTCATGATCATACACATACACACATACATATGTATGCACACGAATACATATTTATACATTTTCCTGTATTATAATTAAATGAGCGCCCTGCACTTTGAGTGGGTTGGGGTAGAAGGTGCTGGGCTTGTGAGACTCGGGGTTACCTACCTCGGATCAAGTAGCGACTGAAGAATATCTAGAATTATATAACTCATTAATGTATCGCATGATTTACCTGACTGTCTTTCCATGCACTAATGCCAGAATACCTCTTCTGATCGGCTTCAAACTTTCATCACTGGTGTATATTAATTAGAGAAAGAGTGAGATCATTGATGGGCGGTGCAGTTACCAATTTGTCAGTTTTCTTGATGCAAATAGGACAGTGTCTTATGTGTGAAGGCTTGATAACATGTTTTTCGATTGGTTTCAAACTTTCAACAGTGGTGTGTCCTACTTAGGAAAAAGTTGGAGTTGTTACTGATGTGTTTTATTTGAAGTAAGAACAACAGTGTTAGAGAACTGTTAGTACAAGTTTTAATTTTCCAGCATTACTAAATAAACTGAGGCAGTGTGTTTCTTGTGATAACTGGGGCAGTGTGTTCCGTGTGATAACTAGGGCAGTGTGTTCCGTGTGATAACAGGGGCAGTGTGTTCCGTGTGATAACTGGGGCAGTGTGTTCCATGTGATAACTAGGGCAGTGTGTTCCGTGTGATAACTGGGGCAGTGTGTTCCATGTGATAACTGGGGCAGTGTGTTCCATGTGATAACTAGGGCAGTGTGTTCCGTGTGATAACTAGGGCAGTGTGTTCCGTGTGATAACTGGGGCAGTGTGTTCCGTGTGATAACTAGGGCAGTGTGTTCCGTGTGATAACAGGGGCAGTGTGTTCCGTGTGATAACTGGGGCAGTGTGTTCCATGTGATAACTGGGGCAGTGTGTTCCATGTGATAACTGAGACAGTGTGTTCCATGTGATAACTGGGGTAGTGTGTTCCGTGTGATAACTGAGGCAGTGTGTTCCATGTGATAACTGAGACAGTGTGTTCCATGTGATAACTGGGGTTGTGTGTTCCGTGTGATAACTGGGGCAGTGTGTTCCGTGTGATAACTGAGGCAGTGTGTTCCATGTGATAACTGGGGCAGTGTGTTCCGTGTGATAACTGGGGCAGTGTGTTCCATGTGATAACTGGGGCAGTGTGTTCCGTGTGATAACTGGGGTTGGTGTTCCATGTGATAACTGGGGCAGTGTGTTCCGTGTGATAACGGGGTTTTAGTGTGTTCCATGTGATAACTGGGGCAGTGTGTTCCGTGTGATAACTGGGGCAGTGTGTTCCATGTGATAACTGGGGCAGTGTGTTCCGTGTGATAACTGAGGCAGTGTGTTCCATGTGATAACTGCTGCAGTGTGTTCCGTGTGATAACTGGGGTAGTGTGTTCCGTGTGATAACTGGGGTAGTGTGTTCCGTGTGATAACTGGGTTAGTGTGTTCCGTGTGATAACTGGGGTAGTGTGTTCCATGTGATAACTGGGGTAGTGTGTTCCATGTGATAACTGGGGTAGTGTGTTCCGTGTGATAACTGGGGTAGTGTGTTCCGTGTGATAACTGGGGTAGTGTGTTCCGTGTGATAACTAGGGCAGTGTGTTCCGTGTGATAACTGAGGCAGTGTGTTCCATGTGATAACTGAGGCAGTGTGTTCCATGTGATAACTGGGACAGTGTGTTCCGTGTGATAACTGAGGCAGTGTGTTCCATGTGATAACTGAGGCAGTGTGTTCCATGTGATAACTGAGGCAGTGTGTTCCATGTGATAACTGAGGCAGTGTGTTCCATGTGATAACTGAGGCAGTGTGTTCCGTGTGATACCTGAGGCAGTGTGTTCCATGTGATAACTGAGGCAGTGTGTTCCATGTGATAACTGAGGCAGTGTGTTCCGTGTGATAACTGGGACAGTGTGTTCCATGTGATAACTAGGGCAGTGTGTTCCGTGTGATAACTGAGGCAGTGTGTTCCATGTGATAACTACGGCAGTGTGTTCCATGTGATAACTAGGGCAGTGTGTTCCGTGTGATAACTGAGGCAGTGTGTTCCGTGTGATAACTGAGGCAGTGTGTTCCATGTGATAACTGGGACAGTGTGTTCCGTGTGATAACTAGGGCAGTGTGTTCCGTGTGATAACTGAGGCAGTGTGTTCCATGTGATAACTGAGGCAGTGTGTTCCATGTGATAACTAGGGCAGTGTGTTCCGTGTGATAACTGAGGCAGTGTGTTCCGTGTGATAACTGAGGCAGTGTGTTCCGTGTGATAACTGAGGCAGTGTGTTCCATGTGATAACTGAGGCAGTGTGTTCCATGTGATAACTAGGGCAGTGTGTTCCGTGTGATAACTAGGCAGTGTGTTCCGTGTGATAACTGAGGCAGTGTGTTCCGTGTGATAACTGAGGCAGTGTGTTCCGTGTGATAACTGAGGCAGTGTGTTCCATGTGATAACTGGGGCAGTGTGTTCCATGTGATAACTGAGGCAGTGTGTTCCGTGTGATAACTGAGGCAGTGTGTTCCATGTGATAACTAGGGCAGTGTGTTCCGTGTGATCACTGAGGCAGTGTGTTCCGTGTGATAACTGAGGCAGTGTGTTCCATGTGATAACTGGGGCAGTGTGTTCCATGTGATAACTGAGGCAGTGTGTTCCGTGTGATAACTGAGGCAGTGTGTTCCATGTGATAACTGAGGCAGTGTGTTCCGTGTGATAACTGAGGCAGTGTGTTCCGTGTGATGCCTGAGGCAGTGTGTTCCATGTGATAACTGAGGCAGTGTGTTCCATGTGATAACTGAGGCAGTGTGTTCCGTGTGATAACTGAGGCAGTGTGTTCCGTGTGATAACTGAGGCAGTGTGTTCCGTGTGATAACTGAGACAGTGTGTTCCATGTGATAACTGAGGCAGTGTGTTCCATGTGATAACTGAGGCAGTGTGTTCCATGTGATAACTGGGGCAGTGAGTTCCATGTGATAACTGAGGCAGTGTGTTCCATGTGATAACTGAGGCAGTGTGTTCCATGTGATAACTGAGGCAGTGTGTTCCATGTGATAACTGAGGCAGTGTGTTGCATGGAAAACTGAGGCAGTGTGTTCCATGTGATAACTGGGCAGTGAGTTCCATGTGATAACTGAGGCAGTGTGTTCCATGTGATAACTGAGGCAGTGTGTTCCGTGTGATAACTGAGGCAGTGTGTTCCATGTGATAACTGAGGCAGTGAGTTCCATGTGATAACTGAGGCAGTGTGTTCCATGTGATAACTGAGGCAGTGTGTTCCATGTGATAACTGAGGCAGTGTGTTCCATGTGATAACTGAGGCAGTGTGTTCCATGTGATAACTGGGGCAGTGTGTTTCGTGTGATATCTGAGGCAGTGTGTTCCGTGTGATAACTGGGGCAGTGTGTTCCGTGTGATAACTGGGGCAGTGTGTTCCATGTGATAACTGAGGCAGTGTGTTTCGTGTGATATCTGAGGCAGTGTGTTCCGTGTGATAACTGGGGCAGTGTGTTCCATGTGATAACTGGGGCAGTGTGTTTCGTGTGATAACTGAGGCAGTGTGTTTCGTGTGATAACTGAGGCAGTGAGTTCCGTGTGATAACTGAGACAGTGTGTTCCATGTGATACCTGGGGCAGTGTTCCATGTGATAACTGGGGCACTGTGTTCCATGTGATAACAGGGGCACCGTGTTCCGTGTGATAAGTGGGGCACCGTGTACCGTGTGTTAACTCTGGCACCGTGTTCCGTGTGATAATTCTGGCACCGTGCTCCATGTGATAACTCTGGTACCTTGTTCCGTGTGATAATTCTGGCACCGTGTTCCATGTGATAATTCTGGCACCGTGTTCCGTGTGATAACTCTGGTACCGTGTTCCGTGTGATAACTCTTGTACCGTGTTCCGTGTGATAACTGAAGGAAGAGTGTGTTGAGTATCTTCTAACATTCAACAATGATATAAGTTACTTTAAGAAATATTCAGATTATTACAGTTCCTGGACCTGTAAATGATGATGTGCACCTGCTGAGTTGTTGACACACACAGGTAGACTCCCAGGTACACGTGCAGGTCTGCTGGAAGTGTACTGGTCTACTGGAAGTGTAATAGTCTCCTGGAAATGTAAAAGTCTACTGGAAAAGTACTAGTCTACTGGAAATGTAATGGTCTACTGGAAGTGTACTAGTCTCCTGGAAATGTACTAATCTACTGGAAATGTAATGGTCTACTGGAAGTGTACTGGTCTACTGGAAGTGTACTAGTCTCCTGGAAATGCACTAGTCTACTGGAAATGCAATGGGCTACTGGAAGTGTACTGGTCTACTGGATGTGTACTGGTCTACTGCAAGTGTACTAGTCTCCTGGAAATGTACTAGTCTACTGGAAATGTACTGGTCTCCTGGATGTGTACTGGTCTACTGGAAGTGTACTGGTCTTCTAGAAGTGAACTAGTCTACTGGAAGTGTACTGGTCTACTGGAGGTGTACTGGTCTACTAGAAAAGTGTACTTGTCTACTGGAAGTGTACTAGTCTACTGGAAATGTACTAGTCTACTGGAAGTGTACAGGTATACTGGAAGTGTCCTGGTCTACTGAAGGTGTACTTTTCTACTGCAAGTGTACTGCTCTAATGGAGGTGTACTGGTTTACTTGAAATGTACAAGTCTACTGGAAGTGTACTGGTACACTGGAAGTGTACTGGTCTGCTGGAAGTGTACTGGTCTGCTGGAAGTGTACTGGTCTACTGGAAGTGTACTGGTCTACTGGAAGTGTACTGGTCTGCTGGAAGTGCACTGGTGTGCTGAAAGTGTACTGGTCTGCTGGAAGTGTACTGGTCTGCTGGAAGTGTACTGGTCTGCTGGAAGTGTACTGGTCTACTGGAAGTGTACTGGTCTACTGGAACTGTACTGGTCTACTGGAGGTGTACTAGTCTACTGGAAGTGTACTAGTCTACTGGAAGTGTACTGGGCTACTGGAAGTATGCTAGACTACTGGAAGTGTACTGGTCAACTATAAGTGTACTGATGTGTACTTGATGTGTACTAGTCTACTGGAAGTGTACTAGTCTATTGGAAGTGTTCTAGTCTACTGGAAGTGTCCTAGTCTCCTGGAAGTGTACTGGTCTACTGGAAGTGTTCTGGTCTACTGGAAGTGTACTAGTCTACTGGAAGTGTACTGGTCTACTGGAAATGCACTAGTCTACTGGAAGTGTACTAGTCAACTGGAAGAGAACCAGTCTTCTGGAAGTGCACTAGTCTACTGGAAGTGTACTGGTATACTGGAAGTGTACTGGTCTACTATAAGTGTGCTGGTCTATTGGAAGTGTACTAGTCTACTGGAAGTGTACTGGTGTACTGGAAGTTTAGTGGTCTACTGGAAGTGTACTAGTCTACTGGAAGTTTACTGGTATACTAGAAGTTTAGTGGTCTACTGGAAGTGTACTAGACTACTGAAAAGTACTATCCTGCCGGAAGTGTACTGGTATACTGGAAGTGTACTGGTCTTCTGGAGGTGTACTGGTCTACTGGAAGTGTACTGGTCGACTGAAAGTGTACTAGTCTACTGGAAGTGTACTGGACTACTGGAAGTGTAACAGTCTACTGGAAGTGTACTAGTCTACTGGAAGTGTACTGGTCTACTGGAAATGCACTAGTCTACTGGAAGTGTACTAGTCTACTGGAAGAGTACCAGTCTTCTGGAAGTGCACTAGTCTACTGGAAGTGTACTGGTGTACTGAAAGTGTACTAGTCAACTAGAAATGTACTAGTCTAGTGGAAGGGTACTGGTATACTGGAAGTGTACTGGTCTACTGGAGGAGTCTTGGTCTATTAGTAGTGAACTGGTCTACTGGAAGTGTACTAGTCTACTGGAAATGTACTAGTTTACTGGAAGATTACTGGTATATTGGAAGTGTACTGGTCTTCTGTAAGTGTACTGGTCCATTGGAAGTGTACTAGTCTACTGGAGGTGTACTAGCCTACTGGAAGTGAACTGGTGTACTGGAAGTTTAATGGTCTACTGGAAGCGTACTATACTACAGAAAAGTACTAGTCTGCTGGAAGTGTACTGGTATACTGGAAGTGTACTGGTCTTCTGGAGGTGTACTAGTCTAATGGAAGTATACCGGTCAACTGAAAGTGTACAGGTCTATTGGAAGTGTACTGGTCTACTGGAGGTGTACTGGTCTACTGGAAGTGTACTAGTCTTCTAGTAAAGTGTACTGGTCTACTGGAAGTGTACTGCTCTAATGGAGGTGTACTGGTCTACTAGAAAGTACACTGGTCTACTGGAAGTGTACTAGTCTACTGAAAATGCACTAGTCTACTGTAAGTTTACTGGTATAGTGGAAGTGTCCTGGTCTACTGGAAGTGTAGTGCTCTAATGGAGGTGTACTGGTCTACTTGAAATTTACTAATCTACTGGAAGTGTACTGGTATACTGGAACTGTACTGGTATACTGGAAGTGCACTGCTCTACTAGAAGTGTACTGGTCTACTTGAAGTGTACTGGTCTACTGGAAGTGACTAGTCTAATGAAAGTGTACTGATCTACTGGAAGTTTATTGGTCTACTGGAAGTGTACTAGACTACTGGAAAAATACTAGTCTGCTGGAAGTGTACTGGTCTACTGGAAGTGTACTAGTCAACTGGAACTGCACTAGTCTAGTGGAAGTGTACTAGTCTACTGGAAGTGTACTGGTCTACTGGAAGTGCACTGGTCCACTGGAGGTGTACTGGTCTACTGGAAGTGTACTAGTCTACTGGAAGTGTACTGGTCTACAGGAAGTGTGCTAGTCTAATGGAAGTGTACTGGCCTACTAGAAGAGTACTGGTCTACAAGTAAAGTAGTGTGCTGGTCTACTGGAAGTGTACTAGTCTACTGGAAATGTACTAGTCTACTGTAAGTTTACTGGTATAGTGGAAGTGTCCTGGTCTACTGGAAGTGTAGTGCTCTAATGGAGGTGTACTGGTCTACTTGAAATTTACTAGTCTACTGGAAGTGTACTGGTATACTGGAAGTGTACTGGTATACTGGAAGTGCACTGCTCTACTAGAAGTGTACTGGTCTACTTGAAGTGTACTGGTCTACTGGAAGTGACTAGTCTAATGAAAGTGTACTGATCTACTGGAAGTTTATTGGTCTACTGGAAGTGTACTAGACTACTGGAAAAATACTAGTCTGCTGGAAGTGTACTGGTCTACTGGAAGTGTACTAGTCAACTGGAATTGTACTAGTCTAGTGGAAGTGTACTAGTCTCATGGAAGTGTACTGGTCTACTGGAAGTGCACTGGTCCACTGAGGTGTACTGGTCTACTGGAAGTGTACTAGTCTACTGGAAGTGTACTGGTCTACAGGAAGTGTGCTAGTCTAATTGAAGTGTACTGGCCTACTAGAGGAGTACTGGTCTACTAGTAGTGTGCTGGTCTACTGGAAGTGTACTAGTCTACTGGAAATGTACTAGTCTACTTGAAGTGTACTGGTATACTGGAAGTGTACTGGTCTACTATAAGTGTGCTGGTCTATTGGAAGTGTACTAGTCTACTGGAAGTGTACTGGTGTACTGGAAGTTTAGTGGTCTACTGGAAGTGTACTAGTCTACTGGAGTGTACTGGTATACTAGAAGTTTAGTGGTCTACTGGAAGTGTACTAGACTACTGAAAAGTACTATCCTGCCGGAAGTGTACTGGTATACTGGAAGTGTACTGGTCTTCTGGAGGTGTACTGGTCTACTGGAAGTGTACTGGTCGACTGAAAGTGTACAGGTCTATTGGAAGTGTACTGGTCTACTGGAGGTGTACTGGTCTACTGGAAGTGTACTAGTCTACTAAAAGTGTACTAGTCTACTGGAAGTGTACTAGACTTCTGGAAAAGTACTAATCTGCTGGATGTGTACTGATATACTGGAAGTGTACTGGTCTACTGGAGGTGTACTGGTCTACTAGAAAAGTGTACTGGTGTACTGGAAGTGTACTAGTCTACTGGAAATGTACTAATCTACTGGAAGTTTACTGGTATACTGGAAGTGTCCTGGTCTACTGGAGGTGTACTGGTCTACTGGAAGTGTACTGCTCTACTTGAAATTTACTAGTCTACTGGAAGTGTACTGGTATACTGGAAGTGTACTGGTATACTGGAAGTGTACTGGTCTACTAGAAGTGTACTGGTCTACTAGAAGTGTACTGGTCTACTTGAAATGTACTGGTCTACTGGAAGTGACTAGTCTACTGGAAGTGTACTGATCTACTGGAAGTTTATTGGTCTACTGGAAGTTTATTGGTCTACTGGAAGTGTACTAGTCTACTGGAAAAGTACTAATCTGCTGGATGTGTACTGATATACTGGAAGTGTACTGCTCTAATGGATTTGTACTGGTCTACTAGAAAGTGTACTGGTGTACTGGAAGTGTACTAGTCTACTGGAAATGTACTAATCTACTGGAAGTTTACTGGTATACTGGAAGTGTCCTGGTCTACTGGAGGTGTACTGGTCTACTGGAAGTGTACTGCTCTACTTGAAATTTACTAGTCTACTGGAAGTGTACTGGTATACTGGAAGTGTACTGGTATACTGGAAGTGTACTGGTCTACTAGAAGTGTACTGGTCTACTAGAAGTGTACTGGTCTACTTGAAATGTACTGGTCTACTGGAAGTGACTAGTCTACTGGAAGTGTACTGATCTACTGGAAGTTTATTGGTCTACTGGAAGTTTATTGGTCTACTGGAAGTGTACTAGACTACTGGAAAAGTACTAGTCTGCTGGAAGTGTACTGGTGTACTGGAAGTGTACTAGTCAACTGGAATTGTACTAGTCTAGTGAAAGTGTACTAGTCTACTGGAAGTGTACTGGTCCACTGGAGGTGTACTGGTCTACTGGAAGTGTACTGGTCTACTGGAAGTGTACTGGTCTACAGGAAGTGTAATCGTCTAATGGAAGTGTACTGGTCTACTGGAAGTATACTAGTCTACTGAAAGCATACTGGTTTACTGGAAGTATACTGGAAGTGTACTTGTCTACTGGAGGCGTACTGGTCTACTGGAAGTGTACTGGTCTCCTAGAGGTGTACTGGTCTACTTGAAGTGTACTGGTCTTCTAGAAGTCTACTAGTCTACTGGAAGTCTACTGGTCTACTGGAGGTGTACTGGTCTACTAGAAAAGTGTACTTGTCTACTGGAAGTGTATTAGTCAACTGAAAATGTACTAGTCTACTGGAAGTGTACAGGTATACTGGAAGTGTCCTGGTCTACTGAAGGTGTACTGGTCTACTGGAAGTGTACTGCTCTAATGGAGGAGTACTGGTCTACTTGAAATGTACTAGTATACTGGAAGTGTACTGGTATACTGGAAGTGTACTGGAAAACTGGAAGTGTACTGGTCTACTAGAAATGTACTGGTCTACTGGAAATGCCAAGTCTATTGGAAGTGACTAGTCTACTGGAAGTGTACTGATCTACTGGAAGTTTACTGGTCTACTGGAAGTGTACTAGACTTCTGGAAAAGTACTAGGCTGCTGGAAGTGAACTTGTATACTGGAAGTGTACTGGTCTACTGGAAGTGTACTAGTCTACTGAAAGTGACTAGTCTACTGGAAGTGTTCTGGTATACTGGAAGTGTACTGGTCTACTAGAAGTGTACTAGTCAACTGGAATTGTACTAGGCTAGTGGAAGTGTACTGGGATACTGGAAGCGTACTGGTATACTGGAAGTGTGTAGATGAATGGTTCAGAGAACCGACATGTTGATAAATTAGACACATGTGCAACTCTTGGGTATCTTTATTGAGGAAACGTTTCGCCACACAGTGGCTTCATCAGTCCATACATAGAAGAAACTTGAAGAACAGGAGGAGAATGAGGTAATCAGTCCCTCAACCTTGAGCCGACGTGTTCAGTCCATCAATCTTGAGTAGAATACGGCAGATGAGCGGAGAAGCAGCTTATAAACCGTATGGCAGGAGAGGTGTAGCAGTCATAGGTAGTGTCACATTTGTTCAATGTGGAAGTAGGTTGTGCCCAAGAATTAGGCAAGCGAAGAATTCCTATGACTGCTACACCTCTCCTGCCATACGGTTTATAAGCTGCTTCTCCGCTCATCTGCCGTATTCTACTCAAGATTGATGGACTGAACACGTCGACTCAAGGTTGAGGGACTGATTACCTCATTCTCCTCCTGTTCTTCAAGTTTCTCCTATGTATGGACTGATGAAGCCACTGTGTGGCGAAACGTTTCCTCAATAAAGATACCCAAGAGTTGCACATGTGTCTAATTTATCATACTGGAAGTGTACTGGTATACTGCAAGTGTACTGGAACACTGGAAGTGTACTAGTCTACTGGAAGTGATTAGTCTACTGAAAGTGTTCTGGTATATTGAAAGTGTACTAGACTACTAGAAGTGAACTAGACTACTGGAAAAGTACTAGTCTGCTGGATGTGTACTGATCTACTGGAAGTGTACTGGTATACTAGAAGTGTACTGGTCTACTGGAAGTGCACTGGTCTATTGGAAGTGACTAGTCTACTGGAATTGCACTGGTATACTGGAAGTGTACTGGTATATTGGAAGTGTACTGGTCTATTGGAAGTGTACTAGTCAATTGGAATTGTACTAGGCTAGTGGAAGTGTACTGGTATACTGGAAGTGTACTGGTATAGTGGAAGCGTACTAATCTACTGGAATTGTACTAGGCTAGTGGAAGTGTACTGGTATACTGGAAGTGTACTGGTATACTGGAAGTGTACTAGTCTACTGGAAGTGTACTGGTATACAGGAAGTGTCCTGGTCTACTATAAATGTACTGATCTAAAGGAGGTTTACTGGTCTACTGCAAGTGTACTAGTATACTTGATATGTACTAGTCTACTGGAAATGTACTGGTATACTGGAAGTGCACTGGTCTACTGGAAGTGTACTGGTCTACTGGAGGTGTACTAGTCTTCTGAAAGTGTACTGGTCTACTGGAAGTGTACTAGACAACTGGAAAAGTACTAGTCTGCTGGAAGTGTACTGGTCTACTGGAAGTGTACTAGTCAACTGGAAGTGTACTAGTCTACTGGAAGTGTATTAGTCTACTGGAAATGTTGTAGTCTACTGGAAGTGTACTGGTCTACTGGAAGTGTGCTGGTCTACTGGAGGTGTACTGGTCTACTGGAAGTGTACTAGTCTAATGGAAGTGTACTGGTCAACTGGAAGTATACTAGTCTACTGGAAGTGTACCGGCTTACTGGAAGTGTACTTGTCTAATGGAAGTGCACTATTCTACTGGAAGTGTACTGGTCTACTGGAAGTGTGCTAATCTACTGGAAGTGTACTTGTCTACTGGAAGTATACTAGTCTACTGAAAGTGTACTGGTCTACTGCAGATGTACTGGTCCACTGGAAGTGTACTGGTCTACTGGAGGTGTACTAGTCTACTGGAAGTGTATTGTTCTACTGAAAGTGTACTGGTCTACTGGAAGTGTACTGGTCTACTGGAAGTGTACTGGTCTACTGGAAGTGTACTGGTCTACTGGAAGTGTACTGGTCTACTGGATGTGTACTGGTCTACTGGATGTGTACTGGTGTACTGGAAGTGTACTGGTCTACTGGAAGTTTACTGGTCTGCTGGAAGTGTACTGGTCTGCTGAAAGTTTACTGGTCTACTGGATGTGTACTGGTCTACTGGAAGTGTACTGGTCTACTGGAAGTGTACTGGTCTACTGGAAGTGTACTGCACTACTTGAAGTATACTAGTCTACTGGACGTGTACTGGTCTACTGTAAGTGTACTGGTCTACTGGAAGTATACTAGTCTACTGAAAGCTTGCTGGTCTTATGGAAGTGTACTGGTCTACTGGAAGTGTACTGGTCTACTTGAAGTATACTAGTCTACTGAAAGCTTGCTGGTCTTCTGGAAGTGTACTAGTCTACTGGAAGTGTACTGGTCTACCGGAAGTGTACTGGTCTACTGGAAGCGTACTGGTCTACTGGAAGTGTACTGGTCTACTGGAAGTCTACTGATCTGCTTGAAGTGTACTGGTTTACTGGAAGTGTACTGGCCTGCTGGAAGTGTACTGGTCTGCTGGAAGTGTATTCTATTTGAAGTGTACTCGTCTGCTGGAAGTGTACTGTTCTACTGGTAGTGTGCTGGTCTACTGGAAGTGTATTCTACTGGAAGTGTACTGGTCTACTGGAAGTGTACTGGTCTGTTGGAAGTGTACTGGTCTGCTGGAAGTGTACTGGTCTGCTGGAAGTGTACTGGTCTGCTGGAAGTGTACTGGTCTGCTGGAAGTGTACTGGTCTGCTGGAAATGTACTGGTCTGCTGGAAGTGTACTGGTCTGCTGGAAGTGCACTGGCCTGCTGGAAGTGTACTGGTCTACTGGAAGTGTACTGGTCTGCTGGAAGTGTACTTGTCTACTGGAAGTGTACTGGTCTGCTGGAAGTGTACTGGTCTGCTGGAAGTGTACTGGTCTACTGGAAGTGTACTGGTCTGCTGGAAGTGTACTGGTCTGCTGGAAGTGTACTGGTCTGCTGGAAGTGTACTGGTCTGCTGGAAGTGTACTGGTCTACTGGAAGTGTACTGGTTTGCTGGAAGTGTACTTGTCTACTGGAAGTGTACTGGTCTACTGGAAGTGTACTGGTCTACTGGAAGTGTACTGGTCTACTGGAAGTGTATTGGTCTACTGGAAGTGTATTGGTCTACTGGAAGTGTACTGGTCTGCTGGAAGTGTACTGGTCTGGTGGAAGTGTACTGGTCTGCTTTAAGTGTACTGGTCTGCTGGATGTGTACTGGTCTGCTGGAAGTGTACTGGTCTGCTGGAAGTGTACTGGTCTGCTGGAAGTGTACTGGTCTGCTGGAAGTGTACTTGTCTACTGGAAGTGTACTGGTTTGCTGGAAGTGTACTTGTCTACTGGAAGTGTACTGGTCTACTGGAAGTGTACTGGTCTTCTGGAAGTGTACTGGTCTACTGGAAGTGTACTGGTCTGCTGGAAGTGTACTGGTCTGCTGGAAGTGTACTGGTCTGCTGGATGTGTACTGGTCTGCTGGAAGTGTACTGGTCTACTGGAAGTCTACTTGTCTGCTTGAAGTGTACTGGTTTACTGGAAGTGTAGTGGTCTACTGGAAGTCTACTGGCCTGCTGGAAGTGTACTGGTCTGCTGGAAGTGTACTGGTCTACTGGTAGTGTGCTGGTCTACTGGAAGTGTATTCTATTTGAAGTGTACTGGTCTGCTGGAAGTGTACTGTTCTACTGGTAGTGTGCTGGTCTACTGGAAGTGTATTCTACTGGAAGTGTACTGGTCTACTGGAAGTGTACTGGTCTGTTGGAAGTGTACTGGTCTGCTGGAAGTGTACTGTTCTGCTGGAAGTGTACTGGTCTGCTGGAAGTGTACTGGTCTGCTGGAAGTGTACTGGTCTGCTGGAAATGTACTGGTCTGCTGGAAGTGTACTGGTCTGCTGGAAGTGCGCTGGCCTGCTGGAAGTGTACTGGTCTACTGGAAGTGTACTGGTCTGCTGGAAGTGTACTTGTCTACTGGAAGTGTACTGGTCTGCTGGAAGTGTACTGGTCTGCTGGAAGTGTACTGGTCTACTGGAAGTGTACTGGTCTGCTGGAAGTGTACTGGTCTGCTGGAAGTGTACTGGTCTGCTGGAAGTGTACTGGTCTGTTGGAAGTGTACTGGTCTGCTGGAAGTGTACTGGTCTACTGGAAGTGTACTGGTTTGCTGGAAGTGTACTTGTCTACTGGAAGTGTACTGGTCTACTATAAGTGTACTGGTCTACTGGAAGTGTACTGGTCTACTGGAAGTGTATTGGTCTACTGGAAGTGTACTGGTCTGCTGGAAGTGTACTGGTCTGGTGTAAGTGTACTGGTCTGCTTTAAGTGTACTGGTCTGCTGGATGTGTACTGGTCTGCTGGAAGTGTACTGGTCTGCTGGAAGTGTACTGGTCTGCTGGAAGTGTACTGGTCTGCTGGAAGTGTACTTGTCTACTGGAAGTGTACTGGTTTGCTGGAAGTGTACTTGTCTACTGGAAGTGTACTGGTCTACTGGAAGTGTACTGGTCTTCTGGAAGTGTACTGGTCTACTGGAAGTGTACTGGTCTGCTGGATGTGTACTGGTCTGCTGGAAGTGTACTGGTCTGCTGGAATTGTACTTATCTGCTGGAAGTGTACTGGTCTGCTGGAAGTGCACTGGCCTGCTGGAAGTGTACTGGTCTACTGGAAGTGTACTGGTCTGCTAGAAGTGTACTGGTCTCCAGGAAGTGTACTTTTCTACTGGAAGTGTACTGGTCTACTGGAAGTTTATTGGTCTACTGGAAGTGTACTGGTCTGCTGGAAGTGTACTGGTCTGCTGGAAGTGTACTGGTTTCCTGGAAGTGTATTGGTCTACTGGAAGTGTACTGGTCTGCTGGAAGTGTATTTGTCTACTGGAAGTGTACTGGTCTACTGGAAGTGTACTGGTCTGCTGAAAATGTACTTGTCTACTGGAAGTGTACTGGTCTACTGGAAGTGTATTGGTCTACTGGAAGTGTACTGGTCTGCTGGAAGTGTACTGGTCTGCTTGAAGTGTTCTGGTCTGCTTGAAGTGTACTGGTCTGCTGGATGTGTACTGGTCTGCTGGAAGTGTACTGGTCTGCTGGAAGTGTACTGGTCTGCTGGAAGTGTACTGGTCTGCTGGAAGTGTACTGGTCTACTGGAAGTGTACTGGTTTGCTGGAAGTGTACTTGTCTACTGGAAGTGTACTTGTCTACGGGAAGTGTACTGGTCTACTGGAAGTGTACTGGTCTACTGGAAGTGTATTGGTCTACTGGAAGTGTACTGGTCTGCTGGAAGTGTACTGGTCTGCTGGAAGTGTACTGGTCTGCTGGAAGTGTACTTGTCTGCTGGAAGTGTAGTGGACTGCTGGAAGTGTACTAGTCTGCTGGAAGTGTACTGGTCTGCTGGAAGTGTACTAGTCTCCTGGAAGTGTACTGGTCTGCTGGAAGTGTACTGGTTTGCTGGAAGTGTACTGGTCTGCTGGAAGTGTACTGGTCTGCTGGAAGTGTACTGGTGTGCTGGAAGTGTACTGGTCTACTGGAAGTGTACTGGTCTGCTGGAAGTGTACTGGTCTGCTGGAAGTGTACTGGTCTGCTGGAAGTGTACTGGTCTACTGGAAGTGTACTAGTCTGCTGGAAGTGTACTGGTCTGCTGGAAGTGTACTGGTCTGCTGGAAGTGTACTGGTCTGTTGGAAGTGTGCTGGTCTGCTGGAAGTGTACTGGTCTGCTGGAAGTGTACTGGTCTGCTGGAAGTGTACTGGTCTGCTGGAAGTGTGCTGGTCTGCTGGAAGTGTACTGCTCTGCTGGAAGTGTACTGGTCTGCTGGAAGTGTACTGGTCTGCTGGAAGTGTACTGGTCTGCTGGAAGTGTGCTGGTCTGCTGGAAGTGTACTGGTCTGCTGGAAGTGTAAACATCTGCTGGAAGTGTACTGGTCTACTGGAAGTGTACTGGTCTGCTAGAAGTGTACTGGTCTCCTGGAAGTGTACTTTTCTACTGGAAGTGTACTGGTCTACTGGAAGTTTATTGGTCTACTGGAAGTGTACTGGTCTGCTGGAACTGTACTGGTCTGCTGGAAGTGTACTGGTCTACTGGAAGTGTATTGGTCTACTGGAAGTGTACTGGTCTGCTGGAAGTGTACTTGTCTACTGGAAGTGTACTGGTCTACTGGAAATGTACTGGTCTGCTGGAAGTGTACTTGTCTACTGGAAGTGTACTGGTCTACTGGAAGTGTATTGGTCTACTGGAAGTGTACTGGTCTGCTGGAAGTGTACTGGTCTGCTTGAAGTGTTCTGGTCTGCTGGAAGTGTACTGGTCTGCTGGAAGTGTACTGGTCTGCTGGAAGTGTACTGGTCTGCTGGAAGTGTACTGGTCTACTGGAAGTGTACTGGTTTGATGGAAGTGTACTTGTCTACTGGAAGTGTACTTGTCTACTGGAAGTGTACTGGTCTACTGGAAGTGTGCTGGTCTGCTGGAAGTGTACTGGTCTGCTGGAAGTGTACTGGTCTGCTGGAAGTGTACTGGTCTGCTGGAAGTGTACTGGTCTGCTGGAAGTGTACTGGTCTGCTGGAAGTGTACTAGTCTGCTGGAAGTGTACTGGTCTGCTGGAAGTGTACTGGTCTGCTGGAAGTGTACTGGTCTGCTGGAAGTGTACTAGTCTGCTGGAAGTGTACTAGTCTGCTGGAAGTGTACTGGTCTGCTGGAAGTGTACTGGTCTGCTGGAAGTGTACTGGTCTGCTGGAAGTGTACTGTCTGCTGGAAGTGTACTGGTCTGCTGGAAGTGTACTGGTCTGCTGGAAGTGTACTGGTCTGCTGGAAGTGTACTGGTCTGCTGGAAGTGTACTAGTCTGCTGGAAGTGTACTAGTCTGCTGGAAGTGTACTGGTCTGCTGGAAGTGTTCTGGTCTGCTGGAAGTGTACTAGTCTGCTGGAAGTGTACTAGTCTGCTGGAAGTGTACTGGTCTGCTGGAAGTGTACTGGTCTGCTGGAAGTGTACTGGTCTGCTGGAAGTGTACTAGTCTGCTGGAAGTGTACTAGTCTGCTGGAAGTGTACTGGTCTGCTGGAAGTGTACTGGTCTGCTGGAAGTGTACTAGTCTGCTGGAAGTGTACTGGTCTGCTGGAAGTGTACTGGTCTGCTGGAAGTGTACTTTTCTGCTGGAAGTGTACTGGTCTGCTGGAAGTGTACTGGTCTGCTGGAAGTGTACTAGTCTGCTGGAAGTGTGCTGGTCTGTTGGAAGTGTACTAGTCTGCTGGAAGTGTACTAGTCTGCTGGAAGTGTACTGGTCTGCTGGAAGTGTACTGGTCTGCTGGAAGTGTACTAGTCTGCTGGAAGTGTACTGGTCTGCTGGAAGTGTACTAGTCTGCTGGAAGTGTGCTGGTCTGCTGGAAGTGTACTAGTCTGCTGGAAGTGTACTAGTCTGCTGGAAGTGTACTAGTCTGCTGGAAGTGTACTGGTCTGCTGGAAGTGTACTAGTCTGCTGGAAGTGTACTGGTCTGCTGGAAGTGTACTGGTCTGCTGGAAGTGTACTGGTCTGCTGGAAGTGTACTGGTCTGCTGGAAGTGTACTAGTCTGCTGGAAGTGTGCTGGTCTGCTGGAAGTGTACTGGTCTGCTGGAAGTGTACTGGTCTGCTGGAAGTGTACTGGTCTGCTGGAAGTGTACTGGTCTGCTGGAAGTGTACTAGTCTGCTGGAAGTGTACTGGTCTGCTGGAAGTGTACTAGTCTGCTGGAAGTGTACTAGTCTGCTGGAAGTGTACTGGTCTGCTGGAAGTGTACTGGTCTGCTGGAAGTGTACTGGTCTGCTGGAAGTGTACTGGTCTGCTGGAAGTGTACTGGTCTGCTGGAAGTGTACTGGTCTGCTGGAAGTGTACTGGTCTGCTGGAAGTGTACTGGTCTGCTGGAAGTGTACTGGTCTGCTGGAAGTGTACTGGTTTGCTGGAAGTGTACTGGTCTGCTGGAAGTGTACTGGTCTGCTGGAAGTGTACTGGTCTGCTGGAAGTGTACTGGTCTGCTGGAAGTGTACTGGTCTGCTGGAAGGTATGTTGCTGAAGGACTGGTTTGCTGGAAGTGTACTGGTCTGCTGGAAGTGTACTGGTCTGCTGGAAGTGTACTGGTCTGCTGGAAGTGTACTGGTCTGCTGGAAGTGTACTGGTCTGCTGGAAGTGTACTGGTCTGCTGGAAGTGTACTGGTCTGCTGGAAGTGTACTGGTCTGCTGGAAGTGTACTGGTCTGCTGGAAGTGTACTAGTCTGCTGGAAGTGTACTAGTCTGCTGGAAGTGTACTGGTCTGCTGGAAGTGTACTGGTCTGCTGGAAGTGTACTGGTCTGCTGGAAGTGTACTAGTCTGCTGGAAGTGTACTAGTCTGCTGGAAGTGTACTGGTCTGCTGGAAGTGTACTAGTCTGCTGGAAGTGTACTGGTCTGCTGGAAGTGTACTAGTCTGCTGGAAGTGTACTGGTCTGCTGGAAGTGTACTAGTCTGCTGGAAGTGTACTGGTCTGCTGGAAGTGTACTAGTCTGCTGGAAGTGTACTGGTCTGCTGGAAGTGTACTGGTCTGCTGGAAGTGTACTGGTCTGCTGGAAGTGTTATGTTCTAAGTATCCTTCTGCTTCTTCCTCTTCTTTTTCTTCTTTTTTTATTATAGTATTATGATTATTATTATTATTATTATTATTATTATTATTATTTTCGCTAATATTATTATTGTTCTTGTTATTGTTATCGTTATTATTATTATTATTATTAATTATTATTATTATTAATGTTATTTTTATTAATGCTATTGTTATTATTATTATTATTTTTGTGATTATATTAAATTCATGGTAGAGTTGTAAACCTGTATGGGTCATACTGCACCAGGAGACATGGGAAGCATTTTGGTACGATACAAGAAAATGTAAGAGAGATCCAGTTGTGAGACTCAAAACTCCTCCATAGAGGCCATCGAGATGTTGATCTCTAGCTAATGGACTTCTTGATAATGTTGAGCTCTACCTCGTGGGTCTCCTCTTCGTCTTGAGGGTTTAGAGGTTCAACTACTGGGTTTGCTGTGTGGGTCGAGGTACACGTCATGCGATAAGGATATATAACTTTCTCGTATCTCACAGAAACTGATATATCTCTGTTATCCTTGAAAGTTTATCCTTGAAAGGGTATCCTTGAAAGTTTATCCTTGAAAGGGGACCCTTGAAAGAGTATCCTTGAAAGGGGACCCTTGAAAGAGTATCCTAGAAACAGTATCTTTGAAAGAGTATCCTTGAAAGGGTATCCTTGAAAGAGTATCCTTGAAAGGGTATCCTTGAAAAGGTATCCTTGAAGGAGTATCTTTGAAACAGTATCCTTGAAAGAGTATCCTTTAAGGATTAACCTTGAAAGGTATCCTTGAAAGGGGATCCTTTAAAGAGTATCATTGAAAGAGGATCCTTAAAAGAGTATCCTTGAAAGAGGATCCTTGAAAGAGTATCCTATAAACAGCATCCTTTAAAAAGTACCCTTGAAAGGTTATCCTTGAAAGGGAATCCTTGAAAGAGTATCCTTGAAAGGGGATGCTTGAAGGAGTATCCTAGAAAGAGTATCCGTGAAAAAGTACCCTTGAAAGAGTATCCTTGAAAGGTATACTTGAAAGAGTATCCTTATAAGGGTACCTTGAAAGGTATCCTTAAAAGGGGTATCCTTGAAAGGGGTATCCTTGAAAGGTATCCTTATAAGGGGTATCCTTGAAAGGGTACCTTGAAAGGTATCCTTAAAAGGGGTATCCTTGAAAGGGTACCTTGAAAGGTATCCTTAAAAGGGGTATCCTTGAAAGGGTACCTTGAAAGGTATCCTTAAAAGGGGTATCCTTGAAAGGGTACCTTGAAAGGTATCCTTAAAAGGGGTATCCTTGAAAGGGTACCTTGAAAGGTATCCTTAAAAGGGGTATCCTTGAAAGGGTACCTTGAAAGGTATCCTTAAAAGGGGTATCCTTGAAAGGGTACCTTGAAAGGTATCCTTAAAAGGGGTATCCTTGAAAGGGTACCTTGAAAGGTATCCTTAAAAGGGGTATCCTTGAAAGGGTACCTTGAAAGGTATCCTTAAAAGGGGTATCCTTGAAAGGGTACCTTGAAAGGTATCCTTAAAAGGGGTATCCTTGAAAGGGTACCTTGAAAGGGTACCTTGAAATGTATCCTTGACGAAGTTGCTTGATTTTTTATCTATTTATATTTTTATTTTTTATTATTGACACATGGGCAGCTTCCCACCCAGGCAGGGTGGCCCGAAAAATAAAACTTTTATCATTATTCACTCTATTAATGTCTTGCCAGAAGGATGCTTTACATTACAGTTATAAAACTGCAACATTAACACTCCTCCTTCAGAGTGCAGACACTGTACTTCCCAACTCCAGGACTCAAGTCCGGCCTGCCAGTTTCCCTGAATCCCTTCATAAATGTTACCTTGCTCACACTCCAACAGCACGTCAAGTATTTAAAAACCATTTGTCTCCATTCGCTCCTAACACGCTCACGCATGCTTGCTGGAAGTCCACGCCTCTCGCACACAAAACCTCCTTCACCCCTTTCCTCCAATCTCTCATAGGCCGACACCCTACCCCACCTTCCCTCCACTGCAGATTTATACACTCGAGAAGTCATTCTATTTCGTTCCATCAATTATACATGTCCGAACCACCTCAACAACCCCTCCTCAGCCTTCTGGATAATAGTTTTGGTATTCCTGCACCTCCTCCTCATCTCCAAACTATGGATTGTCTGCATTATATTCACACACATTGCCCTCAGACATCACATCTCCACTGCCTCCATGCTTCACACCCATGTAAAGTGTTGGTATAACTACTTTCATACATTTCCTTCTTTGTTCATATGGATAAAGTTCTTTGTCTCCACAGACTCTTAAGTGCACCACTCATCTTTTTCCCCTCACTAATCCTTTGATTCACCTCATCTTTCATAGACCCATCTGCTGATAAGTCTACTCCCAAATATCTGAATACATTTACCTCCTCCATACTCTCTCCCTCCAATCTGATATCCAGCCTTTCGTTTCCTAATTTTTTTTTCTTCGCCTCATCGCCTTACTCTTTCTTATATTCACTTTTAATTTCTTTCTTTTGCATGTCCTACCAAACTCATCCACCAACCTCTGCAATTTCTCTTCAGACTCTCCCAAAAGCACAGTGTCATCAGCAAAGAGTAACTGTGACAACTCCCACTTTGTGTTAGATTCTTTATCTTTTAAGTCACGCCTCTTGCCAACACCCGAGTATTCACTTCTCTTACAACCCCATCTATAAACATATTAAACAATTATGGTTGAGAAATTCTCTCTCCTACATACTCTAACCTAAGCCTCACTATCCTCGTAAAAACTATTCACTGCTTTCAATACCCTACCTTCTATTCCATACACTTGCAACATCTGCCACATTGCCCCCCTATCCACCTTATCATACACATTTTCAAAATCCATAAATACCACAAAAATCTCTTTACCCTTATCTAAACACTTTTTACCTATATGTTTCATTGTAAACACTTGGTCTACACACACCCTAACCTTCCTAAACCCTTCTTGTTCATCTGCTATCCTACTCTCTGTCTTACTCTTAATTCTTTCAATAATAACTCTACCATACACTTTACCAGGTATACTCAACAGACTTATCCCCCTATAATTTTTACTCTCTTTTATCCTCCTTGTCCTATACACGAAATCACAGCTTCCCTATCTTCATCAACACTTAACAATTCCTCAAAATATTCAGTCCATCTTCCCGATACTTCTAACTTTCAATTTAATAGCTCTCATCTCCTATTTTTAACTATCAAATCCATTTGTTCCCTATGCTTTCTCTACTTATTAATCTCACTCCCAAACTTTTTCATATTTTCAACAAAATTTGTTGACAACATCTCACCCACTCTCTCATTTGCTCTGTTTTTACAATACTTCACCACTCTGTTAACCTCTCTTTTTCTCTCCATATACTCCTCCCTCCTTGCATCACTTCTACTTTGCAAAATCCTCTCATATGCTAACATTTCCTCTCTAACAACTCTCTTTACATTATCATTCCACGAATCGCTCTTCTTCCCTCCCTCGCTCATTTTCCTGTAACCACAAACTTCTGCTGAACAGCTAACACTACATTTTTAAGCTTACCTCGTACATCTTCAACTTCATTGCCTATACTCTCACTAGCCCATCTATCTTCCAATAGTTGTTTATACCTTACCCTAACTGCTTCCTCCTCTAGTTTATAAATCTACACCTCTCGTACTTGCCGCTTCCATTTTCCTTATATCCCATCCACCTTATACTCTGGGGTTTCTCTATAGACATGCACATCCTGAAATCTACTCAACAGTCTTTTATCCACCAATACGTATTCCAACAAACTACTGTCATTATGTCGTATATCATATCTTGTATACTTATTTCGGCTCTTTTTCTTAAAATATGTATTACCTATAACTGTGATGAATGGTTTGAAAAACCGACAAGTTGAAGATTGAGACACTTATGCAGCATATGGGAATCTTTATTCAGGAAACGTTTCGCCACACAGTGGCTTCATCAGTCCAATACAGTATATAAGCCACGTCTACGGCCCTATGCTGTACATTCTACAAGATTGATGGACTGAACACATCGACTCCAGGCTGAGGGACTGATTACCTCATACTCCTCCTCTCCTTACGCCTTCCTCTTTGTATTGGACTGATGAAGCCACTGTGTGGCGAAACGTTTCCTGAATAAAGATTCCCATATGCTGCATAAGTGTCTCAATCTTCATTACCTATAACCAAACCCCTTTCTATTCAGAGTTCAATCAAAGGGCCCCCGTCATCATTTACACCTGGCACCCCAAACTTACCTACCACACCCTCCCTGAGCGTTTTTCCTACTTTACCATTTAGGTCCCCTACCACACTCTCTCACTTGGTTCAAAATTTCCTACACACTCGTTTAACGTCTCCCAAAACCTCTCTGTCTTTTCTCTACACTCCTGTCTTCAGGAGGTGCATACACACTTATTATGACCCACTTTTCACATCCGACTCTTACTTTAATCCACATAATCCTTGAATTTATACATTTATATTCCCTCTTCTCTTTCCATAGCTGATCCTTCAGTATTGTTACTATCCCTTCCTTAGCTCTAACTCTGAAAGAGTTAGAGCTAATCCCATTTATTTTTTCCCACTAAAACTCCCCTACCCCATTCAGGGTGTTTTTTGCTTATAAATTGGGAGCATCCATGTTACGCACCTCACCCCTCCTGAGGTAGATAGTCCCAAGATTACAGAGGTACATAATGAACACCAAAGTTTTGAGAGTTAAGCAAGTTACAATGGTAATGAACTATTTACATGTTAATATCTGGTTTAAATCGTATTAAATTATTTATGCAGTCATGAATTTAAGCAAAGTTAAGTGGTTATGAGTTATTTACGTGCTATTTTTTCCAGAATGCAGTCTGGTTTGAAAATTTCGTGTCTAGTGTGCTGCAACAAGTAAAATATTTATGCAGGTACAAGTGCCCATGAACAATGAAAATGTAGTACCAGAATGGTATACAATACCGACAAGATGAGATTAAGACACATGTGCAACATCTGGGTGTCTTTATTGTAAACGTTTCGCCATCCAACGCCAGGCTCCTTGCTTCTGCTGCAGAATCACCACGACTACGGTGCTCTTCGCACCAACTCAAAGGTTGAGGGACTGATTACCTCATCTTCTGTATATAGTGCTACTGTTTTCAAGTTATGTCCTGGAATTTGTATTGATAAAGCCACTGGATGGCGAAATGTCTACAATAAAGACACCCAGATGTTGCACATGTGTCTTAATTTCAACAATGAAAATATGAGGAAGTAAGGTAGTATTATCAGCAGCTGTTACATCACCGCACAAGACTTGTAAGATAACAACCTGAGGGAAACACAGTGATAAAGATCCTCGTGGAAACAACACAGAACAAAGATAATAAATAGAAGGAAAGCTGCTGGTTATACTGATTTTTTGTGTCATTAAACGTTAGAACATTAAAGAAATTAAAACAATTAAGATATTTGGAGGACCAGTAGAAACAGGACAACTGAGAGATATAATTTGGAAATGTGATTCCAGTTTATAAGAAGGTAAATATACAGGAAGTATTAATAAACCATTGACCAGTACCGTTGTCTAGCCTACCGGCTAAGCTTCAAGAAAAGGTAACAGGAAATACAAAAAAATAAACACCTAGGAATACGTAGATGTCTACATAAAAGACAACCAGCATAGGTTCAGAGATGGCAAGTCATATCTCACGGATTTCCAAGGGTTATGTATAAAGGTGGAAAGATGTTCATTAGACAGTTATCTTCTTCACCGTATAAAATATTTTGAGACAGGATTTTGAGGCAGACTAAAAGAGATGTAATTCTTGTAAATACACGCATACTAGAGAACAAATGAGAAAAAGAAATGGTTCACAAGTAAAAGTGGGGTCCAAAGTGTTTGAACCATTCTGTTCCTAACGTAATAAAAACTTTAAAGACGTTATTAGAGGACAGAAAAAGACTAAGATAACTTGTACATGGCAAGAATGATCATGGAAATTTCGCTACTGTTAATTCATACTGACAAGGGAACAGTAAGTAGAATAATGTAAGGGAAGAAATAGATTGACACGAAAATACAACGGGAGTCAGAGATGATAACACAGGTGCAGAAAAAGTTGGGAGTAAACATCTCACTAAGCATATCAAATTAGTTGCTCATAAATTGTATAACTCAAGCGATATATGCACTTAACTCAAAAGAAAATCCTTTTTAGAACTTGGTATACAACTAATATTAGGCCATTTTAAAACTATATATTGTGAGTATGATTACAAGTACCCTAATGGATTCAGATTAGCATAACTAAATACAGGACTTGATGAAACGTCAAAAACGGCACTAGTGAAGATCCACATGTTTGTCACCAGAGTTGTACAGGATCTTAGGTACGTGGAGTACGTGGAGAAACTTACGGACCACAACATACATGTTACAACCTAACAACATATATTTCAACCTAACAACATATGTTTCAACCTAACAACATATGTTTCATAACAACCTAACAACATATATGGGTCTTAACAACCTAACAACATATGTTAACAACTGCCATAACTACGAGTATCCTTACTGATTTTCTTTCTAGGAATATTTTACTTGACTCTTATGCTAGAAATATAAATCCAGTTACTAAGCGAGGCCAGGAAATGTGACTGCCCTTGCAAACACAGGTTCATGGATTTATATTACTATAAATAATATTATCAATATCACAAACGAAGATGTAACACCTTAGACAAAGAGCACTTACTATCTTCTCCATGTTGAAGTATTCTGCTTCCAGTATTGTTACTTAGGCCACACTGGCCTCAAGCTGCTCTCCTCTCTCTATAACTTCTATTTTGTTTCTTTCTCTTTATGGGTGGGATACTAAATTATCTTCAACTACACACTCTCCAGCTCTGTGGTGCCAAACGTATTGTAAACTGAGCACGACTGGCTTTGAAGGCACAACCCACTTGTTACGGGATGCGCCCAAAGCATTGCCATAGACAATACACTCTCGACATAATGTTTAACGTCGACAAAGGAGGTTCTAGGTAACTTTAAGCTTGTCAGTATATCATGATCATGCCTTGTAAATTTAATATACGATATAAATAAAACTTTGATATTTTTTTCGGGAAAATTAGTGAATGGAGATGATCTTGGTGATGAGTTTGGTAATGCGTGAGTGGTAATGTGTGTAAAGAATGGTCCTAGTTCATTGATAGGAGTTATCTGAGTGTACTTGGTAAGCCTGTGTGTACTGAGCACCCGGCTCTCACACCCACCCTGCGCTTTCAACATGCTAACTCAAACTGAGTTCTGCGTGACACAAGCATAATTATTATTGTTATTATTATGCTAGAGATAGAGGGAAGGAATATCAACGCTACAGAAATAAGAGATGAGGAAAGGTGAACACAGGTTGAAAACCGGAAATAAACGAAACAAGAAAAGCAACATACATGTGAATATAGGACAGTGTGTTGAAAATTGTATATAGCACCGATAGTTGATGAGTAAAACACATGTGCAACAGTTGGGTATCTTTACTGTTTAAACGTTTCGCCTATACAGTAGGCTTCTTCAGTCAAATATACAGAAGAATGTATTGAAGGCAGCAGGAGTGGTGGGCAGCAAGATTATGCATTACTCGTGTTTAAGTTAAATATTCGTGTACCACTGAGTACGAGTTTCTCCATGAAAGCAGACATTAAGAAAACTTTCTAAAATTATAAATCGTGTAAACTGGTCTGGTGACGGTGAATGTGGAAGGAGCCTCATACCTTTTTTGGGAAAGTGGTGAATAAGGTCAGATCTGCGCACTTTATCAGTGGTGTGTGTGGGAGGCGCCGGAAAGAGGAGTTAAAGGGGTCACTTAGTGCCGCTACAAATATTGTATCACTGTGTCTCTTAGTTTACAAACTCTCCCTTAAGGCTACTATGCAGATCTTCCCAGACGATGTGAAAGTCGTCATCACATACAAATTTACAGAGCAAGACATTGCTAGTTTTAAAAAATGAGTTAGTAAGTTAGAGTTAGGAAATACCGGCTACACCAGGGTCATTAAACTCGCAGTCCGCCGTGACACTGATACCTATATATTGCATTCCCCTCAAGGGAGGTTCCTTGACGCTGGTGAGGGCTCTTGATCTAGGGAATTGGATCTATGCTCCGGTTCCCTGAACTGAGCCTGAATACCTTCCATCCCCCCACATGCGCTGTATAATCATACGGGTTTAACGCTTCCCTGTGATCATAATAATAATATATACTGCATTAAAAAGCAATAAAGTAAACTTTAATTTTTTTAATACACTAAGAACTGCTTTCAGGAAACATTTACGCTAGTAACCGCCTGTACTCTTATATTAAACTTTAGTGTTGAAAATGGGACGAAATTAAACTTTACGCAACTAATCTGCACACAGAAGAGGTCGTCGGAAGCTTCTCTCTCCTATGTGCGGGTTGTTTGTGTATAAGAGAATAAAACCTATGACGACGTTTTGGTACGACTTGGACCATTATATGAGGACATCGACTCCTGGCCAAGGTACTGATATACCACACACTGGCCCTCATCTTCCACCTTTCTCATTTATTTAAAATTACCAGATGTTACACACGTGTCTTATTAATTAGCTAGTTACTGGTCCAGGTCAGACCTGTGTGTGGATTATTTATGTACTGATCCAGTCACAGTACTGTGCCAAGATATTAGCTATTCTAACTTAAATTTACATTGAATATACTCAGAGATGAACATTCAGTGTATTGGTAAATCTTCTCAGTCCTAAATAAGACACATATACAACATATCCATATCTTTATTTTAGAGACGGCCCACCGTCAGTGACTTTATTAATCTATTAAAGAGAATGTATTCTGGAGACACTGGAAGACTGGAAGTGATGCACTGCCTCAGTCTTGATAGAAGGTGTGCACTCTCTCAGTCTTGATAGAAGGTGTGCACTCTCTCAGTCTTGATAGAAGGTGTGCACTCTCTCAGTCTTGATAGAAGGTGTGCACTGCCTCAGTCTTGATAGAAGGTGTGCACTCCCTCAGTCTTGATAGAAGGTGTGCACTCCCCCAGTCTTGATAGGTGTGCACTCCTTCAGTCTTGATAGAAGGTGTGCACTCCCTTAGTCTTGGTAGAAGGTGTACACTCCTTCAGTCTTGACAGAAGCTGTGCACTCCCCCAGTCATGATAGAAGGTGTGCACTCCCCCAGTCTTGATAGAAGGTGTGCACTCCTTCAGTCTTGATAGAAGGTGTGCACTCCCTCAGTCTTGATAGAAGGTGTGCACTCCCTCAGTCTTGGTAGAAGGTGTGCACTCCTTCAGTCTTGGTAGAAGGTGTGCACTCCTTCAGTCTGAATAGAAGGTGTGCACTCCCTCAGTCTTGATAGAAGGTGTGCACTCCCTCAGTCTTGATAGAAGGTGTGCACTCCCTCAGTCTTGATAGAAGGTGTGCACTCCCTCAGTCTTGGTAGGTGTGCACTCCTTCAGTCTGAATAGAAGGTGTGCACTCCTTCAGTCTTGATAGATCTCCCTCACCCTCAGTCTTGTAGTTTACATCACACCTTCACTCGTAGTTTACATCACACCTTCACTTGTAGTTTACATCACATCTTCACTTGTAGTTTACATCACACCTTCACTCGTAGTTTACATCACACCTTCACTTGTAGTTAACATCACACCTTCACTTGTAGTTTACATCACATCTTCACTTGTAGTTAACATCACATCTTCACTCGTAGTTTACATCACACCTTCACTTGTAGTTTACATCACATCTTCACTTGTAGTTTACATCACACCTTCACTCGTAGTTTACATCACACCTTCACTTGTAGTTAACATCACACCTTCACTCGTAGTTTACATCACACCTTCACTTGTAGTTTACATCACACCTTCACTTGTAGTTAACATCACACCTTCACTCGTAGTTTACATCACACCTTCACTTGTAGTTTACATCACACCTTCACTTGTAGTTTACATCACACCTTCACTTGTAGTTAACATCACACCTTCACTCGTAGTTTACATCACACCTTCACTTGTAGTTTACATCACACCTTCACTTGTAGTTTACATCACACCTTCACTTGTAGTTTACATCACACCTTCACTCGTAGTTTACATCACACCTTCACTTGTAGTTAACATCACACCTTCACTCGTAGTTTACATCACACCTTCACTTGTAGTTTACATCACACCTTCACTTGTAGTTAACATCACACCTTCACTTGTAGTTAACATCACACCTTCACTTGTAGTTTACATCACACCTTCACTTGTAGTTTACATCACACCTTCACTTGTAGTTAACATCACACCTTCACTCGTAGTTTACATCACACCTTCACTTGTAGTTTTACATCCACACCTTCACTTGTAGTTTACATCACACCTTCACTTGTAGTTTACATCACACCTTCACTCGTAGTTTACATCACACCTTCACTTGTAGTTAACATCACACCTTCACTCGTAGTTTACATCACACCTTCACTTGTAGTTTACATCACACCTTCACTCGTAGTTTACATCACACCTTCACTTGTAGTTAACATCACATCTTCACTTGTAGTTTACATCACACCTTCACTTGTAGTTTACATCACACCTTCACTTGTAGTTATCACACCTTCACTCGTAGTTTACATCACACCTTCACTCGTAGTTTGCATTTCACCTTGTTCACCTTATACTTTCTCCTATTTATAGTAACTAACAAATAAAACTAAGGTGATGGTAACGTGGTGATTGGTTAATCATCGACGTTCTGCAAGAACAAGTTGTCAGTGTGAACACTAACATGTTCACCGCGGGTGTTTTTTTTTTGTTAACGTGAACAGAAAAAAAAAAAAGGGGGGGCCAAAAGATGGTTTTTTTCCCCAATCAAAACTCCGGGGTTTTGTGTGTGGGTGTTATGGGGTGTGTGGGGTGTATGGTTTAAGTGGGGAAAGTGTGTGTGGTGTGTGTTTTTTGGTGTGTACTAACCTATTTACTCACCTATTTGTGGTTCGGGGGTCGATCCTAGCTCCGGGCCCCCCTCTTAAACCTTTGGGCTAGGGGCCCCTCCCCTTCTCCCCGCCCCATGGGGCTTTATCAAACCTCTTTTTAAAAACTGGTTTGGTTCCTCCCCAAAAATACGTCATTTACTGGGCCTTTTTCCCACTGCTTAAAACTTTGACTGAAAAAATTACTTCCTACTTCCTTAAATCATTTGTGTCTTAAAACTTCCAATTGGGGCCTCTTTTTTTTCCTTTTGTCCCCCCCTGGAACTTTCCTTCTTCGTCCCCCTTTTGGTTTTTTTCACCAGTATTTTTTTTTCGTTTCAGTCCCCCCCCGACCCTCCTGCCTCCAAATGTCGTCAGGGCCGATTTCCCTTATTTTTGGGGGGTGTGTGTTTTATGTATGGTGTTTGTGTGGTGTATGGTGTGTTTTGGTGTTTTGTGTGTGTGTGTTGTGGTGTATGTGTGTGGGGTGTGTATGTTTTGTATGTGTGTGTTTTTGTGTGTTGTTTTGTGTGTGTGTTTTATGTGTATGTGTGTGTGTATGTGTATGTTTTGTGTGTATGTGGGGTGTGTGGTGTGTTTTTAGGGTGTTTGTGGTATGTATGTGGGGTGTGTGGGGTGTGATGTGTGTTGTGTGGGTATTTTTTTGTGTGTGGTGTGTATGTGTGTGTGTGTGTAGTGTGTATGGGGTGTGTGTGGTGTGTTTGTGTGTTTTGGTGTGTGTATGTGTATGTTTTGTGTGTATGTGTTGTGTGTGTGTATGTGTTTTTGTGTGTGTATGTGTGTGTGTGGGGGTGTGTTCTGTGTGTCGGGTTGGGTTTTGGGGTGTGTGTATGTGTGGGGTTTGTGTGGTGTATGTGTGTGTGTGTGTATGGTGTATGTGTTTTGAAAGTGTGTGTGTATGTGTGTGGGGGCGTATTTTTTTATGTGGGGGTTATTGTGTGTATTGGGTGGGTTTTGTATGGTATGTGTATGCATGTGTGGTGTGTGGGGAAATGTGTGTGTTTTTTTGTATTTTGGGGGTTAGTTTTGTGTATGTGTGAAAGTGTGTATCCCCTTTATTTGGGAAATCCCCTAGTTGGGGGGTTGGGGGGGGGTCGAGTCCGAGCCCCCTGGCCCCGGGCCCTTTTCCCCTTTGATCGCTACTAGGTATTTCCCCCTGAACCATGGTTTTATCGTCCCTTTGGCTTAAAGCTATGTATGGACCTGATTTCCACTCATCGTTCCCAAACTTTTCCCCACTTCCTGACTACTCTGTGGTGAAGAAATATTTTCCTAACATCCCTTTGATTCTTTTGTGTCTTCAAATTCCAAAAAGTGTCCCCTTGTTACTGTGTCCAGTCTCCTTTGGAAAAATCCTGTCTTTGTCCACCCTTTTAATTCCTCCAGGATTTTGTAAATCGTTATCATTTTCCCCCCCATCTTCCTTCCTCCCGTTTTCGTCAGGTTGATTTCCCTTTAATTCCTCCTAGGACATTTCCCTTAACTCTGGGACTAGTCTTGTTTCAAAACCCTTTTCCCCTTTCTCTAGTTTCTTTACATGCTTGGTAGGTGTGGGTTCCAAACGGTTTTCCGCATAATCCAATATGGGCCCCAACGTACCCCGGTTTTTTACAGGGGGGCCTGAAAATTTTCCCTTTTTAAATGTTTGGGAAAGCTGTTCGGGGGTTTGCCAGGCGCCCCTATGCCCGCACCAAATTATTTGGTTGAAGTGCGCTTCAGGAGAAAGTTTCCGGTGGGTTTTACTCACCCCCCCGATCTTTTTCCTTTAGTGAGGGTTTTTAGTTCTGACCCCTAGACTGTACCCGTCTGCGGTTTCTTTGCCCTTCCCCCAAACCTTATGACTTTGGACTTGGTGGGATTGAACTCCCGGATCCCTTGCTGGGGCCTTTTTGCAGCCTGTCCAATCCCTTTGTATTTCTGCCTGGTCTTTGATCGAAAAAGAACTCTTTCATCAAATTCACGTTTATCTGCCCAAAAAGGGGGGCACCTCGGAGTTTATTCCTTCCGTATGTCGTTCACAAAAACCAGAAACGCACTGGTCCCAGGACTGACCCCTTTTGGGACCCCCCCCCCGGTCACAGGTGCCCCTCTTAAAACCTCGCCACCTTCCCTGACTCGCTGCTTCTTCCTGACCCAAAAATTTTCCCCGATCCATTGTAGTTCCTTCCCTGTTATCCCTCTTGGGCCTAAGTTTTTGCACCCAAACTCTTGTGTGGAAATGTGCCAAAAGCCTTCTTGCAGTCCAATAATATCAATCCACCCACCCCCCTCTCTCTTGTCTTCTGCGTAAACCCTGTCCAAAAGAAATTCCCCTAGGGTTTTTGACACAAAAGGGTTTCCCCTCCTGAAACCAAAGTTTTGTGCTGGTGATGAGATCATTCCCCTTTTTTGATGTTCCCCATTTTCTCCTGAAAAATTTTTTTCCTGATTTTTGAATGCCTTTTCATGTCAGTGCAGGTCTGTAGTTTAAAGCTTCATTCCCGTCCCTTTTTTAAAGAAATTTGGGAAATACATTGCTGTTTTCCATGCCCCAGGCAATCTCCCTGTTTCGATAGATTTATTTAATATTGTTGTTTTGGGGGACACATGGCCTCTGCTCCCCCTTCGGACCCATGGGGAGATGTTATCTGGCCCCATTGCCTTTTAGGATCTAGCTCACTCAGAAAGCCTCTTCACTTCTCTCGGGGTGTGCACTGTGTCCCACATGGTGGGGTTTCCCCCCCCTTCAGTCTTTCTGGAGCCCCCTTTTGTCTCCTTTTGGAACACTTCTTTGATTTTCTTGTTTTATTCCCCCACATTCTTTTTCGGTCATTTCTTTTTGTCTCTCCTCCTTCCCTTTCCCTTTGCCTAATTTCCTGGTCCTTTACCCGTTGTTTTTCCCCCTGTGTGGCTGTTCAACAGTTTCGGGTCAGATTTGGCTTTTGCTGCTATGTCCCTTTTTTTATGTCTTTAAAACCTCCCTTCTTAAACTGTGCATATTCTTTTTGGGTCTCGACTCTCTCCTTATTCTCCTGGGGCCTTTGCCTTCTATAAATTTTTTTCCAAAATTCCCCAGCACACTTTGGTTTTTTCCTCCCTGCACCTTTGGGGAAAAAAATGGGTCATCCTGGCTTTTTCATTATTCCTGTTACCCTTGGGTACAAACCTCTCCTCAGCCTCCTTGCATTTGTTGCTACATATTCCATCATTCATTAACTGGCTTCCCTGCCAGTTCTCTGTCCCACTGAACCCCCACTCAGGAAGTTCCTCATTCCTGTGTAGTCCCCTTTCTTGTAGTTTGGCTTCTTTCGTCCTGGCCTTCCTGCTTCTCCCTCCACTTGTAGCTCTACTGTGTATTCGAAGCTTAAAACCACATGGTCACTGGCCCCAAGGGGTCTTTCATATGTGATGTCCTCGATATCTGCACTACTCAAGGTGAATACTAAGTCCAGCCTTGCTGGTTCATCCTCTCCCTCTCTCTTGTAGTGTCCCTTACGTGTTGGTACATGAAGTTTTCCAGTACAACCCCCATCATCTTAGCCCTCCATGTATCTTGGCCCTATGCGTTGTCCAAGTTCTCCCAATCGATCTCCTTGTGGTTAAAGTCACCCATGATCAGGAGCTTTGCCCTGCATGCATGAGCTCTTCTGGCCACTCTAAGCCAGTGTGTCAACCATCGCTCTATTGCTCTCGTCGTACTCTTGCCTTGGCCCCCTGATGTTCTGTGGTGGGTTATACATCACTGCTATTCCCACCTTGGGACCTCCAGAGTGAAGTGTTCCCGCTATGTAATCACTTTCTTCTCCGCTGTCTCCTCTCTCCAGCTCATAAAAATTCAGCGATTTTTGACCGCAATGCCACTCCTCCACCCCCCCTTTTCCCCTCTGTCTTTCCCTCAGGATTTGGTATCCTGTTAAAAAGGAAGAGGCATTGTTATCATACCTGTAAGCTTGGTTTCTGTGAGAGCTATGATGTCCGGTGATGCCTCTTTGCTCTTTCATGCCACTACTCCCACTTATTTTTTTATTCATCAGCGTTTGTGTACCATACCTTGAGTTTCCTTTCCCAACACTGTGGTTTGGGGGCCCCTTTTGAGGGTGGGAGACTGGTAGCATACTGTGGGATTCTATAGCTCTGTGTTGGGTGGAGGCTGTGGGTATGGATTGTAGTGTGTGTTGGGATGGTGTGATAGGTTGTATGGTTCTGAGAATAGTTGTGTGTGTGCTTGCCCTTGCTGTTTGTTCGCTCTGACTGACCTCTGCTGGTTCCATCTTTGTCTTTTTTCCCTAGCTCCTTTCGCTTTTTTGGTCCTCTCCCTCAGCTGTGTCGTTCTGATTTTGTTCTGCCTCTGTCTAGGAACATCCTCTTGTACTTTTCCCGAGTATTTCAATCGTGGTTTCTCTTGGAGGATCCTGTTCCGCACTGTTTCCGTCCTAAAGAATCAGCTTGATTGGTCGGTTTCTCCCCTTCGAGTACCCCCCTATTCTCTGAAATTTACAATCTCGTCCATCTCTTCACCTATTTCCGTGATGATTTTCTCAATCTCCTTTCTTTCTTCCTGCTGCCTTTCAGTGTGTGTCCTTTCCTCTCTCTCCTGAAGCCCATGGTAAACACTGTTTTTGCCCTTTCCTCCTCCCATTGCCTCACCCTCTGTGACTCTGGATCCTGCCTGTATGTGGTCAGCTTCTCCCTTGATTTTTCAGTGGCTCTTGATAGCATGGTTTGTGCCTCAGCATTCGACCTATCACCCTCTCCATCTGCAACCAGTGTTCTTCCCTTTCACTCACTTGGCCCCCCCTTGGCAGGTGATATGACCTTAGCATAATCATAATTCCTTCCTTCCTGTTCGGCTCGCAGCTTCATATGCTGTGTCTTCTCTGGTCACTGACCCTGTAACTCGCCCTTTGCCTATTTATCTCAACTTCTAGGACCCTTATCTTGGCTACTGCAGTTTCGACTTGTGCCTCCCAATTCTTTGTTTCCTTCTCCAACCCCTTTTCTAATTTCACAGAGAGCTCTTTCTCCATTTTTTCAGAAAGCTCTCCTAATTTTCTATCCCACTCTTGTTCCTCCCTTTTTCCCCTGCTCCCCCATCCACTGCTCCCTACCAGAAAACCATTCTCATCTGATCCTTGGTTTCCCGCGAGTCCCCACCACTTTTTTTGTGAAAGAAGAGAGAAGGGAAAGGTAGAAGGAGAGAGAGAGAGGGGAAGAGTGAGAAGGGAAAGGGGGAGAGAGAGTGTGAGAGGGGGAAAAGAGAGAGAAGGGAAGGGAAGGAGAGGGGGAGAGTGAGAAGGGAAAAATGGAGAAGGATGGAGGAGAGAGAGAGAGAGAGAGGAGAGAGGAGGAGAGAAGGGGAGAGAGAGAGAGAGAGAGAAGGGAAGGCAGAAGAGAGAGGGGATAGTGAGAAGGAAAAAAAGGGGAAGGAGAGTGAGAGTGAGAGTGAGAGAGAGAGGGGGGAGGGGAGAGTGAAGGGAAGGGTTTGGAGAGGGGGAGAGTGGAGAAGGGAAAATGGGGAAGAGAGAGAGAGAGAGAGAGAGGGAGAGAGAGAGAGAGAAGGAGAGGAGGAGAAGGAGAGAGAGAAAAGAGAGAGAGAGAGAGGAGAGAGGGAGGGAGGGGGAGAGAGAGAGGGGAGAGGGAGAGAGAAAGAGAGAAGGCAAAGAGAGGGGGGAGAGAGGGGGAGAAAGGGGAAAGAGGGGGAGATGGAAGAGTGGAGGGGAGAGAGAGGCTAGGGGAAGAGAGGGGAGAGAGATAGGAAAGGGAGAGGGGAGAGATATGGAGGAGAGATGTTAGAGGGGGAGAGATGGGAGGGAAGAGAGAGAGAGAGATAGGTAGAGAGATATATATAGGTAAAGAGTGAGATAGGTAGAAGGAGAGATAGGTCTCTACCTAGGATAGGAAGAGAGGGAGAGAGAGAGAAGGAGCGAGGTTCAGATGGTCAGTTCACAGGACAGTGTGAAATCCTGTGTATGTGTGTGTTTGCGTGTGTTTACTACTGCTTACAAGTGCTTGTTTCCCGTGTATGTGTGTGTATGTATGTGTGTATGTGTGTGTGTATGTGTGTGTGTGTGTGTGTGTGTGTGTGTGTGTGTAATGTGTGTGTGTGTGTGTGTGTGTGTGTGTGTGTGTGGGGTGTGTGTGTGTGTATGTGTGTGTGTGTGTGTGTGTGTGTGTGTGTGTGTATGTGTGCCCCCACTTCTAAGTATTCATACTGCTAATAAATACCGGTAGTACCAGTAATTCTAAGCTTACCAATACTTGTAAAAACTTATCAATTCTACTTCTAAAATTTAGAAAGTAGCTAGGTTGTAAAATTTAGCTTGTCTCAGCTTAAGTGTCTGACGTTATCCCTCACTATACCCCTTTACTCCTTGCACTCTCGTCTGTGCTATTTCTACTCTAATTCTGGTAATGGCTTGCAGGGGTGAGTGACCAGTATTTTAAAAGTGATGCAGGACCAGACTCAATCTTGCAAAATGCAACCTCAACAGGTGAAATACTTGTTTCTGACAGCGGTGTTGATGACAAGTTGCCCGAGCTGATGACGTAGTCATCGTACATAGGCTTTCTATCGCTATTTTGTAACTCCTTCACCCGTGATGTTTATAACCATATATGCTCATGCATCCCGCGTTCCCCAAATGATTTCACTTTTCACTTATTACAGAATACACTTTACATTCGGGTGTTACACTTTATAAAGTATAATGGCATACAAACTGTTGTGATGTTCACTGCTTCAGTAGGCCTACTGCCACCTTCCCTTGTTGTATATTTTATTTTTCTTTCTCCTTTTGCTTATTAACTTTTTCACTCCCCACATTTCGGTGCCCCCCCCATTTCACTTGTTAACCAAACGCTGGTAATTCTTGATCACCCATTTCCACACTCACTTTGATCTTTTTATGTTTGTATCTGTGTGGCAACAGTGCCTAGTAGATCCACAACGGTTTGGCACTTTAAAAAAAAAACACTGAATTCAGGTTTCCTCTCGATTTTTTTCAACTAATAACTATAGTTATCACTCGTAGGTTTGTTCACTGACTTTGTCACTACCACTGATTACTGCTAGCAGTTATTGCATGCCTCAAAAACACGAAGGTTCTCGGAGCCTTGTGCACCCACCATGTGTGTGTGTACTCACCTAGTTGTACTCATCTAGTTGAGGTTGCAGTGGTGGAGTCCAAGCTCCTAGCCCCGCCTCTTCACTGGTCACTACTAGGTCACTCTCCCTGAACCATGAGCTTTATCGTACCTCTGATTAAAGCTATGTATGGATCCTGACTCCACTACATCGCTTCCCAAACTATTCCACTTCCTGACTACTCTGTGGCTGAAGAAATACTTCCTAACATCCCTTTGATTCATCTGTGTCTTCAACTTCCAACTGTGTCCCCTTGTTACTGTGTCCAGTCTCTGGAACATCCTGTCTTTGTCCACCTTGTCAATTCCTCTCAGTATTTTGTAAGTCGTTATCATGTCCCCCCTATCTCTCCTGTCCTCCAGTGTCGTCAGGTTGATTTCCTTAACCTCTCCTCATAGGACATACCTCTTAGCTCTGGGACTAGTCTTGTTGCAAACCTTTGCACTTTCTCTGGTTTCTTTACATGCTTGGCTAGGTGTGGGTTCCAAACTGGTGCCGCATACTCCAATATGGGCCTAACGTACACGGTGTACAGGGTCCTGAACGATTCCTTATTAAGATGTCGGAATGCTGTTCTGAGGTTTGCCAGGCGCCCATATGCTGCAGCAGTTATTTGGTTGATGTGCGCTTCAGGAGATGTGCCTGGTGTTATACTCACCCCAAGATCTTTTTCCTTGAGTGATGTTTTGTAGTCTCTGACCCCCTAGACTGTACTCCATCTGCCGTCTTCTTTGCCCTTCCCCAATCCTCATGACTTTGCAACTTGGTGGGATTGAACTCCAGGAGCCAGTTGCTGGACCAGGTCTGCAGCCTGTCCAGATCCCTTTGTATTTCTGCCTGGTCTTCGATCGAATGAACTCTTCTCATCAACTTCACGTCATCTGCAAACAGTGACACCTCGGAGTTTATTCCTTCCGTCATGTCGTTCACAAATACCAGAAACAGCACTGGTCCTAGGACTGACCCCTGTGGGACCCCACTGGTCACAGGTGCCCATTCTGACACCTCGCCTCGTACCATTACTCGCTGCTGTCTTCCTGACAAGTATTCCCTGATCCATTGCAGTGCCTTCCCTGTTATTCCTGCTTGGTCCTCCAGTTTTTGCACTAATCTTGTGTGTGGTACTGTGTCAAACGCCTTCTTGCTGTCTAAGAAAATGCAATCCACCCACCCCTCTCTCTTGTCTTACTGCTGTCACCATGTCATAGAACTCCAGTAGGTTTGTGACACAGGATTTCCCGTCTCTGAAACCATGTTGTCTGCTGGTGATGAGATCATTCCTTTCTAGATGTTCCACCATTCTTCTCCTGACAATCTTTCCATGATTTTGCATGCTATACATGTCAGTGACACTGGTCTGTAGTTTAGTGCTTCATGTCTGTCTCCTTTTTTAAAGATTGGTACCACATTTGCTGTCTTCCATGCCTCAGGCAATCTCCCTGTTTCGATAGATGTATTGAATATTGTTGTTAGGGGTACACATAGCGCCTCTGCTCCCTCTCTCAGGACCCATGGAGAGATGTTATCTGGCCCCATTGCTTTGAGTATCTAGCTCACTCAGAAGCCTCTTCACTTCTTCCTCGGTTGTGTGTACTGTGTCCAGCACATGGTGGTGTACCCCACCTCTCCGTCTTTCTGGAGCCCCTTCTGTCTCCTCTGTGAACACTTCTTTGAATCTCTTGTTGAGTTCCTAACATACTTCACTGTCATTTCTTGTTGTCTCTCCTTCCCTCTTCCTTAGCCTGATTACCTGGTCTTTGACGGTTGTTTTCTTCCTGATGTGGCTGTATAACAGCTTCGGGTCAGAGTTGGCTTTTGCTGCTATGTCGTTTTCATATTGACGTTGGGCCTCCCTTCTTATCCGTGCACATTCGTTTCTGGCTCTACGACTGCTCTCCTTATTCTCCTGGGTCCTTTGCCTTCTATATTTCTTCCATTCCCTAGCACACTTGGTTTTTGCCTCCTTGCATCTTTGAGTGAACCATGGGCTCATCCTGGCTTTTTCATTATTCCTGTTACCCTTGGGTACAAACACTCCTCAGCCCTCCTTGCACATTGTGACTACATATTCCATCATCACATTAACTGGTTTCCCTGCCAGTTCTCTGTCCCACTGAACCTCATTCAGGAAGTTCCTCATTCCTGTGTAGTCCCCTTTCCTGTAGTTTGGTTTCATTCGTCCTGGCCTTCCTGCTTCCCCCTCCACTTGTAGCTCTACTGTGTATTCGAAGCTCAAAACCACATGATCGCTGGCCCCAAGGGGTCTTTCATATGTGATGTCCTCAATATCTGCACTACTCAAGGTGAATACTAAGTCCAGTCTTGCTGGTTCATCCTCTCCTCTCTCTCTTGTAGTGTCCCTTACGTGTTGGTACATTAAGTTTTCCAGTACCACCTCCATCATCTTAGCCCTCCATGTATCTTGGCCCCCATGTGGCTCCAAGTTCTTCCATTCGATCTCCTTGTGGTTAAAGTCGCCCATGATCAGGAGCTTTGCCCTGCATGTATGAGCTCTTCTGGCCACTGCAGCCAGTGTGTCAACCATCGCTCTATTGCTCTCGTCATACTCTTGCCTTGGCCTCCTGCTGTTCTGTGGTGGGTTATATATCATTGCAATTATCACCTTGGGACCTCCAGAGTGAAGCGTTCCCGCTATGCAATCACTTTCTTCTCCGCTGTCTCCTCTCTCCAGCTCATCAAAATTCCATCGGTGTTTGATCAGCAATGCCACTCCTCCCCCCCCTGTTCCTTCTGTCTTTCCTCAGGATCTGGTATCCCGTTGGGAAGATGGCATCTGTTATCATACCTGTAAGCTTGGTTTCTGTGATTGCTGTGATGTCTGGTGATGCCTCTTTGACTCTTTCGTGCCACTCCTCCCACTTGTTTGTTATTCCATCTGCGTTTGTGTACCATACCTTCAGTTTCCTTTCCAACACTGTGGTTTGGGGGGCCTGTGGGGGTGGGAGACCTGGTAGCATACTGTGGGATTCTATGGTTGGGGGTTGGGTGGAAGCTGTGGGTATGGATTGTATTGTGTGTTGGGATAGTGTGATAGGTTGTGGGGTTCTGAGGTAGTTGTGTGTGTGTGCTTGCTCTTGCTGCTCTGTTCTGCTCTGACTGACCTCTGCTGGTTCCATCCTTGTCTCCTTTCCTAGCTCCTTTCGCTTTTTTGTCCTCTCCCTCAGCTGCTGTCTCTCTTTTTGTGTTCTGTCTCTGTCTAGGAACACCTTCTTGTACTCTTCCGAGCTTCTCAACCTTGGTCTTTCTTGGAGGATCCTGTTCCGCACTGTTTCTGTCCTGAGAATCAGCTTGATCGGTCGGTTTCTCCCCTTCAAGTACCCCCTATTCTCTGAAAATTTACAATATCGTCCATGTCTTCTCCCCCTATTTCCGTGATGATTTTCTCAATCTCCTTTCTTTCTTCCTGCCGTCTTTCAGTGTGTGTCCTTTCCTCTCTCTCCCGAAGCCCATGGATAAACACTGATTTTGCCCTTTCCTCCTCCCATTGCCTCTCCCTCTGTGACTCTGGTTCCTGTCTGTATGTGGTCATTTTCTCCCTTGATTTTTTCCAGTGGCTCTTGGTAGCATGGTTGTGCCTCAGCATTCAACCTATCTCCCTCTCCATCTGCACCCATCTGCTCTTCCCTTCCACTCCCTGGCCCTTCTTTGCAGGCTGGTGGCTAAAGCTCCCGCTTCACACACGGAGGGCCCGGGTTCGATTCCCGGCGGGTGGAAACATTTGACACGTTTCCTTACACCTGTTGTCCTGTTCACCTAGCAGCAAATAGGTACCTGGGTGTTAGTCAACTGGTGTGGGTCGCATCCTGGGGGACAAGATTAAGGACCCCAATGGAAATAAGTTAGACAGTCCTCGATGACGCACTGACTTTCTTGGGTTATCCTGGGTGGCTAACCCTCCGGGGTTAAAAATCCGAACGAAATCTTATCTTATCTTATCTTATCTTATCTTCCTTCCTGTTCAGCCTCTCAGCTTCGTATGGAGTGTCTTCTCTGGTCACTACCCCTGAGACTTGCTTCAGCCTGTTTACCTCAAATTCTAGAACCTTTACCCTGGCTACTGCAGTTTCGACTTGTGCCTCCCAATTCTTCGTCTCCTTCTCCAACCTCTTTTCCCATTTCACAGAGAGCTCTTTCTCCATTTTTTCAGAAAGCTCTCCTAATTTTCTCTCCCATTCTTGCTCTATCCTTTTCCACTGCTCCTCCATCCATTCCTCCCTACCAGTACCATTGTCATCTGATCCCTGATTCCTGCGAGTCCCAACCATTTTTTTTTTTTTTAGTAAAAGAGAAAGTGAAAAAGAAAAAGGGGGAGAGAGTGAGAGAGAGGGAGAAAGAGAGAAGGGGAGGGTATAAGGAGGGGAAAAGGGGGAGAAAGTGAGAGAGGGAAAAGGTAAGAGAAAGGGGGGAGTGACAAGGGAAGAGAGGGAGAGAGAGAGAATAGGAAGAGAGAGAGAAAGAGAGGAAGAGAGAGAGGGAGAGGGAGGGAGAGGGGGAGAGAGGAAGAGAGAGGAAGAGAGTGAGAGGAAGAGAGAGAGGAAGAGGGAGAGGAAGAGAGGATGAGAGAAAGGGGGGAGAGAGAGAGAGAGAGAGAGAGAGAGAGGGGAAGAGAGAGGAGAGGAGAGAGAGGGAGAGAGGCGGGGGGGGGGGGGAAGGAAGGGTTAGAGGATCACTTCACAGGAAGGTGTGAAATCCTGTATATGGGTGTGTGTGTCTGTATGTGTGTGTGTGTGTGTGTGTGTGTGTGTGTGTGTGTGTGTGTGTGTGTGTGTGTGTGTGCGCGCGCGCACGCGTGTGTATGTGTGCCCCCACTTCTAAGTATTCATACTGCTAATAAATATCAGTAGTAATACCCGTATTTCTAAAACTACCAACAGTGATTCTAGCACTTATCACTTCTACTTATAAAACACAGAAAGTAATTATGTTGTAAAATTTAGCTTGTCCCAGCTTCTAGGAGTGTCTGACGTCACCCTCACTAGGCTTCCCCTCGCTAGGCTGCTCCTCGCTAGTCAACACTACCTTCACTATCTTCATGTGTATGTGTGTGTGTGTGTGCGTGTGTGTGTGTGTGTGTGTATGTGTGTGTGTGTATGTGTGTGCATATGTGTGTGTGTGTATGTACTCACCTAGTTGTACTCACCTAGTTGAGATTGCGGGGGTCGAGTCCGAGCTCCTGGCCCCGCCTCTTCACTGATCGCTACTAGGTCACTCTCCCTGAGCCGTGAGCTTTATCATACCTCTGCTTAAAGCTATGTATGGATCCTGCCTCCACTACATCGCTTCCCAAACTATTCCACTTACTGACTACTCTGTGGCTGAAGAAATACTTCCTAACATCCCTGTGATTCATCTGTGTCTTCAGCTTCCAACTGTGTCCCCTTGTTACTGTGTCCAATCTCTGGAACATCCTGTCTTTGTCCACCTTGTCAATTCCTCTCAGTATTTGTATGTCGTTATCATGTCCCCCTATCTCTCCTGTCCTCCAGTGTGTATGTGCGTGTGTATGTGTGTGTGTGTGTGTGTGTGTGTGTGTGTGTGTGTGTGTGTGTGTGTGTGTGTGTGTGTGTGTGTGTATGTGTGTGTGTGTGTGTGTATGTGTGTGCGTATGTGTGTGTATGTGTGTGTGTGTATGTGTGTGTATGTGTGTGTGTGTGTGTGTGTGTATGTGTGTGTGTGTGTGTGTGTGTGTGTGTGTGTGTGTGTGTGTGTGTGTGTGTGTGTGTGTGTGTGTGTGTGTGTGTGTGTGTGTGTGTGTGTGTGTGTGTGTGTGTGTACTCACCTATTTGTGGTTGCAAGGGTCGATCCATAGCTCCTGCCCCCGCCTCTTCACTGATTGCTACTGGGTCCTCTCTTCCCTGCTCCATGAGCTTTATCATACCTCGCCTTAAAACTATGTATGGTTCCCGCCTCCACTACGTCACTTTCTAGGCTATTCCACTGCCTGACTACTCTATGATTGAAGAAATGCTTCCTAACATCCTTTTGATTCATCTGAGTCTTCATCTTCCAATTGTGACCTCTTGTTTCTGTGTCCCATCTCTGGAACATCCCATCTTTGTCCACCTGGTCTATTCTGCGCAGTATTTTATGTCGTTATCATGTCTCCCCTGACCCTCCTGTCCTCCAGTGTCGTCAGGCCGATTTCCCTCAACCTTTCTTCGTAGGACAATCCCCTAAGCTCTGGGACTAGTCTTGTTGCAAACCTTTGCACTTTCTCTAATTTCTTGACGTGCTTGACCAGGTGTGGATTCCAAACTGGTGCTGCATACTCCAGTATGGGCCTGACGTAAATGGTATACAGAGTCTTGAACGATTCCTTACTGAGGTATCGGAACGCTATCCGCAGGTTTGCCAGACGCCCGTATGCTGCGCCTCAGGAGATATGCTCGGTGTTATACTCATCCACAGATCTTTTTCCTTGAGTGAGGTTTGCAGTCTTTGGCTTTCTAGACTATATTGTGTCTGCGGTCTTCTTTGTCCTTCACCAATCTTCATGACTTTGCATTTGGCAGGGTTAAACTCAAGGAGCCAATTGCTGGACCAGGCTTGTAGCCTGTCCAGGACTCTTTGTAGTCCTGCCTGATCCTCGTCCGATTTGATTCTTCTCATTAACTTCACATCATCTGCAAACAAGGACACTTCTGAATCTATCCCTTCCGTTATGTTATTCACATATACCAAAAACAGCACAGGTCCTAGGACTGACCCCTGTGGAACCCCACTTGTCACAGGCGCCCACTCTGACTCCTCGTCACGTACCATGACTCGTTGTTGCCTCCCTGTCAGGTATTCTCTGATCCATTGCATCCTTTCCTGTTATGTGTCCCTGATCCTCAAGCTTTTGCATAAACCTTTTTGTGGGAACGTGTCGACCTTCTTGCAGTCCAAAAAAATGCAGTCGACCACCCCTCTCTCTCTTTCTTACTTCTGTCCCTTGTCATAAAACTTCAGTATTTTTGTGACACGGGTTTTCCTTCCCTAAAACCGTGCTGGTTGAATTAACACTGTTTCTTTCCGGTCTCCCCCACCTCCTCCTGATGACTTCTCCATGACTTTGCATAATACTTTTAGTTTACAGGTCTGTATTTTTAGTCCCTCATGTGCTCTGTTTTTAAAAATTGGGGACTACTTTTGTATCTTCCATACCTCAGGGATTGCCCATTTAAAAGGATTGTGAAGATCTTTTTTAATGGACACACAGCGTCTCTGTCCCCCTCTAAGGACCCCCGGGAAAATGTTTTCTGGTCCCACCCCCTTTGAGGTGTCATCAATTTTTACTAGCAGCTTTTCACCTTTCCTCCTTGGTTTTTGTGACCTCTCCGCATTTTTCGGGGTACGATCCTTTCGATTTTTTGGGGTCCATTGGTTTTCCCCGTAAATACTTCTTTAAAACTCGGTTGACTCCTCCATACCCCTCGGGCGTTTTTTTTGAGCTCCCCCTCCCCTTCCTCGTCTTTTTAGATAATGGTTCAGAGAACCGACATGTTATAAATTTAAAACATTTGGGACTCTTGGGGATCTTTTTTGATACCCCAAAAGTTGCAATGTGTCTAATTTTTTTCCCCATCTGATTCCTGTTCCTTGACTGTTGTTTTCCTCCCGACTGGCTTACAAAAGCTTCGGGGCAACTTGACTTTCGATGTATGTCATTTTCATATTGTTCGCTGAGCCTCCCTTCTTACCGTGCATATTCGTTTCCGGCTCTTCGGCTAATCTCTTTATTTTCTGTGTTCTGTCTTCTGTACCTTTCCATTCTCTAGTACACCTAGTTTTTGCCTCCCTACACCTTTGGGTGAACCAAGGACTCGTTCTATTCTTCCCATTATTTCTGTTTCCCTTGGAAACAAACCTCTCCTCTGCCTCCTTGCATTTTGTTGCCACATAGTCCATCATTTCTTGTACTGGTTTTCCTGCCAGTTCCCTCTCCCACTGTGTGTGTGTGTGTGTGTGCGTGTGTGCGCGTGTGTGTGCGTGTGCGTGTGCGTGTGTGTGTGTGTGTGTGTGTGTGTGTGTGTGTATACTCACCTAGTTGTACTTACCTAGTTGAGGTTGCAGGGGTCGATTCGAAGCTCCTGGCCCCGCCTCTTCACTGGTCGCTACTAGATCACTCTCCCTGAACTGTGAGCTTTATCATACCTGTGCTTAAAGCTATGTATGGATCTCTCCTCCACTACATCGCTTCCCAAACTATTCAACTTCTTCTCTACTCTGTGGCTGAAGAAATACTTCCTAACATCCCTCTCTCAGGACCCATGGAGAGATGTTATCCGGCCCCATTGCCTTTGAGGTATCTAGCTCACTCAGAAGCCTCTTCACTTCTTCCTCAGTTGTGTGTACTGTGTCCAGCACTTGGTGGTGTGCCCCACCTCTCCGTCTTTCTGGAGTCCCTTCTGTCTCCTCTGTGAACACTTCTTTGAATCTCTTGTTGAGTTCCTCACATACTTCACGGCCATTTCTTGTTGTCTCTCCTCCTTCCTTCCTTAACCTGATTACGTGGTCCTTGGTTGTTGTTTTCCTCCTGATGTGGCTGTATAACAGCTTCGGGTCAGATTTGGCTGTCGCTGCTTTGTCGTTTTCTTATTGTCGTTGGGCCTCCCTTCTTATCTGTGCATATTCGTTTCTGGCTCTACGACTGTTCTCCTTATTCTCCTGGGTCCTTTGCCTTCTATATTTCTTCCATTCCCTAGCACACTTGGTTTTTGCCTCCCTGCACCTTTGGGTGAACCATGGGCTCATCCTGGCTTTTTCATTATTCCTGTGTTGTGTGTGTGTGTGTGTGTGTGTGTGTGTGTGTGTGTGTGTGTGTGTGTGTGTGTGTGTGTGTGTGTATGTGTGTGTGTGAATGTACTTGTGTACTTTCGTATTTACCTGTGGACGTTTCAGTGTCTTGCATAAAGAAAAATGACGAATTTCAACAAAAAAGAACGCTGATGACTTACTTTTAGCAGATTTCTGGATGGGAAGACATAGAATCCCAAGGACACACATCTATACAAGATAAAACGTTCGCACAAACACTTATGAAGCTGCACGAGTGCAAACAAAACAAAAATTAAGTTAAACACATAATGAAATATAAATAGAAGCCCGAGATTATCACTAAGTAACCTCACCTTGGTGGGGGAGTTGGGAGGCAGCTTGGTGTTGTCTAGCTGACTACTGTTCCAGGCTGTCTTGGTGGGTGTAATTACAGGACGCAATTTTCTGTGTGTCCCCTCCTGTAATTCCACCCACCTGGACAGTCTCGGCAGTAGACCAGCTAGACAAGACCAAGTTACCATCCAACAAGATCACTGTGGAGGGGCCAACACACACACACACACACCCACACACCCACACACACACACACACACACACACACACACACACACACACACACACACACACACACACACACACAACACAATCACACACCCGCCCATCCACCTAACCACCCGCTCACCTGGGAAAGTGAGGAAGGGAGTTCATCTGAGGGGACACAGATGGACTTCTGGACACACGGAACTAGGGAAAGCACCAAAACAACCGGGAGTGGGGAGTGTGGAAGGGTTGACATCCGGGAGCCCGCGGATGGAGACCTGGAAACATAAACCACACCTGACTATGACCACAATTCACCATATCACCTCACTATGACCGCACCTCACTATGATCGCAATTTACCATGACCACACTTCACTATGACCACACCTCACTATGACCACACCTTACTATGACCTAACATCACTATGACCACACCTCAGCATGATCCACACCTGGGAATTCATCTGAGGAGACACAGGTGGACTTCCGGAGACACAGGTGGACTTCCGAACACACGGAACTAGGGAAAGCACCAAAATAACCGGAAGTGGGAAGTTTGGAAGGGTTGACATCCGGGGGCCCACGGATGGAGACCTGGAAACATAAATCACACCTGACTATGACCTCACCTAAATATGACCATACCTAACTATGACCACGCATCATTATGACCACACCTCACTATAATCTCTCCTCACTATGACCTCACCGAAACTATTACCTCACCTATGACCACACCTAAACTATGACACAAACACTCACTATAACCTCACCTAACTATGATCACACCTCACTCTAACCTCACCTAACTATGATCACACCTCACTATAACCTCACCTAACTATGACCACCCCTTACCTATGACCACATCGACTACACCATGATCCAGTGCAAAGTTAAGAACTTAGTCGTACATAATGCGAAAAGGATTTGGGGGTTATAGTAAGCAGCAGTCCTGAAGCATGACAACAGTTGATTACTGGGATTTATATCAAGATTACGCAGCTCAGCTCGAATGACAAAATTAATACATATCATTAGAAAACTTCCGTATGAAGAAAGATTGAAGACCCTTAAATTATAATCACTTGTCAGGCGAAGAATGAAGTAAGACATGATCGAAGTGTATAAGTGGAAGATGGTTATTAACAAAGGCGGTGTTGAGGATATCTCTCCAAGAGAGAACTTGCAGTAATGGATTTAAATTAGACAAGTTTAGATTTAGAAAGTATACAGGAAAGTATTGGTTTGGAAATAGGGTACATGATGAGTGGAACAGTCTGCTGAAATCGTTTATTGGACTTTATCGACTATGACCACATCTCACTTAAACCTCACCTCACCTCACCTCATTATGACCTCACCTGACCACATCTACGACCACACCTCACTATGACCTCACCTCACAATAACCACACCTCACCATGATCAACACCTGGGAGATCAATTGAGGTGACACAGATGGACTTCTGGAGACACTGAACAAGAGAAAGCACCAAAATAACTGGGGAAGGGTTGACATCCGGGGCCCAGTGATGGAGACAACAGTTTCTTCGATACTGCTGTTTTTATTCACGCTTTTTTCTGTTTATTCAAAGTTTGTAAAATTATGTTGATACACACATTCCCTTCCTCTTTCTAAACAATTATACTGACTCAAAATTCCCCAAAAATTCACTTAACATTTGGCAGGAACCATCACTCTCTCATCCACACTAAAACATCTCCTTATTGATAAAGTCGACCTTCACGGTAGTCTAGATTATTGATAAAGTCGACCTTCACGGCAGTCTAGATTATTGATAAAGTCGACCTTCACGGTAGTCTAGATTATTGATAAAGTCGACCTTCACGGTTAGTCTAGATTATTGATAAAGTCGACCTTCACGGTAGTCTAGATTATTGATAAAGTCGACCTTCACGGTAGTCTAGATTATTGATAAAGTCGACCTTCACGGTAGTCTAGATTATTGATAAAGTCGACCTTCACGGCAGTCTAGATTATTGATAAAGTCGACCTTCACGGTAGTCTAGATTATTGATAAAGTCGACCTTCACGGTAGTCTAGATTATTGAAAAAGTCGACCTTCCCCGGTAGTCTAGATTATTGATAAAGTCGACCTTCACGGCAGTCTAGATTATTGATAAAGTCGACCTTCACGGTATGTCTAGATTATGATAAAGTCGACCTTCACGGTAGTCTAGATTATTGATAAAGTCGACCTTCACGGTAGTCTAGATTATTGATAAAGTCGACCTTCACGGCAGTCTAGATTATTGATAAAGTCGACCTTCACGGTAGTCTAGATTATTGATAAAGTCGACCTTCACGGTAGTCTAGATTATTGATAAAGTCGACCTTCACGGCAGTCTAGATTATTGATAAAGTCGACCTTGACGGTAGTCTAGATTATTGATAAAGTCGACCTTCACGGCAGTCTAGATTATTGATAAAGTCGACCTTCACGGTAGTCTAGATTATTGATAAAGTCGACCTTGACGGTAGTCTAGATTATTGATAAAGTCGACCTTCACGGTAGTCTAGATTATTGATAAAGTCGACCTTCACGGTAGTCTAGATTATTGACAAAACAGGATTTTAGCAGTGTCTTCCATACTGCTGTTTTTATTCACTTGTATATTTCTCTGCTGTACGTTAGCAAGTCTGGCAACAAACGCTGTCTTATATTTTGTCTTTTCTATCACTATTATTTATTGCTTGGAAATGAATAATATTTTATTTAAATTAAACAATATTTGGCAATTTTATCTAACACTGTGTCCAGCAGTTGTGAACTGTACCAGAAACAAAGACAGGGACAAAGACAGTTGTAAACTGTACCAGAAACAAAGACAGGGACAAAGACAGTTGTGAACTGTACCAGAAACAAAGACAGGGACAAAGACAGTTGTGAACTGTACCAGAAACAAAGACAGGGACAAAGACAGTTGTGAACTGTACCAGAAACAAAGACAGGGACAAAGACAGTTGTGAACTGTACCAGAAACAAAGACAGGGACAAAGACAGTTGTGAACTGTACCAGAAACAAAGACAGGGACAAAGACAGTTGTGAACTGTACCAGAAACAAAGTCAGGGACAAAGACAGTTGTGAATTGTACCAGAAACAAAGACAGGGACAAAGACAGTTGTGAACTGTACCAGAAACAAAGACAGGGACAAAGACAGTTGTGAACTGTACCAGAAACAAAGTCAGGGACAAAGACAGTTGTGAACTGTACCAGAAACAAAGACAGGGACAAAGACAGTTGTGAACTGTACCAGAAACAAAGACAGGGACAAAGACAGTTGTGAACTGTACCAGAAACAAAGTCAGGGACAAAGACAGTTGTGACCTGTACCAGAAACAAAGACAGGGACAAAGACAGTTGTGAACTGTACAGAAACAAAGACAGGGACAAAGACAGTTGTGAACTGTACCAGAAACAAAGTCAGGGACAAAGACAGTTGTGTCCTGTACCAGAAACAAAGACAGGGACAAAGACAGTTGTGAACTGTACCAGAAACAAAGACAGGGACAAAGACAGTTGTGACCTGTACCAGAAACAAAGACAGGGACAAAGACAGTTGTGAACTGTACCAGAAACAAAGTCAGGGACAAAGACAGTTGTGAACTGTACCAGAAACAAAGTCAGGGACAAAGACAGTTGTGAACTGTACCACAAACAAAGTCAGGGACAAAGACAGTTGTGAACTGTACCAGAAACAAAGACAGGGACAAAGACAGTTGTGAACTGTACCAGAAACAAAGACAGGGACAAAGACAGTTGTGAACTGTACCAGAAACAAAGTCAGGGACAAAGACAGTTGTGAACTGTTACCAAGAAACAAAGTCAGGGACAAAGACAGTTGTGAACTGTACCAGAAACAAAGACAGGGACAAAGACAGTTGTGAACTGTACCAGAAACAAAGTCAGGACAAAGACAGTTGTGAATGTACCAGAAACAAAGACAGGGACAAATGACAGAGTTGTGAACTGTACCAGAAACAAAGACAGGGACAAGACAGTTGTGAACTGTACCAGAAACAAAGACAGGACAAAGACAGTTGTGAACTGTACAGAAACAAAGACAGGGCCAAGACAGTTGTGACTGTACCAGAAACAAAGACAGGGACAAAGACAGTTGTGAACTGTACCAGAAACAAAGTCAGGGACAAAGACAGTTGTGAACTGTACCAGAAACAAAGACAGGGACAAAGACAGTTGTGAACTGTACAGAAAAAAGTCAGGGACAAAGACAGTTGCGAACTGTACCAGAAACAAAGTCAGGACAAAGACAGTTGTGAACTGTACCAGAAACAAAGTCAGGGACAAAGACAGTTGCGAACTGTACCAGAAACAAAGACAGGGACAAAGACAATTGTGAACTGTACCAGAAACAAAGACAGCGACAAAGGCAGTTCGTTATTTTTGTTTTGTTTTCACTTATTGTTTATATATGTGTCGGTATGTGACTTTCTTGATACGGTTCAGGATTGCTTTATAGAACAGGTTGTGACAGAACCAACTAGAGGAAACAATCTACTTGATTTGGTTATTGCCAACAATGATTCACTAATTAATAATCTTGAGGTTAATGATGAGCTTGGGGAAAGTGATCACAAATCACTTAGTTTCAATATATCATGGAATTACCCAGATAACTGCAATCAAATGTCTGTCCCAGATTTTCGCTTGGCCGACTTCATGGGGCTGAAAAATTACTTGGGTGGGCTAAATTGGGATGTCCTGACTATGGGTCAGGTAGGTGATCTTGGTTGCCAATATGACGTTTTTCAGAGCATAGTTCTAGCTGCCCAGACAACTTTTATTCCGAGTACGGAAATTAGATCTAACAAAAATGATCCCAAATGGATGAACAATAGATTAAGACATCTCATTGGTCAAAAGAGAGGCATATATAGGCGTATCAAAAGAGGGGATGGGCAGCTAAGAAATCAATATATTCAATTAAAGAGAGATACAAAGAAAGGAATAAGAAAAGCAAAAAGAGATTATGAGGCTAAGGTCGCAAGGGATTCAAAGACTAACCCAAAAGGGTTCTTTCAGGTATACAGAAGTAAGATTAGGAACAAGATTGGCCCACTTAAGAGTAACTCTGGTCAGATCACTGACAGTGATAAGGATATGTGTGAAATTCTAAATACCTACTTCCTCTCAATTTTCACCCAGGAAAATACTAGTGATATTCCTGAAATAATAGATTACGTAGAACAGGATGATAATAGATTGTAATAAAGTTGGTAGAATTACCGACAATATGTAAAGTAAAAGGACACAAGTGCAACTAATGTGACATTTTATTGTGGCAACGTTTCGCTCTCCAGGAGCTTTATCAAGCCATTACAAACAATACATGGACACAGAGGGTATATATAGGCTCAGAGTGAGGTGCAATACTAGTGGTAGTAGTAGTAGTAGTAGTAGTAGTAGTAGTAGTAGTAGTAGTGACAAAAGTTGTAGTAGTAGAAGTAATACAATATGGTAGAGCAATTAATTCGTACATGAGTAAAAGGATATAAAAGCTATTACTTGGGTAACATAAAAATAGGTTGGAGAAAATTTACACTGTAATTTACACTATACCCTGCGGAGGCTGTGACGAGAACCCTCGACACCCGCCTCAATGAACACATTTACGCATGTAGGAACGATAACTTGAACAACGCCTGTGTACAACACCGAAATTCCACCAATCATCTCATGAAATTCGGGGACGCCCAATTAGTGATCAAAGAAACTAATTTCCGCAGACGCAAGTGCCTCGAATCAGCACTGATCGCTGTTTCGAATACAATTAAACAAAACAACGGCAGCTTCACCATCTCTGAAGTCTTAGCAAGAATCCTCCTGAAAACAGTAAACCCTGCCATCACATAGTCTCTCCTGTTATACTACACAAAGCACATTACGGAAATCAGGCTGCCTCTATCCAGTCTATATTTGTCCAACCTATTTTTATGTTACCCAAGTAATAGCTTTTATATCCTTTTACTCATCTACGAATTAATTGCTCTACCATATTGTATTACTTCTACTACTACAACTTTTGTCACTACTACTACTACTACTACTACTACTACTACTACTACTACTACCACTACTACTACTACTACCACTAGTATTGCACCTCGCTCTGAGCCTATATATACCCTCTGTGTCCATGTATTGTTTGTAATGGCTTGATAAAGCTCCTGGAGAGCGAAACGTTGCCACAATAAAATGTCACATTAGTTGCACTTGTGTCCTTTTACTTTACATACAGGATGATAAACTATGTACGATTGCGGTAACTAGTGACATGGTCCTCAGACAAATAGAGAAACTAAAACCTAACAAATCCCCAAGTCCTGGTGAACTGTTTGCAAGGGTGTTAAAGGAATGTAAAGAGGAACTTAGCATACCTTTGGCTAATCTTTTTAACATATCACTACAAACTGGCATAGTGCCTGATAAGTGGAAAATGGCAAATGTAATACCTATTTACAAGGCAGGTGACAGGTCCTTGGCTTCGAACTATAGACCAATAAGCCTTACCTCCATAGTCGGAAAATTTATTGAATCAATAATTGCCGAAGCAATTCGTAGCCATCTTGACAGGCACAGATTGATTAATGATTCTCAACACGGTTTTACAAAGGGGCATACCTGTCTTACGAATTTACTAACTTTTTTCACTAAGGTGTTTGAGGAGGTAGATCATGGTAATGAATATGATATTGTGTATATGGACTTCAGTAAGGTTTTCGATAGAGTTCCACACCAGAGGCTATTGAGGAAACCTAGGGCACACGGAATAGGAGGAGAAATTTTTTCCTGGGTAGAGGAATGGCTGACAAATAGACAGCAGAGAGTTTGCATAAATGGGGAGAAATCAGAATGGGGGCACGTCACAAGCGGTGTTCCTCAGGGGTCACTGTTGGGCCCGTTGTTGTTCACAATTTACATAAACGACATAGATGAGGGAATAAATAGCGACATAAGCAAATTTGCTGATGACACCAAAATAGGCCGTCCAATTCATTCTAATGAGGACATTAGAGCACTCCAGGATGATCTGAATAGACTGACGCAATGGTCGGAGAAGTGGCAGATGCAGTTTAATATTGACAAATGCAAAGTTCTAAATGTTGGGCAGTTAAATAACCATGCCACATATAAACTAAATAATGTAGATCTTAATACTACCGATTGCGAAAAGGATTTAGGAGTTCTGGTTAGCAGTAAATCTAAAACAAGACAACAGTGCATTAGTGTTCGCAATAAAGCTAACAGAATTCTTGGCTTCATATCTAGAAGTATAAATAATAGAAGTCCTCAGGTTGTTCTTCAACTCTATATATCCTTGGTTAGGCCTCATTTAGACTATGCTGCTCAGTTCTGGTCACCGTATTACAGAATGGATATAAATGCTCTGGAAAACGTACAAAGGAGGATGACAAAGATGATCCCATGTATCAGAAATCTTCCCTATGAGGATAGACTGAAGGCCCTGAATCTGCACTCTCTCGAAAGGCGTAGAATTAGGGGGGATATGATCGAGGTGTATAAATGGAAAACAGGAATAAATAAATGGGATGCAATTAGTGTGCTGAAAATTTCCTGCCAAGACAGGACTCGCAGCAATGGTTTCAGGTTGGAAAAATTCAGATTCAGGAAGGATATAGGAAAGTACTGGTTTGGTAATAGAGTTGTGGATGAGTGGAACAAACTCCCGAGTACAGTTATTGAGGCTAAAATGTTGTGTAGTTTTAAAAATAGGTTAGATAAATACATGAGTGGGTGTGGGTGGGTGTGAGTTGGACCTGACTAGCCTGTGTTGCTGGGTCTGGTGCCGTGCTCCTTCCTTGAGTGGAGATGACCAGACTGGGTGGGTCATTGGTCTAATCTGGGGAAGGGGGTACATGGACCTGCTCCGCATGGGTCAATAGGCCTGTTGCAGTGTTCCTTCTTTCTTATGTTCTTATGTCTTCCCACCAAGAAATCTGCTGCATAAAGTTATCAACTTCCTGTTTTATGTTTCAGTTCGTCTTCTTAGAATTGTGAATAATTGTGATGTAGAATGTTGTTACTTAGTATTTTGTAGATATTCTTAATTAATGATAAATGTGAAGATACAAGGAAGTAGCAACTGAGAGAATCTTGTACTGGATATACCAAAAAAACATTCTTTTGATTTATTAAATAATTAGTCTCTCTCTCACGTTTTAATTTTTCATGTTTTCACTTCTCTCACCTTCACTATATTGAGAAAAATATTCGCAAATACAACAAAAAGAAATCTATGGAAAGAAAATAAGATTCAGCCTCTCGACAAAAGTGATTGTTGGTGTTGATGTTACAACTCTGTCTTATGTCTTCAATACTGATGTTTTATGTATTATTAACTTGCTCTGCTCTTCCCTTATTTTATTGTATTGTTCTTGTGTGGTACTTGTGTACTCTTCTGATGTATATTACTGTACTTTTCTTATGTATTTCAGTATTGTTCTTATGTGTTACTGTAGTGTTCTTTTGTGTTACTGTACTGTACTGTTTTGTTCTATTGTTATTTATAGGTACTTTTCTAGCCACTTCTCCATTAAATTTTATCTTTTCCATCACTGGTCAACAAACAAAATGCTTCCCTCAAAAGTAAGGTAGCAGGATCACCTCTTCACTTGTTAAATGAGAGTGAGGATATCTCATCTAACACTATAAATATCTTAATAGGGCTCAGACCAAAGCCCAGACATCTTCTACAGTTCGTCCTTTGATTTTCCCAGACTTTAAACCTCTGGAAATATCCAAGGATGACTTTGTCAGTTTGCAACGTAATTGCCAATCACTTCAGAATTGCCATAAGTTTGCTATAAAAAAGAAAGTTATCCACAGGAAAAACATTTCGTATAAATTTAAATATATTAAGTCTATCCTATATAAATCTGTGTTTAAAACGAATTAAGATGAGACAGACTCCTCCATCTTAGTGGTTCCGAGCCAATTCAGGGAGACTGTTCTTAAAATGACCCATGACCTGCCAGTTGCCGGGCAAAATGTCGATCTTTACGGTACCGTTTGAATGGGTGGCTGTTGACATTGTTGGTCTTTTATTCCCACTTTCATCCGGAGGACATAGATGCATTCTAACCTTAGTGGCCAAATCATTAGGTACACCCTTCTAGTACTGTACTGGGTAGGCTTCCCCTTTGTCTCCGGAACAACCTAAATTAATCGTGGCCTGGTTTCAACAAGGTGTTGAAAATATTCCTTCCTTAGAGATTCTGGACTAAGATGACATATAGGCATTTTATAGTTTCTGCAGATTTGTCGGCTGCTCATTCATGCTGCAAATCCCCCGTTCCACCACATCTCAAAGGTTTACTCCAAATTCTCACCATACCATTTGCACGTCTCAGCAGAAATAGCGATTTGTCAGACCAGGCGACGTTTTTCCATTCTTCAATTATCAGTTTTGGTAAGCCTATGCCCGCTATGGCCTCAATTTTCTTTTCTTGGATAACTGGAGTGGATCCCGGTGTGATATTGTGTTGCTGTAGGTCATTCACTTCAGAGTTCGACGTGTTGAGCTGTCAGAGATGCGTAGTTATCTGAATTACTGTTACTTTCCTGTCAGCTTGAGCTAGTCTGACCATTCTCCTCTGACCTATTTCATTACCAAGGCGCTTTTGTCTACTCAGCTAGAAGCTCTGTGTTTTTCACAACATTCTCTGTAAACTCTACAGACTGTTGTGCGTGAAAATCTCAGATCAGCAGTTTGAGGTATTCAACCCACCCCGTCTGGTACCAGCAATCATTCCGCGGTCATAGTCAATTAGACGA
>NC_069472.1:11961684-12002760 GCF_026875155.1 Cherax quadricarinatus
TGGGGTTTTTTTACACACACTTCACTTGTAGTTAACATCACCCCTTTCACTTTATTTAACATCACACCTTCACTTGTAGTTAACATCACACCTTCACTTGTATTAACACCCACACCTTCACTTGTAGTTAACATCACACCTTCACTTGTATTTAACATCACACTTCATTGTTTTTACATCACCCCTTTCCCACTTGTAGTTAACATCACACCTTCCTTGCAGTTTACATCCAACCTTCACTTGAGTTAACACACACCTTCACTTGTAGTTAACATCCACCTTCACTTGTAGTTTAACATCACACCTTCACTCGTAGTTTACATCACACCTTCACTTGTAGTTAACATTACACCTTCACTTGTAGTTAACATCACACCTTCACTTGTAGTTAACATCACACCTTCACTTGTAGTTAACATCACACCTTCACTTGTAGTTAACATCACACCTTCACTCGTAGTTAACATCACACCTTCACTCGTAGTTAACATCGCACCTTCACTTGTAGTTAACATCACACCTTCACTTGTAGTTAACATCACACCTTCACTCGTAGTTAACATCACACCTTCACTTGTAGTTAACATCACACCTTCACTTGTAGTTAACATCACACCTTCACTTGTAGTTAACATCACACCTTCACTCGTAGTTTGCATTTCACCTTGTTCACCTTATACTTTCTCCTATTTATAGTAACTAACAAATAAAACTAAGGTGATGGTAACGTGGTGATTGGTTAATCATCGTTCTGCAAGAACAAGTTGTCAGTGTGAACACTAACATGTTCACCGCTGGTGTTCTTTTTATGTTAACGTGAACAGAAAAAAATAACCGAGCCAAGATGGTTAAGTTCCCATCATAACTCCTGTGTGTGTGTGTGTGTATGTGTGTGTGTGTATGTATGTGTGTGTGTGTGTTTGTGTGTGTATGTGTACTCACCTATTTGTGGTTGCAGGGGTCAAGTCTTAGCTCCTGGTGTGTGTGTGTGTGTGTGTGTGTGTCTGTGTGTCTGTGTGTGTATGTGTGTGTGTGTATGTGTGGTATGTGTGTGTGTGTGTATGGTGTATGTGTGTGTATGTGTGTGTAGTGGGTGGGTGTGTATGTGTATGTGTGTGCATGTGTGTGTATGTGTACGTGTGTGTACGTGTATGTGTGTGTATGTGTGTGTGTGTATGTGTGTGTATGTGTGTGTATGTGTGTATGTGTTGTATGTGTGTGTGTATGTGTTTGTTGTGTATGTGTGTGTGTGTGTACTTACCTAGTTGTACTCACCTAGTTGAGGTTGCAGGGGTCGAGTCCAAGCTCCTGGCCCCGCCTCTTCACTGGTCGCTACTAGGTCACTCTCCCTGAACCATGAGCTTTTATCGTACCTCTGCTTAAAGCTATGTATGGATCCTGCCTCCACTACATCGCTTCCCAAACTATTCCACTTCCTGACTACTCTGTGGCTGAAGAAATACTTCCTAACATCCCTTTGATTCATCTGTGTCTTCAGCTTTCCAACTGTGTCCCCCGTGTTGCTGTGTCAGTCTCTGGAACATCCTGTCTTTGTCCACCTTGTCAATTCCTCTCAGTATTTTGTAAGTCGTTATCATGTCCCCCCTATCTCTCCTGTCCCCAGTGTCGTCAGGTTGATTTCCCTTAACCTCTCCTCATAGGACATACCCTTAACTCTGGGACTAGTCTTGTTGCAAACCTTTGCACTTTCTCTAGTTTCTTTACATGCTTGGCTAGGTGTGGGTTCCAAACTGGTGCCGCATACTCCAATATGGGCCTAACGACACGGTGTACAGGGGTCCTGAACGATTCCTTATTAAGATGTCGGAATGCTGTTCTGAGTGTTTGCTAGGCGCCCATATGCTGCAGCAGTTATTTGGTTGATGTGCGCTTCAGGAGATGTGCCTGGTGTTTATACTCACCCTCAAGATCTTTTTCCTTGAGTGAGGTTTGAGTATGTCTCTGCCCCCTAGACTTGTACTCCGTCTGCGGTCTTCTTTGCCCTTCCCAATTCTCATGACTTTGCACTTGGTGGGATTGAACCCAGGATCCAGTTGCTGGACCAGGTCTGCAGCCTGTCCAGATCCCTTTGTATTTCTGCCTGGTCTTCGATCGAATGAACTCTTCTCATCAACTTCATGTCATCTGCAAACAGGGACACCTCGGAGTTTATTCCTTCCGTCATGTCGTTCACAAATACCAGAAACAGCACTGGCCTAGGACTGACCCCTGTGGGACCCCGCTGGTCACAGGTGCCCACTCTGACACCTCGCCACGTACCATGACTCCCTGCTGTCTTCCTGACAAGTATTCCCTGATCCATTGTAGTGCCTTCCCTGTTATCCCTGCTTGGTCCTCCAGTTTTTGCACCAATCTCTTGTGTGGAACTGTGCCAAACGCCTTCTTGCAGTCCAAGAATATGCAATCCACCACACCCTCTCTCTCTTGTCTTACTGCTGTCACTATGTCATAGAACTCCAGTAGGTTTGTGACACAGGATTTCCCGTCTCTGAAACCATGTTGGCTGCTGGTGATGAGATAATTCCTTTCTAGATGTTCCACCATTCTTCTCCTGACAATCTTTTCCATGATTTTGAATGCTATACATGTCAGTGACACTGGTCTGTAGTTTAGTGCTTCATGTCTGTCTCCTTTTTAAGATTGGGGACTACATTTGCTGTCTTCCATGCCTCAGGCAATTCCCTGTTTCGATAGATGTATTGAATATTGTTGTTAGGGGTACACCATGCGCCTCTGCTCCCTCTCATCAGGACCCATGGGGAGATGTTATCTGGCCCCATTGCCTTTGAGGTATCTAGCTCACTCAGAGAGCCTCTTCACTTCTTTCCTCGGTTGTGTGCACTGTGTCCAGCACATGGTGGTGTGCCCCACCTCTCAGTCTTTTCTGGAGCCCCTTCTGTCTCCTCTGTGTAACACTTCTTTGAATCTCTTGTTGAGTTCCTCACATACTTCTCGGTCATTTCTTGTTGTCTCTCCTCCTTCCTTCATTAGCCTGATTACCTGGTCCTTGACTGTTGTTTTCCTCCTGATGTGCTGGAGACAACAGTTTCGGGTCAGATTTGGCTTTCGCTGCTATGTCATTTTCATATTGTCTTTGAGCCTCCCTTCTTATCTGTGCATATTCGTTTCTGGCTCTACGACTGCTCTCCTTATTCTCCTGGGTCCTTTGCCTTCTATATTTCTTCCAATCCCTAGCACACTTGGTTTTTGCCTCCCTGCACCTTTGGGTAAACCATGGGCTCATCCTGGCTTTTTTCATTATTCCTGTTACCCTTGGGTACAAACCTCTCCTCAGCCTCCTTGCATTTGTTGCTACTATTCCATCATCTCATTAACTGGCTTCCCTGCCAGTTCTCTGTCCCACTGAACCCATTCAGGAAGTTCCTCATTCCTGTGTAGTCCCCTTTCTTGTAGTTGGCTTCATTCGTCCTGGCCTTCCTGCTTCTCCCTCCACTTGTAGCTCTACTGTGTATTCGAAGCTTAAAACCACATGGTCACTGGCCCCAAGGGGTCTTTCATATGTGATGTCCTCGATATCTGCACTACTCAAGGTGAATACTAAGTCCAGCCTTGCTGGTTCATCCTCTCCTCTCTCTCTTGTAGTGTCCCTTACGTGTTGGTACATGAAGTTTTCCAGTACAACCTCCATCATCTTAGCCCTCCATGTATCTTGGCCCCCATGTGGGTCCAAGTTCTCCCAATCGATCTCCTTGTGGTTAAAGTCACCCATGATCAGGAGCTTTGCCCTGCATGCATGAGCTCTTCTGGCCACTCTAGCCAGTGTGTCAACCATCGCTCTATTGCTCTCGTCGTACTCTTGCCTTGGCCCCTGCTGTTCTGTGGTGGGTTATACATCACTGCTATTACCACCCTTGGGACCTCCAGAGTGAAGCGTTCCCGCTATGTAATCACTTTGTTCTCCGCTGTCTCCTCTCTCCAGCTCATCAAAATTCCAGCGATTTCTGACCAGCAATGCCACTCCTCCACCCCCCTGTTCCCTCTGTCTTTCCTCAGGATTTGGTATCCTGTTGGAAAGATGGCATCTGTTATCATACCTGTAAGCTTGGTTTCTGTGAGAGCTATGATGTCCGGTGATGCCTCTTTGACTCTTTCATGCCACTACTCCCACTTATTTGTTATTCCATCAGCGTTTGTGTACCATACCTTGAGTTTCCTTTCCAACACTGTGGTTTGGGGGCCTGTGAGGGTGGGAGACCTGGTAGCATACTGTGGGATTCTATAGCTCGGTGTTGGGTGGAGGCTGTGGGCATGGATTGTAGTGTGTGTTGGGATGGTGTGATAGGTTGTATGGTTCTGAGAATAGTTGTGTGTGTGCTTGCCCTTGCTGTTCTGTTCTGCTCTGACTGACCTCTGCTGGTTCCATCTTTGTCTCTTTTCCTAGTCCATTTCGCTTTTTTTGTACTCTCTCCCTCAGCTGCTGTCGTTCTGATTGTGTTCTGTCTCTGTCTAGGAACACCCTCTTGTACTCTTCCGAGTATTTCAATCGTGGTTTCTCTTGGAGGATCCTGTTCCGCACTGTTTCCGTCCTGAGAATCAGCTTGATTGGTCGGTTTCTCCCCTTCGAGTACCCCCCTATTCTCTGAAATTTACAATCTCGTCCATCTCTTCACCTATTTCCGTGATGATTTTCTCAATCTCCTTTCTTTCTTCCTGCTGCCTTTCAGTGTGTGTCCTTTCCTCTCTCTCCTGAAGCCCATGGATAAACACTGATTTTGCCCTTTCCTCCTCCCATTGCCTCACCCTCTGTGACTCTGGATCCTGCCTGTATGTGGTCAGCTTCTCCCTTGATTTTTCCAGTGGCTCTTGATAGCATGGTTGTGCCTCAGCATTCGACCTATCACCCTCTCCATCTGCAACCAGCTGTTCTTCCCTTTCACTCCTTGGCCCTCCTTGGCAGGCTGATATGACCTTAGCATAATTCATAATTCCTTCCTTCCTGTTCGGCCTCGCAGCTTCATATGCTGTGTCTTCTCTGGTCACTGACCCTGTAACTCGCTTCAGCCTATTTATCTCAACTTCTAGGACCCTTATCTTGGCTACTGCAGTTTCGACTTGTGCCTCCCAATTCTTTGTTTCCTTCTCCAACCTCTTTTCTAATTTCACAGAGAGCTCTTTCTCCATTTTTTCAGAAAGCTCTCCTAATTTTCTATCCCACTCTTGTTCCATCCTTTTCCACTGCTCCTCCATCCACTGCTCCCTACCAGAACCATTCTCATCTGATCCTTGGTTCCTGCGAGTCCCCACCATTTTTTTTTTGTGAGAGAAGAGAGAAGGGAAAGGTAGAAGGAGAGAGAGAGGGGAAGAGTGAGAAGGGAAAGGGGGGAGAGAGAGTGTGAGAGGGGGAAAGAGAGAGAAGGGAAGGGAAGGAGAGGGGGAGAGTGAGAAGGGAAAATGGGGAAGAGATGGAGAGAGAGAGAGAGAGAGAGAGAGAGAGAGAGAGAGAGAGAGAGAGAAGGGAAGGTAGAAAGAGAGAGGGGGATAGTGAGAAGGAAAAAGGGGAAGAGAGAGTGAGAGTGAGAGTGAGAGAGAGAGGGGGGAGAGAGAGTGAAGGGAAGGGTAGGAGAGGGGGAGAGTGAGAAGGGAAAATGGGGAAGAGAGAGAGAGAGAGAGAGAGAGAGAGAGAGAGAGAGAGAGAGAGAGAGAGAGAGAGAGAGAGAGAGAGAGAGAGAGAGAGAGAGAGAGAGAGAGAGAGAGAGGGGAGGGAGAGAGAGAGAGGGAGAGAGGGAGAGAGAAAGAGAGAAGGCAAAGAGAGGGGGGAGAGAGGGGGAGAAGAGGGGAAAGAGGGGGGAGATGGAAGAGTGAGAGGGAGAGAGAGGCTAGGGGGAAGAGGAGAGAGGGAGAGAGATAGGAAAAGGTAGAGGGGAGAAGATAATGGGAGGGGAGAGATGTTAGAGGGGGAGAGATGGGAGAGGGAAGAGAGAGAGAGAGATAGGTAGAGAGAGAGATATAGGTAAAGAGTGAGATAGGTAGAGAGAGATAGGTCTCTACCTAGGATAGGAAGAGAGGGAGAGAGAGAGAAGGAGCGAGGTTCAGATGGTCAGTTCACAGGACGGTGTGAAATCCTGTGTATGTGTGTGTTTGCGTGTGTTCTACTGCTTACAAGTGCTTGTTCCTGTGTGTGTGAGTGTGTTGTGTGTGTGTGTGTGTGTATGTGTGTATGTGTGTATGTGTGTGTGTGTGTATGTGTGTGTGTGTGTGTGTGTGTGTGTGTACTCACCTATTTGTACTCACCTATTTGTGGTTGCAGGGGTCGAGTCCTAGCTCCTGGCCCCGCCTCTTCACCGGTTGCTACTAGGCCTCTCTCTCCCCGCTCCATGAGCTTTATCAAACCTCGTCTTAAAACTGTGTATGGTTCCTGCCTCCACTACGTCATTTTCTAGGCTATTCCACTGCCTTACAACTCTATGACTGAAGAAATACTTCCTACTATCTCTCTGACTCATTTGTGTCTTCAACTTCCAATTGTGGCCTCTTGTTTCTGTGTCCCCTCCCTGGAACATCCTGTCTTTGTCCACCTTGTCTATTCCATGCAGTATTTTATATGTCGTTATCATGTCTCCCCTGACCCTCCTGTCCTCCAGTGTCGTCAGGCCGATTTCCCTTAGTCTTTCTTCATAGGACATTCCCCTTAGCTCTGGAACTAACCTTGTCGCAAACCTTTGTACTTTCTCTAGTTTCTTGACGTGCTTTATCAAGTGGCGGGTTCCAAACAGGTGCTGCATACTCCAGTATGGGCCTGACATACACGGTGTACAGTGTCTTGAATGATTCCTTACTAAGGTATCGGAATGCTGTTCTCAGTTTGCCAGGCGCCCATATGCTGCAGCAGTTATCTGATTGATGTGTGCTTCCGGAGACATGCTCGGTGTTATACTCACCCCAAATCTTTCTCCTTGAGTGAGGTTTGCAGTCTTTGGCCACCTACCCTATACTCTGTCTGTGGTCTTCTGTGCCCTTCCCCTATCTTCATGACTTTGCATTTGGCAGGATTAAATTCGAGAAGCCATTTGCTGGACCAGGTGTCCAGTCTGTCCAGGTCTCTTTGAAGTCCTGCCTGGTCCTCATCAGATTTAATTCTCCTCATTAACTTCACATCATCTGCAAACAGGGACACTTCTGAGTCTAACCCTTCCGTCATGTCGTTCACATATACCAAAAATAGCACTGGTCCTAGGACCGACCCTGTGGGACCCCGCTCGTCACAGTGCCCACTGTGATACACATCATTACGTACCATGACTCGTTGTTGCCTCCCTGTCAGTGTGTGTGTGTATGTGTGTGTGTGTGTGTGTGTGTATGTGTGTGTTGTGTGTGTGTGTGTGTGTGTGTGTGTGTGTGTGTGTGTGTGTGTGTGTGTGTGTGTGTGTGCCCCCACGTCTAAGTATTCATACTGCTAATAAATACCGGTAGATACCAGTAATTCTAAGCTTACCAATACTTGTAAAACTTATCAATTCTACTTCTAAAATTCAGAAAGTAGCTAGGTTGTAAAATTTAGCTTGTCTCAGCTTAAGTGTCTGACATTATCCCTCACTACCGCTTTACTCCTTGCACTCTCGTCTATGCTATTTCTACTCTAATTCTGGTAATTGGCTTGCAGGAGTGAGTGACCAGTATCTAACAGTGATGCAGGACCAGACTCAATCTTGCAAAAATGCAACCTCAACAGGTGAGTAATACTTGTGCTGACAGCGGTGTGATGACAAGTTGCCAGAAGCTGATGACGTAGTCGTCGTACATAGGCCTTCTATCGCTATTTTGTAACTCCTCACCCGTGATGTTTATAACCATATGCTCATGCATCCCGCGTTCCTCAAGTGATTTCACTTTTCACTTATTACAGAATAACTTCACATTCGTTGTACCTTTAATGATAATGGCATACAAACTTTGTGACGCCTGTTCAGTAGGCCTTTGCCACCCCCCTTTTTTATATTTTTTTTTTCTTTCTTTTTTGCTTTTAACTTTTTTTACTCTCACATTCGGGGCCCCCTTTCAGAATGCTTTCTCAGGTTTGCCAGGCCCCCTATGCTGCTTGCATTTTATCTGATTGATGTGTGTTTCCCGGGAGACATGCTCGGTGTTATACTCACCCCAAATTTTTTTTTTTTTGGGGGGCCCCCCACCCCAAATTTTGGGGCCCCCCCCCCTTCCCCTTTTTTTTTTTTTGGGGTTTAAATTTGGAAAAAGCCATTTTCTGGACCAGGTTTTCCAGTTTTCCCCTTTTTTTTTCCCCCCCCTTTTTTTTTCCCCCTTTTTAATTCCCAACGGGAAAAATTTTTTTCCCCCCCCGTTCCCTTTTAAAAAAAAAAGGGGGGGCCCCGGGCCCCCTTGGCCCCGGTCCCCGGGGCCCCGGGGGGTTTTTTTCCCTTTTTTGTTTTTTTTTGGGGGGGGTTTTTTTTTGGGGTTTTGTTTGGGGGGGGGGGGGGGGGTTTTTTTTTTTGTGTGTGTTTGGGGGGGTTTTTTTGTGTGTTGGGCCCCCCTTTTTTTTTAAAAAAAAAAAATTTTTTTTTTTTTAAAAAAAACCCCCCCCCCTTTAAAAAATAGGGTTTTTTAAAAAATTTTTCCCTTTTTTCCCCCAAAAAACCCCCCCCCCTTTCCCCCCTTTTTTTACCAAAGGGGGGGGAAAAAAAAAAAATTAAACCTTTTTTTCCCCCTTTCCCCAAAAACCCCCAAATTTTTAAAACCCTTTTCCCCTTTTTTTTAAAAATTTTTTCGTTTCTTCCCCCCCCGTTTTGTTCCCAAATTTTTTTAACCCTTTGGAAACATTCCCCCCCGGGGGGTTTTTTTTTTTTTCCCTTTTTTTTTTGGGGGTTTTTTTGGGGGGTTTTTTTTTTTGGGGTTAAATTTCGGGAAATTTTTAAATTTTTTTTTTTAAATTTTTTTTTTTTTTAAATTCCCCCTTTCCCGGGAAAGGTTTTTTTCCCCCCCTTTTTTTTTTTTTTTTTTTTCCCCGGGGTTTTAAAGGTTTTTTTTTTTTGGGGTTTTTTTTTTTTTTTTTTTTTTTTTTTTTTTTTTAAAAAATTTTTTTTGGGTTTTTTTTAAAAAAGGGGGGGGGTGGGAAAATTTTTTTGTGGGTGTGTGGGGGGGTTTTTTTTTTTTTTTTTTGGGGGGTTTTTTGGGGGTTTTTTTTGGGTTTTTTTTTTTTATGGGTTTTTTTGGGGGCCCCAAAATTTTTTGGGGGCCCCCCCCCTTTTCCCGGCCCTTTTTTTTTTTCCCTTCCCCCCCCTTTTTTTTCCCCCCCCAAAAAAAAAATTTTGGGTTTTTCCTTTCCCCCTTTTTTCCCCCCAAAAAAATCCCCAAATTTTCCCCCCCCATGACGCACTGGGTCACTCCCCCCGGGGGCCGTGAGCTTTATATCCCTGCTTAAAGCTATGATGGATCCTGCCCCACTCTCGCTTCCCAAACTATTCCACTTACTGACTACTTTTGGGGCTAAAGAAATCTTCCTAACATCCTGTGTTTCATCTGTGCTTAAAGTTTCCCAACTGTGCCCCCCCTTTTACTGTGTCCAATCTCTGGAACATCCTGTTTTGCCACCTTGTAAATTCCTCTCAGTTTTTTGTATGTCGTTATCATGCCCCCCATCTCTCCGTCCTCCAGTGTCTCAGGTTGATTTCCCTTAACCTCTCCTCGTGGGCATACCTTTTAGCCTGGGCTATCTTTTTTGCAAACCTTTGCACTTTCTCTATTTTTTTAAACGTGCTTGGCTGGTGTGGTTCCAAACTGTGCCGCATACTCCAAAGGGCCTAACGTATAGGGGTTTACGGGGCCAAAACGTTTTCCTTATTAAGATGCCCGGAATGCTGTTTGGGTTGGCTAGGCGCCCATATGCTCACAGTTATTTGGTTGTTGTGCGCTTCAGGAGATGTGCCTGGTGTTAACTACCCCCAAGATTTTTTTCCTTGAGTGAGGTTTTTATGTCTGTGTGTGTTGCCCGTGTTGTGTGTGTTGTGTGTGTTGTTGTGTGTGGGTGTGTGTGTGTGTGTGGTTGTGTAGTGTTGCGTATGTGTGTGGTGTTGTGTTGTGTTTGGTGTTGTGTTATGTGTGTTGTGTATGTGTATTGTGTGTGTGTGGTGTGTGTGTGTGGTGTAGTTATGTGTGTGTGTGTGTGTGTGTGTGTAGTGTATGTGTGTGTGTGTGTTTTGGTGGTGTGTGTGTGTGTGTGTGTGTTGTGTGTGTTGTGTGGGTGTGGTGTGTACTCACCTTTTTGTGGTTGCAAGGGTGGGCCATAGCCCCTCCCCCCCCCGCCTCTTCACTGATTGTACTGGGGTCCTCTTTCCCGCTCCATGAGCTTTACATACCTCGCCTTAAAATATGTAGGGTTCCCCCTCCACTACGCCCTTTTCTAGGCTATTCACTGCCTGATATTATATTGAAAAAAATTTCCTAACACCCTTTTTGATTCTCTGAGTCTTTTTCCCAAATTGTGACCTCTTGTTTTGTGCCCACTCTGGAACATCCCATCTTTGTCCACCTGGTCTTTTTCTGGCAGTATTTTAATGTCGTTCATTCCCCCCCCTGACCCTCCTGTCCCCCATGTCGTCAGGCCGTTTTCCCCAACCTTTTTTCGTAGGACAACCCCCTAAGTCGGGGTATCTTGTTGCAAACCTTTGCACTTTCTCAAATTTTTAAACGTCTTGACCGGGTGGGATTCCAAACTGGTCTGCATACTCCGTAGGGGCCGACGTAAATGGAAAAAGTCTTGAACGATTCCTTACTGGGGGAGAAGCTATCCGCAGGTTTGCCAAGCCCTATGTGCCCTCAGGAGATATCTGGGTTTTTATCCCCACCACACACTTTTTCCTCGAGTGAGGTTTCATTTTTTTGGGTTTCTAGACTATAGGTCTGCGGTCTTCTTTGCCCTTTCACCAATCTTCATGATTTTGTTTTGGGCGGGTTTTTAAACTCAAGGAGAAATTGCGGACCAGCTTGAGCCTTCCGGGTCTTTTTGTATCCGCCGATCCTCGCCCGATTTGTTCTTCTATTAACTTCACATCACCAAACGGGACACTTTGAATCTATCCCTTCCTTTGCATTCACAATACCAAAAAAGAAAGGGTCCTGGGACTGACCCTGTGGAACCCCCTTGTCACGGGCCCCCACTCAACCCCCTCGTCACGTACCATGACTGGGTTTTCCCTCCCTGTCGGGTATTCTTGATCCATTGCAGTCCTTTCCTTTATGTTGCCTGATCCTCAAAATTTTGCAGTAACCTCTTGTGAGGGAAATGTGTCGGGCCTTCTTTCAGCCAAAAAAAAGCAATCGCCCCCCCCTCTCTCTCTTGTCTTACTTTTGTCACCTTTCATAAAATTCAGAGGTTTGTGACACAATTTTTCCTTCCCCAAACCCTGCTGGTTGTCAATTATACACTGTTTTTTTCCAGGTGCTCCACCCATCCCTCCGATGACTTCCCCCATGACTTTCATACTATACCGTTATGATACAGGTTGTAGTTTTGTGCCTCAGGCTTCTCGTTTTTAAAAAATTTGGGGCTACATTTGTCATCTTCCATACCCCAGGGGGTTGCCCAGTTTTAATGGATTGTTAATTTTCTTTTAAATGGCACACACAGCGTTTTTGCTCCCTCTCTAAGGGCCCCCCGGGGGAGATTTGTCTGGTCCCACCGCCTTTGAGGTTCTCAAGTTCACATAGCAGCTTCTTTTACCTCCTCCCTTGGTTATGTGTACCTCATCCAGCACTTTTCGGGGTACGATCCTTTCTGATTTCCTGAGTCCTATTGGGGTTTTCCCAAAGTAAAAATTCTTTTAAAATTTGGTTGAGCTCCTCACATACCCCTCGGTCGTTTCTTTTGAACTCCCCCATCACCCCTTTCCTCAGTCTTTACCTTTCTTGACTGTTTTTTTCCTCCTGACTGGTATACAAAAGCTTCGGTCAGACTTTACTTTTGTGCTATTCATTTTCATATTTTCTCTGACCTCCCCTTTTTTTCCGTGAAATTCGTTTTGGCTCTTGGGTAATTCTTTATTTTCCTGGTTCTGTCTTCTTACCTTTTCCATTCTCTATACACCTAGTTTTTTTTCCCCCCTACACCTTTGGGGGAACCAAGGGCTCGTTCTGTTCTTCCCATTTTTTCTGTTTCCCTTTGGAAACAAACCCCTCCCCTGCCTCCTTTCATTTTGTTGCCACATAGTCCATCATTTCTTGTATGGTTTTCCTGCCAGTTCCCTCTCCCACTGTGTGTTTGTGTGTGTGGTGTGGTGGGTGTGTGTTGTGGTGTGTGGTGTTGCTGGTGGTCGTGTGTCTGTGCGTGTGCGTGTGTGTGGGTGTGTTGTGTGTGTGTGTGTGTGTGGTATACTCACCCAGTTGACTTACCCATTGGGTTGGGAGGGGGCGATTCGAAGCTCCTGGCCCCGCTTCTTTACCGGCGCTACTTTAATCAAATCTCCCCGAACTGTGAGCTTTATCATACCTGTGCTTAAAGCATTATGGTCTTGCCTCCCCCCTCTCGTCCCAAAATATTCCACTTCTTCCTACTCGGGCTGAAGAAAAACTTCCAACATCCCTCTCAGGACCCTGGAGAGATGTTACCGGCCCCATTTCCTTTTTAGGTATCTAGCTACCAGAAGCCTCTTCACTTCTTCCCCAGTTGTGTGCACTGTGTCCCGCCCTTGGTGGGGCCCCCCCCCTCTCCGTCTTTTTGAGCCCTTCTGCTCCTCTGTGAACACTTCTTTGAATTTTGTTGAGTTCCTCACCTCTTTTACGGGCCCTTTCTTGTTGCCTCTCCCTTCCTTCCTTAACCTATACGTGGTCCTTTTTGTTGTTTTCCCCCTGATGTGCTGTATAAAAGCTTCGGGGCAGATTTAGCTTTCGCTGCATGTCATTTTCATATTGTCTTTTGGGGCCCCCCTTCTTTTCTGTCATATTCTTTTGGGTCACGACTTTTCTCCTTATTCTCCTGGGCTTTGCCCTTTTATATTTCTTCCATTTCCCCAGCACACTTGGTTTTTGCCCCCCTGCACCTTTGGGTAAACCATGGGCTCATCCTGACTTTTTCATTATTCCTGTGTGTGTGTGTGTGTGTGTGTGTGTGTGTGTGTGTGTGTGTGAATGTACTTGTGTACTTTCGTATTTACCTGTGGACGTTTCAGTGTCTTGCATAAAGAAAAATGACGAATTTCAACAAAAAAGAAAGCTGATGACTTACTTTTAGCAGATTTCTGGATGGGAAGACATAGAATCCCAAGGACACACATCTATACAAGATAAAACGTTCGCACAAACACTTATGAAGCTGCACGAGTGCAAACAAAACAAAAATTAAGTTAAACACATAATGAAAAATAAATAGAAGGCCGAGATTATCAGTAAGTAACCTCACCTTGGTGGGGGAGTTGGGAGGCAGCTTGGTGTTGTCCAGCTGACTACTGTTCCAGGCTGTCTTGGTGGGTGTAATTACAGGACGCAGTTTTCTGTGTGTCCACTCCTGTAATTCCAGCCACCTGGACAGTCTCGGCAGTAGACCAGCTAGACAAGACCAAGTTACCATCCAACAAGATCACTGTGGAGGGGCCAACACACACACACACACACACACACACACACACACAAAACACCCGCCCACCCACCTAACCACCCGCTCACCTGGGAAAGTGAGGAAGGGAGTTCATCTGAGGGGACACAGATGGACTTCTGGACACACGGAACTAAGGAAAGCCCCAAAACAACCGGAAGTGGGAAGTGTTGAAGGGTTGACATCCGGGGGCCCGCGGATGGAGACCTGGAAACATAAACCACACCTGACTGTGACCACAATTCACCATATCACCTCACTATGACCGCACCTCACTATGACCACACCTCACTATGACCACACCTTACTATGACCTAACATCACTATGACCACACATCAGCATGATCCACACCTGGGAATTCATCTGAGGATACACAGGTGGACTTCCCAACACACGGAACTAGGGAAAGCACCAAAATAACCGGAAGTGGGAAGTTTGGAAGGGTTGACATCCGGGGGCCCACGGATGGAGACCTGGAAACATAAATCACACCTGACTATGACCTCACCTAAATATGACCATACCTAACTATGACCACGCATCATTATGACCACACCTCACTATAATCTCTCCTCACTATGACCTCACCGAACTATTACCTCACCTATGACCACACCTAACTATGACCACACCTCACTATAACCTCACCTAACTATGATCACACCTCACTCTAACCTCACCTAACTATGATCACACCACACTATAACCTCACCTAACTATGACCACCCCTTACCTATGACCACATCGACTACATCATGATCCAGTGCAAAGTTATGAACTTAGTCGTACATAATGCGAAAAGGATTTGGGGGTTATAGTAAGCAGCAGTCCTGAAGCATGACAACAGTTGATTACTGGGATTTATATCAAGATTACGCAGCTCAGCTCGAATGACAAAATCAATACATAGCATTAGAGAACTTCCGTATGAAGAAAGATTGAAGACCCTTAAATTATAATCACTTGTCAGGCGAAGAATGAAGTAAGACATGATCGAAGTGTATAAGTGGAAGATGGTTATTAACAAAGGAGGTGTTGAGGATATCTCTCCAAGAGAGAACTTGCAGTAATGGATTTAAATTAGACAAGTTTAGATATAGAAAGTATACAGGAAAGTATTGGTTTGGAAATAGGGTACATGATGAGTGGAACAGTCTGCTGAAATCGTTTTTTGGACTTTATCGACTATGACCACATCTCACTTAAACCTCACTTAACTATGACCACAGCTCATTATGACCTCACCTGACCACATCTACGACCACACCTCACTATGACCTCACCTCACAATAACCACACCTCACCATGATCAACACCTGGGAGATCAATTGAGGTGACACAGATGGACTTCTGGAGACACTGAACAAGAGAAAGCACCAAAATAACTGGGGAAGGGTTGACATCCGGGGCCCAGTGATGGAGACAACAGTTTCTTCGATACTGATGTTTTTATTCACGCTTTTTTCTGTTTATTCAAAGTTTGTAAAATTATGTTGATACACACATTCCCTCCTCTTTCTAAACAATTATACTGACTCAAAATTCCCCAAAAATTCACTTAACATTTGGCAGGAACCATCACTCTCTCATCCACAGTAAAAAATCTCCTTATTGATAAAGTCGACCTTCACGGTAGTCTAGATTATTGATAAAGTCGACCTTCACGTAGTCTAGATTATTGATAAAGTCGACCTTCACGGTAGTCTAGATTATTGATAAAAGTCGACCTTCACGGTAGTCTAGATTATTGATAAAGTCGACCTTCACGGTAGTCTAGATTATTGATAAAGTCGACCTTCACGGTAGTCCTAGATTATTGATAAAGTCGACCTTCACGGTAGTCTAGATTATTGATAAAGTCGACCTTCACGGTAGTCTAGATTATTGATAAAGTCGACCTTCACGGCAGTCTAGATTATTGATAAAGTCGACCTTCACGGTAGTCTAGATTATTGATAAAGTCGACCTTCACGTAGTCTAGATTATTGATAAAGTCGACCTTCAGGGTAGTCTAGATTATTGACAAAACAGGATTTTAGCAGTGTCTTCCATACTGCTGTTTTTATTCACTTGTATATTTCTCTGCTGTACGTTAGCAAGTCTGGCAACAAACGCTGTGTCTTATATTTTGTCTTTTCTATCACTATTATTCATTGCTTGGAAATGAATAATATTTTATTTAAATTAAACAATATTTTGCAATTTTATCTAACACTGTGTCCAGCAGTTGTGAACTGTACCAGAAACAAAGTCAGGGACAAAGACAGTTGTGAACTGTACCAGAAACAAAGTCAGGGACAAAGACAGTTGTGAACTGTACCAGAAACAAAGTCAGGACAAAGACAGTTGTGAACTGTACCAGAAACAAAGTCAGGGACAAAGACAGTTGTGAACTGTACCAGAAACAAAGTCAGGGACAAAGACAGTTGTGAACTGTACCAGAAACAAAGTCAGGGACAAAGACAGTTGTGAACTGTACCAGAAACAAAGTCAGGGACAAAGACAGTTGTGAACTGTACCAGAAACAAAGTCAGGGACAAAGACAGTTGTGAACTGTACCAGAAACAAAGACAGGGACAAAGACAGTTGTGAACTGTACCAGAAACAAAGTCATGGACAAAGACAGTTGTGAACTGTACCAGAAACAAAGTCAGGGACAAAGACAGTTGTGAACTGTACCAGAAACAAAGTCAGGGACAAAGACAGTTGTGAACTGTACCAGAAACAAAGTCAGGGACAAAGACAGTTGTGAACTGTACCAGAAACAAAGACAGTTGTGAACTGTACCAGAAACAAAGTCAGGGACAAAGACAGTTGTGAACTGTACCAGAAACAAAGACAGGGACAAAGACAGTTGTGAACTGTACCAGAAACAAAGACAGGGACAAAGACTGTTGTGAACTGTACCAGAAACAAAGTCAGGGACAAAGACAGTTGTGAACTGTACCAGAAACAAAGTCAGGGACAAAGACAGTTGTGAACTGTACCAGAAACAAAGACAGGGACAAAGACAGTTGTGAACTGTACCAGAAACAAAGTCAGGGACAAAGACAGTTGTGAACTGTACCAGAAACAAAGTCAGCGACAAAGACAGTTGTGAACTGTACCAGAAACAAAGACAGGGACAAAGACAGTTGTGAACTGTACCAGAAACAAAGTCAGCGACAAAGACAGTTGTGAACTGTACCAGAAACAAAGACAGGGACAAAGTTGTGAACTGTACCAGAAACAAAGACAAGGGCAAAGGCTGTTCGTTATTTTTGTTTTTTTTTCACTTATTGTTTATATATGTGTCGGTATGTGACTTTCTTGATACGGTTCAGGATTGCTTTTTAGAACAGGTTGTGACAGAACCAACTAGAGGAAACAATCTGCTTGACTTGGTTCTTGCCAACAAAGATTCACTAATTAATAATCTTGAAGTTAATGATGAGCTTGGGGAAAGTGATCACAAATCACTTAGTTTCAATATATCATGGAATTACCCAAATAACTGCAATCAAATCTCTGTCCCAGATTTTCGCTTGGCCGACTTCATGGGGCTGAAAAATTACCTGGGTGGGCTAAATTGGGATGTCCTGACTATGGGTCAGGTAAGTGATCTTGGTTGCCAATATGACATTTTTCAGAGCATAGTTCTAGCTGCCCAGACAACTTTTGTTCCGAGTACGGAAATTAGATCTAACAAAAATGATCCCAAATGGATGAACAATAGATTAAGACATCTCATTGGTCAAAAGAGAAGCATATATAGGCATATCAAAAGAGGGGATGGGCAGCTAAGAAATCAATATATTCAATTAAAGAGAGTACAAAGAAAGGAATAAAAAAAGAAAAAAGAGTTATAGGCTAAGGTCCAAGGGATTAAAAGACTAACCCAAAAGGGTTTTTCGGGTTACAAAAAAGATTAGGAAAAAAGATTGGCCCATTTTAAAGAAAACTTGGCCCAATCACGACAGTGATAAGGATATGTTAAATTCTAAATACCTATTTCCCTCTCAATTTTCACCCAGGAAAATACTAGCGTTTTCCAAAATAATAGTTTTGTAGAACAGGAATAATAGATGTAAAAAATTTGGTAGAATTCCAAAAATATGAAAAGAAAAAGGGGACACAATGCAACTAATGTACATTTTGTTGGGGGCAACTTTTCGCTCTCCGGGGAGCTTTTATCAACCATTCAAAAAATACAGGGGAACAGGGGGTATATATAGGCTCAAGTGAGGTCTACTAGGGGTGGTGGTATAGTAGTGTAGAAATGACAAAAGTGTTTAAGTAGTAATACAATAAGGTAGAGCAATTAAATTGACAGAAAAAAAGGATAAAAAGTATTACTTGGAAACATAAAAAAGGTTGGACAAAATTTCACTATAATTTTCCCATAATTTACACTATACCCGTGGAGGCTTGACGAGAAACCCGACACCCGCCTCAATGAAAACATTTACGCAGTAGGAACGATAACTTTAACAAAAGCCTGTGTACAACACCGAAAATTTCCCCCAATATCTCATGAAAATTTAGAGACGCCCCCAATATGATCAAAGAAAAAATTTCCCAGAGAAGGCCTCGAACGCACGATCGTGTTTCGAATACAATTTAAAAAAAACAACGGGGAGCTTCAAAACCCTCTCCGAAGTCTTAGCAAAATCCTCCTGAAAACAGAAAACCCCGCCACAATATCCCCCCCTGTTATCACACAAAGCACATTACGGAAAACAGCGCCTTTATCCATCATATTTGCCAACCTATTTTTATGTTTCCAAGTAATGCTTTTTTACCTTTTTTCCCCTGTACGAATTAATTGCCTACCTATTGTATTACACTACTACTACAATTTTTTCCTACACTACTACTACTACTACTATACTACTCTACACTACTACTACTATACTACCACTTTATTTCACCTCACTCTGGCCTATTATACCTCTTGTCCCGTATTTTTTGTAATGGCTTGAAAAAGCTCCTGGAGAGCGAAAGGTTGCCACAATAAAATGTCACATTAGTTGCACTTGTGTCCTTTTACTTTACATACAGGATAATAAACTATGTACGATTGCGGTAACTAGTGACATGGTCCTCAGACAAATAGAGAAACTAAAACCTAACAAATCCCCAGGTCCTGATGAACTGTTTGCAAGGGTGTTAAAGGAATGTAAAGAGGAACTTAGCATACCTTTGGCTAATCTTTTTAACATATCACTACAAACTGGCATAGTGCCTGATAAGTGGAAAATGGCAAATGTAATACCTATTTACAAGGCAGGTGACAGGTTCTTGGCTTCGAACTATAGAGCAATAAGCCTTACCTCCATAGTGGGAAAATTTATTGAATCAATAATTGCCGAAGCAATTCGTAGCCATCTTGACAGGCACAGATTGATTAATGATTCTCAACACGGTTTTACAAAGGGGCGTTCCTGTCTTACGAATTTACTAACTTTTTTCACTAAGGTGTTTGAGGAGGTAGATCATGGTAATGAATATGATATTGTGTATATGGACTTCAGTAAGGCTTTCGATAGAGTTCCACACCAGAGGCTATTGAGGAAACCTAGGGCACACGGAATAGGAGGAGAAATTTTTTCCTGGGTAGAGGCATGGCTGACAAATAGACAGCAGCGAGTTTGCATAAATGGGGAGAAATCAGAATGGGGCACGTCACAAGCGGTGTTCCTCAGGGGTCAGTGTTGGGCCCGTTGTTGTTCACAATTTACATAAATGACATAGATGAGGGAATAAATAGCGACATAAGCAAATTTGCTGATGACACCAAAATAGGCCGTCCAATTCATTCTAATGAGGACATTAGAGCACTCCAAGATGATTTGAATAGACTGATGCAATGGTCGGAGAAGTGGCAGATGCAGTTTAATATTGACAAATGCAAGTTCTAAATGTTGGACAGTTAAATAACCATGCCATATATAAACTAAATAATGTTGATCTTAATACTACTGATTGCGAAAAGGATTTAGGAGTTCTGGTTAGTAGTAATCTAAAACCAAGACAACAGTGCATTAGTGTTCGCAATAAAGCTAACAGAATTCTTGGCTTCATATCAAGAAGTATAAATAATAGAAGTCCTCAGGTTGTTCTTCAACTATATATCCTCGGTTAGGCCTCATTTAGACTATGCTGCTCAGTTCTGGTCACCGTATTACAGAATGGATATAAATGCTCTGGAAAACGTACAAAGGAGGATGACAAAGATGATCCCATGTATCAGAAATCTTCCCTATGAGGATAGACTGAGGACCGTGAATCTGCACTCTCTCGAAAGGCGTAGAATTAGGGGGGATATGATCGAGGTGTATAAATGGAAAACAGGAATAAATAAATGGGATGCAATTAGTGTGCTGAAAATTTCCTGCCAAGACAGGACTCACAGCAATGGTTTCAGGTTGGAAAAATTGAGATTCAGGAAGGATATAGGAAAGTACTGGTTTGGTAATAGAGTTGTGGATGAGTGGAACAAACTCCCGAGTACAGTTATTGAGGCTAAAACGTTGTGTAGTTTTAAAAATAGGTTAGATAAATACATGAGTGGGTGTGGGTGGGTGTGAGTTGGACCTGACTAGCTTGTGTTGCTGGGTCTGGTGCCGTGCTCCTTCCTTGAGTGGAGATGACCAGACTGGGTGGGTCATTGGTCTAATCTGGGGAAGGGGGTACATGGACCTGCTCCGCATGGGTCAATAGGCCTGTTGCAGTGTTCCTTCTTTCTTATGTTCTTATGTCTTCCACCAAGAAATCTGCTGCATAAAGTTATCAACTTCCTGTTTTATGTTTCAGTTCGTCTTCTTAGAATTGTGAATAATTGTGATGTAGAATGTTGTTACTTAGTATTTTGTAGATATTCTTAATTAATGATAAATGTGAAGATACAAGGAAGTAGCAACTGAGAGAATCTTGTACTGGATATACCAAAAAAACATTCTTTTGATTTATTAAATAATTAGTCTCTCTCTCACGTTTTAATTTTTCATGTTTTCACTTCTCTCACTTTCACTATATTGAGAGAAAAATATTCCAATACAACAAAAAGAAATCTTAGGAAAGAAAATAAGATTCAACCGCCTCGACAACAGTGATTGTTGTGTTGATGTTTACAACTCTGCTGTCCTTATGTCTTCATACTGAAAGTTTAATGTTTATAAACATTGTTCTACCACTTCCCTTATTTTATGTATTGTTCTTCTTGTGGTACATTTGTACTGTCTGATGTATATTTACTGTACTTTACCTTGTTTATTACAGTAATTGTTTCTTAGTGTTACTGTAGTGTTCTTTTGTGTGACTGTACTTACTGTTTTGTTACTATTGTTATTATAGTGATACTTTTTCTAGCCACTTCACCATTAAATTTATCTTTTCCATCACTGGTCAACAAACAAAATGCTTTCCCTCAAAAGTAAGGTACAGGATCACCTCTACACATGTTTAAACGAGTGAGGATATCTCATCTAACACTAAAAATATCTAATAGGGCTCAGAACACAAATCCCAGACATCTTCTACAGTTCGTCCTTTGATTTTCCCAGACTTTAAACTCAGAAATATCCAAGGATGACATTGGTCAGTTTGCAACGTAATTGCCATTCACTTCAGAATTACCATAAGTTTGCTATAAAAAAAAAGTTATCCACAGAAAAAACATTCGTATTAAAAATTTTAAATATAAAAGTCTATCCTATATAATCATTGTTTAAAAACGAAATAAGATGAGATAGCCCTCCATCTAGGGTTCCGATCCAATTCAGGGAGACTGTTCTTAAAATGACCCAAGACCTCCAGTTGCCGGCAAAATGTCGATTCTTTACGGTACGGTACCTTTGAAGGGTGCTGTTGACATTGTTGTCTTGTAATCCCACTTTCATCCGGAGGACATAGATGCATTCTAACCTTATGGCCAAATCATTAGGGTACAAACCTTCTAGTACTGTATCTGGGTAGGCTTCCCCTTTGTCTCCGAACAACCTAAATTAATTCGTGGCCCTGGTTTCAACAAGTGTTTGAAAATATACCATCCTTAGAGATTCGAACTAAGTTGAACATATAGGCATTTGATATAGTTTCTCGATTGCGGGTGCACATTCATCGGCAAATCCCCCGTTCCACCCACATCTCAAAGGCTTACTCCCAAATTCGCACCAAACCATTTGCACGTCACAGCAGAAATAGGCGTTTGTCAGACAAGCGACTTTTTTCGCATTCATTCTATTACATTTTGGTAACCTATGCCCGCTATGGCCTCAATATTCCTTCTTGGATAACTGAGTGGAACCCGTGCGATAATGTGGTTGCTGTAGGTCATTCCACTTCAGATTTCGCGTGTTGAGCTTCAAGAGCGTATATATCTGAATTACTGTTACATTCCGTCAGCTTGAGCTAGTCTTACCATTCTCCTCTGACCTAATTCATTACAAGGCGCTTTTGGTCTACTCAGCTAGAAGCTCTGTGTTTTTCACAACATTCTCTGTAAACTCACACTGTTTGTGCGTGAAAAATCTCAGATCAGCAATTTGAGGTATTCAACCCACCACCCCCCCGTCTGGTTACCAGCAATCAATCCGCGTCATAGGTCCAATTAACGACATTTCTTCCCCAGTCCTGATGTTCGGCTCGAAAACAGCAACTGAAACCTCTTGATCAATTCATCATGCTTTTACCACTGAGGGTGCTGCTTAAAAAAACGTGGATTGGCTGATTATATACTTGTATTAACAGTTGCACAGGTGAACTTAAAGTGGCCATGAGTGTATACCAGTTCTCAAACAGGAACAAGATCAGTCATCGATTACCTCCACTCTTGAAGAAAAAAATACACGCAACGCGCTAATCAACACTGGTCAGTTGCTTCGTAAATCTTCTCGTTCTCATCCATGATGTAAACATTCTGATCACCGGAAATTGTCTCCATGTGTTGCGTAAAACCACCAAGCTTCAATAATTTCTACACGTACTCCCGTTTGTCTGTTTTATTTCAATAAGGGGAAGCCTGGCCACCGCATGTTATAATATTATCTAAGCTCTACTAGAGGAAAGTCAGGTGAAATCATTTGACTAAAAACTCTCCACTGAGAGAAGTCAGTATCAAAATAAAAATAACGTCAGGAGAAAAGCTGTGTTTTCCCCTACAAAAACAAAATACCAGCACGTCCAAGACCTACGTCACTAGTGTCCGCAGTGTTCAGAACGTCAATAAAAGGATAATACCACTACATTCAAGACCACGTCAACTAGTTCCGCAGTGTCCAGACGTCAATAACAGGATACAACCACTATTATCAAAGACCACGTCACTGGTGTCCTGCAGTGTCCAGACGTCAATACCAGGAGATACCACTACCTCAGACCACGTCACTGGTGTCTGCAGTGCCAGAGTCAATAAACAGATACAACCACATCTAGACCACCGTCACTGGTGTCTGCAGTGGCCCAAGTCCAATAACAGGAATACCCACTACATCAGACCACTGTCCCTGGGAGTCGCAGTGTCCAAGGAAAAAACAGGATACTCCACTACATCAAGACCACTCTCTGGTGTCTTGCAGTGGTCCAGAGTCAAGAAGAGGATACACCACTACACAAGACCACTTCACTGGTGTCAGCAGTGTCCAGAGGTCAATAACAGTATACACCACTTACATCAAGACCACGTCAACTGGTGACTGCAGTGTCCAGAGGTCAATAACAGATATACACCACTACTATCTAGACCACGTCACTGGTGTCCTTTGCAGTGTCCAAGTAAATAACAGGATACAACACTACAACAAGACCACGCACTGGTGTCTGCAGTGTCCAAGGTCCAATATCAGGATACACCACTACATAATCAAGACCACGTCAACTGGTTGTCTGCATGTCCAGAGGTCAATAACATAAACACAACTACATCATAGACAACGTCACTGTGTCTGCAGTGCAGAGGTCAATAACAGATAACACCACTACATCAAGACCACGTCACTGGTGTCCTGCAGTTCCAGAGGTCAAAAACAGGATACACCACTAATCAAACCACGTCCACTGGTGTCCCTGCAGTGTCCAGAGGTCAATAACAGGATACACCACTACATCAAGACCACGTCACTGGTGTCTGCAGTGTCCAGAGGTCAATAACAGGATACACCACTACATCAAGACCACTCACTGGTGTCCTGCAGTGTCCCAGAGGTCAATAACAGGAATACACCACACACTCAAGAACCCCACGTCCACTGGTGTCATGCAGTGTCCAGAGGTCAATAACAGGATACAACCACTACATCAAGACCACGTCACTGGTGTCTGCAGTGCTCCAGAGGTCAATAACAAGGATACACCACTACTCAAGAACCACGTCCACTGTGTCCTGCAGTGTCCAGTAGTCAATAAAGGATACAGCACTAACAATCAAGACCACTCACTGGGTGTCCCTGCAGTGGTCCCAGAGTCTATAACAGGATACACCACTACATCAAGACGCACGTCACGAGTCTACAGTGTCCAGGAGGTCAATAACAGGATACACCACTACATCAAGACCACGTCACTGTGTCTGCAGTGTCCAAGGATCAATAACAGGATACACCACTACATCAAGACACACGTCACTGGTGTCTAGCTTGTCCGAGTCAATAACGATACACCACTATATCAAAGACCAACGTCACAGTGCCTGCATGTCCAGAGTCCAATAACAGGATACACCACTAACATCAATGACCACGACCACTGGTATCTGCAGTGTCAGAGGTCAAATACAGGATACACCACATATCAAGAACCAAGTCACTGGCTCTACAGTGTCCAGAGTCAATAACAGGAACACCACTACATCAAGACCACGTCACTGTGCTGCAGTGTCCCAGAGTCAATAACAGATACCCCACTACATCAAGACCACGTTCACTGGTGTCTGCATTGTCCCAGAGGTCACTAACAGGATACACCACTATATCAAACCAACGTCACTGGTGTCTGCATGTCCAGAGGGTCAATAACAATACACCACTACATCACAGACCACGTCACTGGTGTTCAGCAGTGTCCAGAGGCAATAACAGGATCCAACCCACGACATCCAAGACCACGTCACTGGTGTCAGCAGTGTCCAGACGCTCAATAACAGGATACACCACTACATCAAGAACCACGCTCTTGGTGTCATCAGAGTCCATAAGACAATAACAGGATACACCACAACATCAAGAACACTCCTGGTGTCAGCAGTGTCCAGACGTCAATAACCAGGATACCCACACATCAAGACACGATACTGGTGTCTGCAGTGTCAAGAGGTCAATAACAGGATACACCACTACATCAAGACCACGTCACTGGAGGTCCTCAGTGTCCAGAGGTCATAACAGGATACACCACTACTCAAGACACGTCACTGTGTCTGCAGTGTCCAGAGGTCAATAACAGGATACACCACTATATCCAGATCACGTCACTGTGTCTGCAGTGTCCAGAGGTCAATTACAGATACACCCACTACATCAAGACCCACGTCCACTGTTCTGCAGTGTCCAGAGGTCAATAACAGGATACAACCACTAAATCAAACCACGTCACTGGTCTCTACAGTGTCCCAGAGGTCAATATGAGGAGACACCCACTACATCAAAACCAAAGTCCACTGGTGTCTGCAGTTCCAAGGTCAATAACTCAGTACACCACTTATATCACAAGACCACGTCACTGGGGGGGTTGGGGGGGGTTCTGCATGTGATCCAGAGTCAATAACAGGATACACCAACTACATCAAGACCACGTCACTGGTTGTTCTGCAGTGTCCAGAGGGTTCCCAATTTAATTCAAGGATACACCACTACATCAAGGACCACGTCCACTGGTGTCAGCAGTGTCCATAAGTCAATAACAGGATACACCACTACAAAAGACCACGTCACTGGTGTCACCAAGTCCCATAAGTCCAAGACAGATACACCACTACATCAAGTCCCGTCACTGGTGTCAGCAGTGTCCAGACGTCAATAACAGGATACACCACTACATCAAGACCACGTCACTGTGTCAGCAGTGTCCAACGTCAATAACGGATTACACCACTACATCAAGACCAAGTCACTGGTGTCTGCCGTGTCCATAGGTCAATACAGGATAACACCACTAATAAAGACCACGACACTCGTGTCTGCAGTGTCCAGACGTCATAACGGATACACCACTACATCAAGACCAACCACGTCATGGGTCAGCAGTGTCCAGGTCAATAACAGGATACCACCACAACATCAAAACCACGTCACTGGTGTCTGCAGTGTCCAAGGTCAATAACAGGATACACCACTACATCAAGACCACGTCACTGGTGTCTTCAGTGTCCGCAGACGTCAATAACAGGATACACCACTTAACATCAAGACCAGTCAACTATGTGTCCGCAGAGTCCAGAACGTCAAAAACAGGTTACACACCACCTACAATCAACACACGTAACTAGTGTCCGCAGTGTCCAAGGTCAATAAAACAGGATACTCCACACATCAGACCACGTCACTAGTGTCCGCCAGTGTCCCAGGACGTTCAATAACAGATACAACCACTACATCGAGACCACGTCACTAGTGTCCCGCAGTGTGCAGACGTCCAATAACAGATACAACCATATCACTACAATCAAGCCACGTCACTGTGTCTGCAGTGTCCCAGATAGGTCAATAACAGGATACACCACGACATGAAGACCACTTCACTAGTGTCTGCAGTGTCCAGAGGTCAATAACAGGATACACCACTACATCAAGACCACGTCACTGGTGTCTGCAGTGTCCAGAGGTCAATAACAGGATACACCACTACATGAAGACCACGTCACTAGTGTCTGCAGTGTCCAGAGGTCAATAACAGGATACAACCACTACATCAAACCCACGTCACTGGTGTCTCATGTTCCAAGGTCCAATAACAGGAGACACCTACAATCAAGACCCACATCACTGGTGGACCCTGCAGTGTCCCAGAGGTCAAGAACAGGATACACCACTACAACAAGACCACGTCACTGGTGTCAGCAGTTCCGAGGTCAATAACAGGATACACCACTATATCAAGACCACGTCACTGGTGTCTGCAGTGTCCAGAGGTCAATAACAGGATACACCACTACATCAAGACCACGTCACTGGTGTCTGCAGTGTCCAGAGGTCAATAACAGGATACACCACTATATCAAGACCACGTCACTGGTCTCTACAGTGTCCAGAGGTCAATAACAGGATACACCACTACATCAAGACCACGTCACTGGTGTCTGCAGTGTCCAGAGGTCAATAACAGGATACACCACTACATCAAGACCACGTCACTGGTGTCTGCAGTGTCCAGAGGTCAATAACAGGATACACCACTATATCAAGACCACGTCTTTGGTTTCTGCAGTGTCCAGAGTCAATATCAGGATACACCACACATCAAGACCACGTCCCAACTGGGTGTCAAGCAGTGTCCAGGTCAATAAACAGGATACACCACTACATCAAACACGTCACTGTTGTACAGCAGTGTTCCAACGTCAATAACAGGATACACCACAACATCAAGACCACGTCACTGGTGTCACAAGCAGTGTCCATAAGACAATAACAGATACACACCTCTACATCAAGACCACGTCACTGGTGTCAGATGTCCAGACGTCAATAACAGATACACCACTACATCAGACCAACGTCACTGGTGTCTGCAGTGTCCAGAGGTCATAACAGGACACACCAATATACAAGACCACGTCACTGGTCTCTACAGTGTCCAAGGTCCAATAACAGGATACACACCCACTACATCAGACCACGTCACTGGTGTCTGCAGTGACCAAGGTCAATAACAGGATACACCACTACATCAGACCAACGTCACTGGTGTCCCCCTGCAGTGTCCAGAGGTCATAACAGATACACCACATACAAGACCACGCACTGGAGTCTGCAGTGTCCAGAGGTCAATAACAGGATACACCACTACATCAAGACCACGTCACTGGTGTCAGCAGTGTCCAGAGGTCAATAACAAGGAAACACCCTACATCAAGACCAACTTCACTGGTGTCAGCCAGTGTCCAGACGTCAATAACAGGAATACACCACTACATCAAGACCACGTCCACAGGTGTCAGCAGTGTCCATAAGACAAATAACAGATACACCACTAACATCAAGACCACGTCACTGGTGTCAGCAGTGTCCAACGTCAATAACTGGATAACACCACTACATCAAGAAGACACGTCACTGGGTGTCTGCAGTGTCCAGAGTCATAACAGGATACACCACTACATCATAAGACCACGTCCAACTGTGTCTGCATGTCCAGAGGTCACTAACAGGATACACCACACATAAGACCACGTCACTGGGGTGTCCTGCAGAGTCCAGAGGTCAAAACAGATACACCACTAATCAAAGATCACGTCACTGGTGTCTGCAGTGTCACAGAGTCAATAACAGATACAACCACTCATCAAGACCACGACCACTGTGTCTGCAGTGTTCCAGAGGTCAATAACAGAACTCCACTAAATCAAGAACCCACGTCACTGGTCTCTATACAGTGTCCGGACAAGGTCAATAAAGGATACACCACTACATCAAGACCACGTCCACTGGTGTCTGCAGGTCCAGAGTCAATAACAGGATCCCCCACTATACAAGACCACGTCACTACTGGTGTCTGCAGTGTCCAGAGGTCAATAACAGGATAATCAACCACTACATCAAAGACCACGTCACTGGTGTCAGCAGTGTCCCAGGAGTCAATAACAGATACACCACTACATCAAGACCACTCACTGGTGCAGCAGTGTCCATAAGTCAATAACAGAACCACCACTGACATCAAGACCACGTCCACTGTGTCAGCATGTCCATAAGTCAATAACAGATACACCACACCTCAAGACCACGTCACTGGTGTCAGCAGTGCTCCAGACGTCAATAACAGATACAACACCACTACATCAAGACCACGTCACTGGGTGTCCAGCAGTGGTCCAGAACGTCAATAACAGGATACACCACTATATCAAGAACCACGTCACTGGTAGTCTGCAGTGTCCATTAGGTCAATAACAGGATCACCACTCTATCAAGACCACGTCACTGGTGTCCTAGCAGTGTCCCAGCAGGGTCAAAAACAGGATTACACCACTAACAATCAAAGACCACGTCACTGGGTGTCTGCAGTGTCCAGAGTCAATAACAGGATTCACCACTACACAAGACCACGTCACTGGTGATCCTGCAGTGTCCAGTAGGTCAAATAACAGGATACACAACTACATTCAAGACACAGAGGGGCACGTCACCTGTGTTGCAGTGTCCAGAGGTCAATAACAGGATACACCCACTAAATCAAGACCACGCACTGGTGTCTGCATGTCCAGAGGTCAATAACAGGATACACCACTCATCAAGAAAACCACTCCACTGGTGTCTGCAGTGTCCATAGTCAATAAAGGATACACCACTACCATCAAACCACGTCACTGGTGTCTGCATTGTCAGAGGTAAATAACAGGATACAACACTACATCAAGACCACGTCACTGGTGTCTGCAGTGTCCAGAGGTCAATAACAGGATACACCACTACATCAAGACCACGTCACTGGTGTCAGCAGTGTCCAGACGTCAATAACAGGATACACCACTACATCAAGACCACGTCACTGGTGTCTGCAGTGTCCAGAGGTCAATAACAGGATACACCACTACATCAAGACCACGTCACTGGTGTCTGCAGTGTCCCCAAGGTCAATAACAGGGATACACCACTACATCAAGACCAACTTTCCACTGGTGTCTGCAGTGTCCAGAGGTCAATAACAGGATACACCACTACATCAAGACCACGTCACTGGTGTCTGCAGTGTCCAGAGGTCAATAACAGGATACACCACTACATCAAGAACCACGTCACTGTGTCTGCAGTGATCCAGAGGTCAATACAGTGAACACCACTACATCAGACCTACGTCACAGTGTCTGCAGTGGTCCCAGAGGTCAATAACAGATACACCCCTACATCAAGACCACGTCACTGGTGTCTGCAGTGTCCAAGGTCAATAACAGGAACACCCACGACATCAAGCCCACGGTCACTGGTGTCTGCAGGGTCCCAGAGGTCAATAACAGGATACAGCACTACATCAAGACCCCGTCACTGTGGTCTGCAGTGTCCAAGGTCATAACCGGATACACCACTACATCAAGACCACGTCACGGTGTCTACAGTGCCCAGAGGTCAATAACAGGATCCACCACTACATCAAGAACCACTCCACTGTGTCTGCAGTGTCCAGAGGTCAATAACAGGATACACCACTACATCAAAGACCACGTCACTGGTGTCTGCATGTCCAGAGGTCAAACAACAAGGATACACCACTATATCAAGACCACGACACTGGTGTCTGCAGTGTCCAGAGTCAATAACCGGATACACCACTACATCAAGACCCCGTCCACGGTGTCCCTGCAGGTCCAGAGTACAATAACAGTATACACCACCTATATCAAGAACCACGTCCACTGGTCTCACAGTGTCCAAGTCAATAACAGGATACACCACACATCAAGACCACCGTCACCTGGTGTCTGCAGTGTACCGAGGTCAAAATAACAGGATACAACCACTACATCAAGACCACGTCCACTGGTGTCTGCAGTGTCCCCGAGGTCAATAACAGGATACACCACTATAATCAAGACCACGTCATGGTGTCTGCAGTGGGTCCAGAGGTCAAATAACAGGATACAACCACTACATCAAGACCACGTCCCACTGGTGTCAGCATGTCCAGAGTCATAACCGGATACACCACTACATCAAGACCACGTCACAGGTGTCAGCAGTGTCCAAGCGTCAATAACAAGGGATACACCACTACATCAAAACCAACGTCACTGGTGTCCATCAGTGTTCCGATAAGACATAACATGATACACCACTAACATTTTTTCAAGACCACGACCTGTGTCAGCATGTCCAGACGTCAATAACAAGATACACCACTACATCAAGACCACGTCCACTGTGCTGCATTCTCCAGAGGGTCAATAACAGGATACACCTCTATAGTCAAGACCACGTCACTGTCCTCTACAGTGTCCAGAGGTCAATACAGGATAACACCACTACATCAAGACCACGTCACTGGTCTGCAGTGTCCAAGGGACAATAAACAGGATACACCACTACATCAAGACCACGTCACTGGGTCGTGCAGTAGTCCAGAGTCAATAACAGGATACACCACGATATTAAGACCACGTCACTGTGTCCTGCAGTGTCAGAGGTCAATAACAGATACAACCACTACATCAAGACCACGCACTGGTGTCAGCATGTCCAGAGGTCCTCTAACAGGATACACCACTACTCAAGACACGTCCAAACTGGTGCCAGCAGTGTCCAGACTCAATAACAGGATAACACCACTACATCAAGACCACGTCACTGTGTCCTGCAGTTTCCCGCAGGTCAATAACAGGATTACAAACCACTATAACAAGACCACGTCACCTGGTCTCTACAGTGATCCAGAGGTCATAACAGGATAACCCAACTACATCAGACCACGTCACTCTGTGTCTGCATGTACCAGAGGTCAATAACAGGATACCCCACTTACAATCAAGACCACGTCACTGGTGTCTGCAGTGTCCCAAGTGGTCAATAACAGGATTCATCACTATATTACAAGACCAACGTAACCTGGTGTCTGGCAGTGTCCCAGGTCAATAACAGATACACCACTACATCAAGACCACAGTCACTGGTGTCAGCAGTGTCCAGAGGTAATAAACAGATACACCACTACATCAAGACCACCGACACTGGGTCAGTAGTGGTCCCCAGACGTCAATAACAGGATACACCACTACATCAAGACCACGTTCACTGGTGTCATCGTGTGGCCATAAGACAATAACAGGATACAACCCACTACATCAGACCACTCACTGGTGTCAGCAGTTCCAGACGTCAATAACAGATACACCACCATCAAGACCACTCACTGGTGTCTGCAGTGGTCCCAGAGTCAATAACAAGGATACCCCACAAACATCAAGACACGTCACTGGTGTCTGCAGTGTCCAGAAGTCAAATAACAGATACACCACAACATCAAGACTACCACGTCACGGAGTCTGCGTGTCCCAGAGGTCAATAACAAGGATACACCACTATATCAAGATCACGATCACTGGTGTCTGCAGTGTACCAGAGGTCAATAACAGGATTCACCACTACTTCAAGACCACGTCACTGAGTCTGCAGTGTCCAGAGGTCAATAAACAGGAAACAACCACTTATCAAGACCACGTCACTGGTCCTACCGTGATCCAGAAAAGGGGTCCAATAAGAGGATATAACCACTACAACAAGACCACGTCACTGTGTCTGGCAGTGTCCAGAGGTCAATAACAGGATACAGCCACTATATCAATACCACGTCACTGGTGTCTGCATGTCCAGAGGTCAAAAACCAGGAAACACCACTACTCAAGACAACGTCACCTGGTGTCAGCAGTGTCCAGAGGTCAATAACAGGATACACCACTACATCAAGACCACGTCACTGGTGTCAGCAGTGTCCATAAGTCAATAACAGGATACACCACTACATCAAGACCACGTCACTGGTGTCAGCAGAGTCCATAAGTCAATAACAGGATACACACCACTATCATCAGACCACCACGTCACGGTGTCAGCAGTGTCAGACTCAATAAAGGTACACCACTAATCAAAACACGTCACTGGTGACAGCAGTGTCCAACGTCAATAACAGGATACACCACTACATCAAGACCACGTCACTGGTGTCTGCAGTGTCCAGAGGTCAATAACAGGATACACCACTACATCAAGACCACGTCACTGGTGTCTGCAGTGTCCAGAGGTCAATAACAGGATACACCACATATCAAGACCACCGTCACTGGTTCTGCAGTGTCCCAGCCGTCCCATACAGGGATACACCACTACAATCAGACCATGTCCTAGTGTCCGCAGTGTCCAGACGTCAATAACAGGTTACACCACTACATCAAGACCACGTCACTAGTGTCCGCAGTGTCCAGAGGTCAATAACAGGATACTCCACTACATCAAGACCACGTCACTATGTGTCCGCAGAGTCCAGACGTCCAATAACATGATACAACACCACTACCATCAAGACCACGTCACTAGTGTCCGCAGTGTGCAGACGTCAATAACAGGATAACAACCACTACCATCAAGACCACGTCCTGGTGTCTGCAGTGTCCAGAGGTAAATAACAGAACACCACTACATGAAACACTTCACTAGTGTCTGCAGTGTCCAGAAGGTCAATAACAGGATACACCACACATCAAGACCCACGTCACTGGTGTCATGCAGAGTCCAGAGGTCCAAAACAGGATACACCCACTACATGAAGACCACGTCACTAGTGTCTCAGTGTCCAGAGGTCAATAACAGGATACACCCACTACATCAAGACCACGTCGACTGTGGACTGCAGTGTCCCAGAGGTCAATATCAGGACACAAGCACCACTACATCAAGACCACGTCACTGGTGTCTGCAGTGTCCAGAGGTCAATAACAGGATACACCACTACATCAAGACCACGTCACTGGTGTCTGCAGTGTCCAGAGGTCAATAACAGGATACACACCCACTATATCAAGAACCACCGGTCCACTGTGTCCTGCAGTGTTCCAAGTCAATAACAGGATACACCACTACATCAAGACCACGTCACTGGTGTCTGCACGTCCAGAAGGTCATAACAGGATACAACCACTATATCAAGACCACTCCACTGGACTCTATCTACAGTGTCCAGAGGTCAATAACAGGATACACCACTATATCAAGACCACGTCACTGGTGTCTGCAGTGTCCAGAGGTCAATAACAGGATACACCACTACATCAAGACCACGTCACTGGTGTCTGCAGTGTCCAGAGGTCAATAACAGGATACACCACTATATCAAGACCACGTCACTGGTGTCTGCAGTGTCCAGAGGTCAATAACAGGATACACCACTACATCAAGACCACGTCACTGGTGTCAGCAGTGTCCAGACGTCAATAACAGGATACAAAACCACTACAACACGACCACGTCACTGGTGTCAGCAGTGTCCAGACGTCAAAAAAACAGGATACACCAACAACTTCAAGAACCACTACAACGGTGTCAGCAGTGTCCATAAGACAATAACAGGATACACCACTACATCAAGACCACGTCACTGGTGTCAGCAGTGTCCAGACGTCAATAACAGGATACACCACTACATCAAGAACCACGCACTGGTGTCTGCAGTGTCCAGAGGGCATAACAGGATACACCCCTAATTCAAGACCACCGTCCACTGTCTCTAACAGTGTCCCAGAGGCAATAACAGATACACACTACAATCAAGACCACGTCACTGGTGTCCCTGGCAGTGTCCCAGAGTTTTTTTCCCAATAACAGAATAACACCACTACAATCAAGACACGTCACTGGTGTCTTCAGTGTCCGAGGTCAATAATACAGGATACACCACTACAACAAGACCACGTCACTGGTGTCTGCAGTGTCCAGAGGTCAATAACAGGATACACCACTACATCAAGACCACGTCACGGTGACTGCGTGTCCAGACGCAATACCCAGGATACACCACTACATCAAACCACGTCACTGTGCAGCAGTGTCCATAAGACAATACAGGATACACCACTACATCAAGACCACGTCACTGGTGTCAGCAGTGTCCAGACGTCAATAACAGGATACACCACTACATCAATGACCAGTCACTGGTGTCTGCATGTCCTGAGGTCAATAACTAGGATACACCACTACATCAAGACCACTCACTGGGTGTCTGCAGTGTCCAGGAGGTCAATAATCAGGATACACCACAACATCAAGACCACGCACTGGTGTCCTGCAGTGTCCAGAAGGTCATAACAGGGAAAACAATAAAAAAAACAACCACTATATAAGATCACGTCACTGGTGTCGCAGGGTACAGAGGTCAATAACCATGATAACCACTACATCAAGACCACACGTCGCTGGTGTCTGCAGTGTCCCATAGGTCAATAACAGAACACCACTATATCAGATCCACGTCACTGGTCTCCTACAGTGTCCAGAGGGTCAATAAGAGGATACACCAACTACATCAAGACCACGTCACGGGTCTGCAGTGTCCAGAGGTCATAACAGGATACACCACATATCAAGACCACGTCACTGGTGTCCTGCAGTGGCCAGAGTCCATAACAGGATACACCTCTCATCAAGAACCACGTCACTGGTGTCAGCAGTGTCCAGAGGTCAATAACAGGATACCACCACTACATCAATACCCACGTCACTGGTGTCAGCAGAGTCCATAAGCAATAATCAGGATACACCACTACCTCAAGACCAAGTCACAGGTGTCGCAGTGTCTATAAGTCAATAACAGGTTACACCACTACATCAAGACCACGTCCTGGTGGTCCACAGATGTCACCAGTGACGTCAATAACAGGAATACTCCACTACATCAAGACCACGTCACTGGTGTCAGCTCGTATTGACGCGACGTCATAACAGGATAAACACGGCACTACATCAAACCACGTCACTGGTGTCTGCAGTGTCCCAGAGGTCCAATAACAATACACCACTATATCAAGACACGTCACTGGTCTGCCAGTGTCCAGACGTCCAATCACAGGATACACCACTACATCAAGACCACGTCACGGTGTCTGCAGTGTCCAGAGTCAATAACAGGATACACACTACATCAAGACCACTCACTGGTGTCTGGCAGTGTCCCCAGAGTCAATAAACAGATACCCACTATATCAAGACCACGCCCACTGGTGTCTGCAGTGGTCCAGACGTCAATAACAGATACACCACTACACATCAAGACCATGTCACTAGTGTCCGCAGTGTCCAGACTCAATAACAGGTTACACCACTACATCAAGACCACGTCACAAGTGTCCGCATGTCCAGAAGGTCAATAACCATACTCCACTACATCCAAGACCACGTCACTAGTGTCCGCAGTGTCCAGACGTCAATAACAGGATACACCACTACATCAGACCAAGGAACCACGTCACTAGTGTCCGCAGTGTGCAGACGTCAATAACATTATACCACCACTACATCAAGAACCACGTCACTGGTGTCTCAGTGTCCCAAGTAGGTTCAAAAACAGTATACACCCCTCATGAAGACCACGTCACTAGTGTCTGCAGTGTCCAGAGGTCAATAACAGGATACACCACTACATCAAGACCACGTCACTGGTGTCTGCAGTGTCCAGAGGTCCAATAACAGGATATCCCACTACAAGAAGACCACGTCCACTCTAGTGTCAGCAGTGTCCAGAGGTCAATAACAGGATACACCACTACATCAAGACCACGTCACTGGTGTCTGCAGTGTCCAGAGGTCAATAACAGGATACACCACTACATCAAGACCACGTCACTGGTGTCTGCAGTGTCCAGAGGTCAATAACAGGATACACCACTACATCAAGACCACGTCACTGGTGTCTGCAGTGTCCAGAGGTCAATAACAGGATACACCACTACATCAAGACCACTTCACTGGTGTCTGGCAGTGTCCAGAGTCATAACAGGAAACACCACTACATCAGACCACGTCTCTGGTGTCTGCAGTGTCCAAGGTCAATAACAGGATACACTTCTAACATCAAGACCACTCACTGGTGTCTGCAGTGTGCAGACGCAATAACAGGATACACCACTACATCAAGACCACGTCCACTGGTGTCTGCTGACCAGAGGTCAATAACAGGATACACCAAAGAGTATGTGTATGAGTGGAACAAAACTCCCGGTACAGTTAAAGAGGCTAAAACGCTTTGTATTTTAAAAATAGGTTAAGGATAACTACAAGATTGGGTGTGGGTGGGTTGATTGGACCAGACTAAGCTTTGTGTTGCATGGTCTGTGCCGTGCTTCCCTCCCTGCGTGGAATGACCATACTTGGTGGGTCGAATGGTCTAATCTGGGGAAGGGGAACATGACACTGCTCCGCATGGGCAATCGGCCCTTAGCAGTGTATCCTTCTTTCTTCTAAGTTCTTATGTCTTCCCCAACCTAAGAAATCGCTGCATAGAAGTTATCAACTTCAGTTTTATGTTTCAGTTCGTCTTCTTAGATTGTGAATAATTGTGAAGTAGACTGAGTTGTTACTTAGTAATTTGTAGTATTCTTAATAATGATAAATGTAAGATACAAGGAAGTAGCAAATGAGAGCAATCTTGTACTTGGATCTACCAAAAAAACATTCTTTGATTTATTAAATAAATTAGTCCTCTCTCACTTTTAATTTTTCATGTTTTCACTTCTCTCACTTTCACTATATTGAGAGAAAAATATTCCAATACAACAAAAAGAAATCTTAGGAAAGAAAATAAGATTCAACCGCCTCGACAACAGTGATTGTTGTGTTGATGTTTACAACTCTGCTGTCCTTATGTCTTCATACTGAAAGTTTAATGTTTATAAACATTGTTCTACCACTTCCCTTATTTTATGTATTGTTCTTCTTGTGGTACATTTGTACTGTAAAAAAACAAAGAAAAAGGGCAGAGGGGGGAAAAGGAAAAAGGGGGAAAAAAAGAAAGGGAAAGGGGGAGGCAGAGAAAAAAACCCCGAAGGAAAAGACAGTCATACCACACACAAAGGAACTCTGATCAACATTGACAATTTCTGGCTGAGAAGTCGTTTAGTTTCTACATCCTATAACGCAGCACATTTTTTTTACCACCCGAGGACGGCGGCGTCGGGGAAAGAAAAAAGAATTCGAAAAATGAGTTTAATTTACAGAGAAAAATAGGTTTAAGAATCTAGGAACAGTTTAGATGAAATGCAATAGTTTGTACGGATATATCATACAAGGAATTATATCGCTTCAACATTGCCTTGTACTCACCTAATTGTGGTGCAGGGGTCGAGACTCAGCTCCTGGCACCCGATGGAATGACTCATGTGTGGCAATAAGTCTAGAACATGATGGTGAATTTTCAGATTTTTCTAGATGAGAATTATTCTGTGTAAAAAAAAAATTAACTATCTAATAATAAAATTCAACCTCTGACATGGTTACAAAGTGGGAGAGAGCATAAGAGAGCGAGAGCGAGAGAGAGAGAGAGAGGAGAGAGAGAGAGAGAAGAGAGAGAGAGAGAGAAGAGAGAGAGAGAAGTAGAGAGAAGAGAGAGAAGCGGAGAGAGAAGAGAGAGAGAGAGAGAGAGAGAGAGAGAGAGAGAGAGAGAGAGAGAGAGAGAGAGAGAGAGAGAGGCCGAATCAAGCAAGAGGAGGCAGTTACAGAGTTTAGTGTATGTTGCTGTAGCAACACTCAAGGGAATGGTGTCTCACTGCACTCTGAAATGTTGTATATTTATGCGATTATTAACGATAAACTTTATCTACCATCACAAATCCTATTAGACATAAGAAAAATAACAAGCATAATAAAGCACGTCCAAATTAACAATAATTGTCATTGCAGTATATGGAGCGCCTGGCCGGCGACCTCCTAAGAATACTAGATATGACCCTACGATATGATATAACCGTTCCGCCACTTATACCACTAACACTAGAGAAAACGGAGTTTACTGCACGGGTAACACTGATATCCTATGGAAAGACTCAAAACTAGAACGATTTTCTAGTTTTTTCTGTTTTTTTTTTTTTTTTTTTTTTTTTTTTAAATAACCAGCTATGCGCGCGTTCCCTCGAATATCTCGGAAGTGAGATATTGACCTATTTCTTGGAAGTGAGCCATTAATAATGAACGGATTGAATTCATTTTCATAACGAACATAAAACAATGGCTGTTGCAGTATCAAAGGCCCTAACCTCTGACAAATCTCAAATATTTTATGATTTGTGTGTGTGTTTGGGGTAAAAGGCAGATATTTTGCTAAATGTTAAAAACTTATGGATTTTTTCGGGGGGGGGGGATGAAGATAAGATAAATTACAGTATAGCTGGTCCTTATAAAGTTGGATTAGAAATATTTTAAGAGTAGGAAGTGCCCAAAAAACTTTTTGCAGTGCCAGTAATTGGCAGGTGCTTGCCAAACCTCATTTTTTGTGACTATTTTATTACTACGTATTGGTAGATAAAAGACTGGTCGGTAGACTTCAGGATGTACATGTTTATATATCAGATCACGTTTTAGTTGTAGCTACAGTGAGAGTAAAAGGTAGATGGGATACAGGGAAAATGGAAGCAGCAAGTAAGAGAGAAGTGAAGGTTTATAAACTAAAGGAGGAGGCAGTTAGGGTAAGATATAAACAACTCTTGAAGGATAGATGGGATAATGAAAATACAGGCAATGGGGTAGAAGATGTATGGGGTAAGTTTAAGAATATAGTGTTAGAGTGTTAAGCAGAAGTTTGTGGTTACAGGAAGTAGGAGTATGTGGAGACAAAAAGAGAGGTTAAAAGAGTGGTGAAGCAATGTAAAAAGAGAGCAAATGAGAGAGTGGGTGAGATGTTATCAACAAATTTTGTTGAAAATAAGATAAAGTTTTGGAGTGAGATTAATAAGTTGAGAAAACCTATGAAAAGAATGGATTTGTTAGTTAAAGATACGAGAAGAGAGTAATTAAATGGAGAGTTAAAGGTATCGGGAAGATGGAGGGAATATTTTGAGGAATTGTTTAATGGTGATGAAGATAGCGAAGCTGTGATTTCGTGTATAGGGCAAGGAGGAATAACATCTTATATTAGTGAGGAAGAACCAGTTGTGAGAGTGGGGAAAGAGTATGGGGCAGTGAGTAGAATGAAAGGGGGTAAAGCAGCTGGGATTGATGGGATGAACATAGAAATGTTAAAAGCAGGTGAGGATATAGTTTTGGAGTGGTTAGTGTTTTTATTTAATAAATTGATTGAAGAGGGTAAGGTACCTAGGGATTGGCAGAGAGCATGCATAGTTCCTTTGTATAAAGGCAAAGGGGACAAAAGAGAGTATACCTGGTAAAGTGTATGGTAGAGTTATTATTGATAGATTTATGAGTAAGACGGAGAGCAGGATAGCAGATGAACAAGGAGGTTTTAGGAAAGATAGGGGGTGTGTGGACCAAGTGTTTGTAGTGAAATACATAAGTGAACAGTATTTAGATAAGGGTAAAGAGATTTTTGTGGCATTCGTGGATTTGGAAAAAGCATATGATAGGGTGGATAGGGTGGCAATGTGGCAGATGTTGCAAATGTATGGAATAGGAGGCAGGTTATTGAAAGCGGTGAAAAGTTTTCACGAGAATAGTGAGGCTCAAGTTAAAGTATATAGGTGAGAGGGGGATTATTTCCCAGTAAAAGTAGGCCTTAGACAGGGATGTGTGATGTCACCATAGTTGTTCAATATATTTAGAGATGGAGTAGTAAGAGAAGTGAATGCTCGGGTGTTGGCAAGAGGTGTGGAACTAAAAGATAAAGAATCTAGCACAAAGTGGGAGTTGTCACAATTACTCTTTGCTGATGACACTGTGCTTTTGGGAGATTCTGAGAAGTTGCAGAGGTTGGTTGATGAGTTTGGTAGGGTATGTAAAAGAAGGAAGTTAAAAGTGAATATAGAAAATAGAAAGGTGATGAGGATAACAAAAAAAGAAAATAGGTAACGGAAGATTGGATATCAGATTGGAGGAGAGAGTATGGAGGAGGGGAATGTGTTTAGATATTTGGGAGTGGACGTGTCAGCAGATAGGTCTCTGAAGGATGAGGTGAATCATAGAACTGATGAGTGGAAAAAGGTGAGTGGTGCACTGAGGAATCTGTGGAGACAAAGAACTTTATCCACGAAAGCAGAGAGGGTAATGTATGAGAGTATGGTAACACCAACGCTCTTGTATGGGTGTGAGGCATGTTTCGTGAATGTTGCAATAAGGAAAAGGCTGGAGGCAGTGGAAATATCATGTCTGAGGGCAATTTGCGGTGTGAATATAATGCAGAGAATCCATAGTTTGGACATTAAGAGGAAGTGTGGGATTAGCACCAAGGTAGGGTGGCCCAAAAATGAAAAACTTTCATCATCATTTACTCCATCACTGTCTTGCCAGAGGCATGCCTACACTACAGTTATAAAACTGAAACATTAATACTTTAGTTAACATTTTATTAAAGTTCTTATCTGTCATATACATAAGGTAGCTCCTGAGGTCCCAAAGTTGATCCCTCAAGGTGATAAGCTACAGCTCTTGGTCTCATAGTTTAGCAAAGGTAAGCTCCTGGACCCAACGGGGTAAAATTACCTAGGATAACCCTACCCAAAGGGGTAACAAGTGTTACAGCTCCTGACCCCTTATGAGAAAAGCTACAGCTCTGGGTCCCGCATTTTAGAGGTGTGCACTATCAAACAATGGGTAAATAATAATCTACAGAACTTTTACAATTTTATTCATTAATCTCTTATTAGTAAAAAAAAAAAAACATAAAA
>NC_069472.1:12003260-12022954 GCF_026875155.1 Cherax quadricarinatus
GCTTTTTAAATGCCCGATTCGGCTGTGGGGGAAAAACAAAACCGGACTTAGAATAGCAGAACACAAAAATGCTTGCAGAAATGATGACCCAAAAACGCATGGTTCAACATAGAGACGATGTTGGACACCTCATGAAATTCAATGAAGCTAAACTAGTTATTAAAGAAGACGACTTAAACGGAGAAAATGCATTGAAGCTGCACTAATTTCTGTCAGAAACCACTATAAAGCAAAACCCGGGTATTTTACAGTATTTCAAAATTACAAAGCAAGAGGATATTACCCATCCTGGGAACTGGTGTTACTTGATGCCAGCAGGTCCCTCTCTAACCTCACCTCCTTAGTTCCATTACTACTACTACTACTGTTACCACCTCTACCCACGCTTCAACTCACCTGACTCCCACCACTATATATATGTGTGTTTTCTTAGTTTTCTCTGTATTAGGACTGAAGAAGCCACTCGTGGCGAAACGTTTCCTTTAATAAATGTCCTGAACTGTACATAAGTGTCTTTTTCCACATCCAAGTGTTGTACTTGACTCCTCGTCTAGTATTTAAGCTCTGGTCATATGTCTATGCAACACAGGATATGTACTTAAAGGGTTGTATTTCTCCCAGAGTATATACATCCTGAGATATTAATCCCCATTGTAGTGATTGAATTATTTCCGTCTGTTAGTGGACAGCTCACCAAGCAGTATTTATGACTATAGTGTAGGTGATAGGTTTTAAACTTCAACGCAGCGCTGTATAGCCCTTGTGGCTTAGCGCTTCTTTTTGATTATAATAATAATAATTTAAACTTCAACCAACCAACCTATGCTATAGGCTTTAAGGGAATATATACACGAAACAGTGTATTTTTCCTCAGTTTAATATGCTAAGAGTACATTACAAATAAAATTTTAGGATTTTTTTTAAATTTCATTTAAAAAAAAAGCACAGTAAACATGTATGGTATACATAATTGGGCTTAAAATAAAAACATGAAACATTATATAAGACAACAACATACATATAACTAAACAGAGGACAACCTGAACATACATTAAACACAAAATAACCATATAATCCAAAACCTGACACTCTATTCATATTGTGTAGGAAATTTTATATACAAAAAAAAAAAACTCATATAAACTAAGCATTGCACACTCAATGGACAAGGGTTTTGTAAAATTACTAACAAAAACCTACATGAAAACTTTAAATGAATCATGGTATTATTATTTTTTTTGTATATATTTAAAATGGAATCAAAATATGCAAAAAGCCCTTAATAATTTAACATAAGACTTTTCCCGATCTAGAATTTAAAATCACAACGGGGGACACCTAATCCCCCGCCAACCCCCTCCCTAGTTTCTTAAACTAATTAAAACCCAAAAAAAATTTATCCCTTGGGCTTGTATATAGTTTATTATTTGGGGGGTTAATTGAACATCAATTGAATTTTATGCTTTAAAAAAAAATCAGGGTTGTATACCGGTGCCCAAACAACATATTCCCTCACAAAATCTGTTTCCCCAAAGGGAACTTAATGCCCCAAAGATTACTATTTTTTTTTTTTTTTTTTTTTTTTTTTTTTAAAAAAAACACAATAAACTTCATAAAATTTGGGCTTTTTTTGGGGTTACAAAACAAAGAAACTGAACCTTTTAAATAATAAAAAAAAACCCAACCCCAAAATCCTTATCCCAGCATTTAAATTTTAAATTACTTAAAAAAAAACCCCCCCTTTTTTTAAAATTTGGAAAAATTTTTTGTTTTCCCCCTCCAAAGTGCCAAACCAGCCACACAACATACTTTTAACAAAAAAACACCCCACCCAAACTTTCGGGTGGGTTTTTATTATATCCAAAAAAATACACCCAAAGTATCAAAAACACAAAAGGCAATTTTATCCTAAAAAGGTCACACTTATTTACTTTATTTTATAAACTTTATTTAAAAAACCCATTTCATATAATCCAATTCGTACACCCCTCTTTTGTATTGTTTTTTTTAAACTTTATACACAAAGCATAATCCCAAACCCACCTCAAAAATTCCCAATATAAAAAAAGGTGAAAAAATTTAGCCTTTAAACCCCTTTTCCCCAACAAGAAACAAACACTATTAAAATAAACAAAGAAAACCACTAAATTTTTCTTACCCAAATTTTTATTATTTTTGTTAACAATTTTTTTGAGTGTTCCTTTTTTGTAGTTTTTTCTCACTGACAAAAAATCTTTTCCCTTTAAATTAAAATTTCGTTAAACAATGACCTCTTTTTCTTTCAAAAAAGGGGGTTAAACAAAAATTTTTTCACCAAAAAGAAAACTCAAATATACCACATCTGACATGTCATCCCCCCCATACAACTCCCTTTGGAAAAACCAAACCACTTTACATTTCCTTTTTTAGGGTTCAAATTTCGCTCTAAAAAAAGGGAAAAAATGGCCCCTTTTGTATTAAAGTAGCCAAAAATTAAACTGATTTCCCCTTTAACCTTTTTATTTTTCTAATCCCCCCGGGAAACCAGTCGCCCCCCTTTTACCTAAATGATTTTATTTTCCCTTTCCCGTGCGAAAAAATTCCTGCCGAAAACCCCTTTCCAAAATTCCCCCCTTTTTTTTCCTTAAAACCCCCGGGAAAATAAAACAAAAAAAAATTCGTCACAAGTACGAATGGCTCTTTTTAAACCCTTTCGGGACCCCCCCCTTTACCTCTAAAGTTTGGGCACGCGGGCTCTAAAATTGCCCCCACTCATTAATTTTGAAAAAATTTGGGCCGGCCACACCCGTCCCGTCCCCCAAAAACCCCCTTTCAAAAATAAACGGCGGGGAAAAAAGCTTTTTCCCCCGATTTCCCACAAATGTTCGCTTTTTCGTTTTCCTTTACCAAACCCATCAAAAAAAAGGCCCCCTTTGACCCCAAAATTTCCCCTTTTAAAAAACCCTATAAACTAACTCCCTTCCCCCTTGGGCTTTAATTTCAAAGTTCTGGAAATCATCCCCAAAAAACGAAAACCCCAATCAAAAAAAGGGGTATACCGCCCCCCCTTTATCACTTCGGGTTTTTTCCCTTTCCCCTTCCTCCCAAAACCTTCCCACCTTGAGCTTTTTACCTCCCCCTATTTCTAACGAACCCTTAAATTTTCTCATATTCCTTCAAGTCCTTCCCCCCCCCAAACGTCGAACCCCCTCATCCCCCTTTCCCAACCCCCTCCCCCCTTTTAAACCCCCCCCCCCCCCTTTAACTACTTTTTTTTTAAATTTTCAGGGCCCTTTACCCTTCGGCCCAAAAAACACCCAAAAGCCCCTCCCCCCCCTCTGCGCCATTCGCCCTAACCACCTCTTTACTTCCCCATGCTCGCCCAAAACCCATATAAACGAAGCCCCCTTCCCTGTATCTCCTTTTTTTCTCCTTTCCCGCAAAGGATACCCCCTCCCAAGTTCCACCCCTTTACTATAAACCAAAGGTTTTTTTTAATTTTTTCCCCTTTTGGGGATTAGGAAAACATCCTTCGTCTTATTTTCCCCAAAATCCGTTGTACAACTTTCTCTCCCCCCAAAATTCCGAATTCCCCCGCCCTAGCCTTTTTGCTCATCTCCCCATATAGATAACCCCCACAAATTTTTCAGCTTTTTTAAAGTCAACCCCTTCCAAAACCCCACCCCCATTCTACCCCCCCCCCAAACCCTCCTATCTTTAAAATAATTTCGTTTTTTGGCCCTGTTGACCCGCCGGGACCCCTTTCCCCAAAAAAAACTCTTTACTCTCTCCCCCCTTTGAAAACCCTTTGGACATCAGGGGTTCGTTTTGGGTGTCATCTACAAAACCCAACAAACCTCTGTAAACCCCTTCCCCCCCCCCCCTCCTGAAACTTTGGGTTGCCCCCCCAAACCTTTCCATAAAAGGGGGTTTTGCATACATCCCAAACAAAATTTTTGAGATAGGAACCCTTTGGGCCCAAAAACCCTTTTCCCCCATTTTAAACCCCACCCAACCTCCCATTAATTTTGAAACCTAAATTCGTAGTTCTCCCTACAAGGTTTACCCATTTTACTATTCCCCCCCCAAAAACCCTTAACCTTAAAGTTTTAAACCATGTATCTCTATTCACAACCGTCTTTAACTTTCCCCAATAAATCCCCAAAAATTCCCCACCCTTAAAAACCCTGCAAAAAATTCCCTAATACGACTATGTCCATCCCTCATACTACGCCCCGGAAATTTCCCAAAACTAAACCCTTTTGGTAAACCTTTCCCCCTTTTTCCCTTTTCTTCAACCTTTTTCCCTAAAATTTCGCAAAAATTTTAAAAACCGTACCTTTAAAATTTTTTGGGCCCTTTTACGTGTCGGGGTTTTCCCCCTCGCTTTTTTTCTTTAAAAGCACCCCAAAAAACCCGTCCTCGGGGGGACTTTTCCCAATTTTCCCTTCCCGGCTTACAATTCAAACCTAACCAAACAAAAAATTTTTTGGTTTTCCCCCTTGCACTCGAAAAAAAATTTTTTGGGAAAAGCCCACAAATTCCCCGGGTTTGCTTTCCCCTTTTTAAAAATTTAACATGCCTCTTTCACTTTTTCCAACTTATTATTCCCCCAATCCCCCTCTGTCCTCCCACACCTTTCCCCAGTTTTTCCCTCCCCCCCTTTTTTTTTTAAATTTCCCCACTTTTTTTTCCCTTTTTCCCTTTTTTTTTAAAAACCTTTTTACCCGGGGAAAATTTTTAATTATCCCCTCAGTTTGTCACCAACATTTCCCCCTTTAGTAAAACCCTTTCCCAAATCTTTCACTAACCTAAAAAAAGTATTTTAGGGAAATCCTTTTGGTAAAAAATTACGAAAACTTTTTAACCACCACTCCCCCGACGGTTTTTATCTCCCATAGCACGGCATCCATACCTCCCCTTACCCTTTAAATTTTCATCAAATCTTTTTTTTATGTTTTCCCCTTTTGTCGCCTCTTGGGCCCTGTTATTTCTTCCCAAAAGATTTCCCCTAAACTTTTTGCGTAACACTCATTGGCTGCTTTTTTCCAAATTTTTTCCCCGGGAAAACCCAAAAACCCCCAACCTCGCCTCCCCCCCTTCCTTTAAAAATTTTTATAAAAAAACCCCCCCATACCAGGTTTGGGGCCCATTTTCCCCCAATCCAAAATACCCCCTACCCCTTCCCTTGCCTCCAAATTTTGTCCCCCACCATCTCTAAACCTGCTTTTCCCCCAAACTACTCCTCACCAACCTCGCATTTAACTTCCAGAAACTTGAATATCCCTTTACCACCCCTTTCCCCAATTTCCAAAGTTCTCCCAAAAACCCCCTAGGACCGAAAACCCTACTTCCTTTTTTTAAACCCCCCCCTTACCCAAACTGCCCCGTTATAAAAATCCAAAAAACCCTCGTAAATTTTTTTTCCCCCCTAAAAAAAGTGAAAAATCCACTCCCCAAGCCTCACTCCCCCCACGTCCCCACCCCTGCACCCTTTAAAAACATTGGGGAACCCGACCGTAACACAAAAACCCCCCCCTTGGCCCCGTCCCCCCCTTTTAAACACAGTTCCAGTCCCCCCCCTTTTTAAAACAGTGATAGAGGAAAACCCCCTTAAAAAAAAAATTTTTAAAAAACGCTCTCAAAAAATATCCTCTTTTTTTTTGTTTATTTTCTCCGCTGGCATTAAACCCCAGGGGAAACAACTCTAGATGCTCCCCACTCCCCTTTCCCCCCTCACTACCCTCCCCCCCCCCTTTTTTCCACTTTATAAAACTTTAAGGGACATTTTTTTTCCCAACGGGGCCACGGGCCACCCCCCCTTTTTAAACCCTTTTAACCCGGGAACCATTTACATACAATTTAAAACCCTTTTTAATCCCAAAAGGGAAAAAGCCTATCTTAAAATTTAAATTGTTCTTGTAATAAAGCATACATCCAAAATTAATCCCCCAAAAAACCTTTTCCATCCATACCGTTTAACTTCATTTTTTAAATCCTTTTTACATTTCAGTTACTATCGTAAATTTTTTTAAATAGTGGTGGTTTACCCTTTTTTGGGGCACAAACCCCCAATACCTTCCTGCTGTATTGGCATCTTTTTACGCTTGCTTATTCCCCCCCCTTTCCCTTCATTAATCCCTAGAACCTTTAAACCCTACTTTAAAACCCCTTCCCTCTTTTCCCCTTAAAGACAAAACATCCTTTCTCCAAGATTTTACCCCTGTTTTTTGGTCCGGGGTAAGAACTTTGTCCATCTCGGGATTCCTCCGTTCTCTTACGAGAACTCCCCTCCCCACAACACCTCTTCACCTTTTTTTTTTCCCCCCTAGGGACCTCGGGCCACACGTTTGGCACTTTTAACTTATCCCACACAGTATTAAAAACCCTCCTATCTTCCCGGCCTTTTCCCCGCCCCCTTTTACCCCTTCACCCAAACCTGTCCTCTTAAAAGTCATGCAAAAAGGAATTTAAAGTACTTCCCCCCGGGAAGGGCCATCTTTTGGGCCCCCCCGGTACCCTCCTCATCAGACGTCAAATGTCGTTTTTCCCCTTTATAACTGGTTAGTGTTACATTTTTCCCCCAAAATGGCCGCCTCACCCTATCCACTTCGCCCACCCTCAAAAAGGGAAATCTTTTTTTGGCCCTTTAACCCCTTTCCTCCGACACCTCCAGAGCATCCCTCCGTTGTAAGATCACTGGTACCTGTTTCCCTCCGCCCAGCTTTTTTATGCTTTGGGGGCCGCCAAATTTTTCAAAAAAAACCCAAAATTCTGCAAGTTTTCCGTTGCCCTAAAGTAGTCCCGTAGACGGGTTTCCCAAAAAAGACCCCATAAATAGTATAAATTGGAATTGGTTTGCCTAAACTTCATTTTTTGCGTAAATGATCCTTAAGGAAAGCCCCTCTTTAAGGGGTCCTTTTTGCCACACCCCCATCACTGCGGGGGGTTTTTTTCCCCATAGCTCCCAAAAACCCCGCCGTCACATCATGTTTTCCGTGGCCTTTCAAAAGGCACTTTTTGTACCTTCCCCCACGTCACATAGCTGGACCATCAGTAAGCAGACTTCCACCATAGTGTTCACGGCCACCTTTTCTTTTTTTGCTATTTGTTGACTAGGGCTTGTGTAGAACCCCCGCGTTTTTAAAACTTGATGAAAATTCTCGCCCCAAAAACCATTTATGCTACTCCATATAATTCTTCGGTCGGTTTTCCCATTTTACCTCATTTGATGGGGCATGCAGAAAACCGTGCAGGGTTTGTTCCTGAAAGCGTCCCAGGGCTCCAATTCCACACAAACAGGCTCCACGGCGCCCCCAATGCTATCCGCCAGTTGTTGCACAAAAAAATTACAATATAGGGCATTTTTCCCCCCCTTTCCACAGTGGTGACAGCTACAACATTTTCAAAACAATCTTTGGGAAAAAGGGAAACCCTTCAAAAAAGTTTACAGCCATTACAAAAGGTATGTTTTATGAACATTTCCCAAAAGGGGGCCGGGAAACTTTGAACTTTAAGTGGTGAAACCAGGACTCCGCTATTTTATGCTAAACAAATACTCAAGGGGGAACCCGGGGGAAAGCCCCCAACTTACTTTACTAGACCCCCCCGCCATATGGGGAACCCGGGTTCAGTTTTGCAAGGACGGGAAAACATTTTCCGAAATATTTTTTTTTATTGTATTACGAGATCTTTGCCCAATTTTAAATTAACCCAAGATTTAAATTTTTTCAAAACCCCACGCCACACCCCATACACACTCAAAAGCAGGGAACCATCCTAAAAACATACACCCATCACTAAATCCCCCCCTCCACCCGGGAATGTCCCGAACTTTCCCCTTTTTGGTGCTACCACGGGGGGAGCCCACAACCCCGGTCCCTTTACCCCACCCCCGTTGTAGCTTTTTTGGGAAATTTAAAAAGTTTTTTGTGGGTATTTTAGAGCCCATAAAAAAACCCAAATTTAATACATTTTTTAAGAAAATGACGGAGTGAAAACGCAAAACTGCTTTTTTTAAACTTTTTCTTAATCTTTGAATTCGCCCTTAAAAGACGGTAGCGGGGCGGTTTAAATTGAAGTTATGAATAAAATTTTTACTTCCTCCCCGGGAGGCCTTTTAAAGCTGGGGGGGGGCTCTTATCTGGGGAATTTGGGAAAACTGTGCTCCCAGTTCCCTGAATTGAGCCTGAATGCCCTCACCCCGCCACAGGGCGCTGTATAATACAAGGGTTTAGCGCCCCCCAAATGATTATAAAAATTAACGAACTTTCTTATCACACACAAAACACCCCAAAACACGGGGAAAACTTATGTCCCAACAAAATTTGCACTACAAGAAGAGAGGAAAAAGGATGAACCAGAAGACGACCCTAGTATTCACCTTGAGAAGTGCAATTTTGGGGCTATCACATACAAAAGGGACCCCTTTGGGGGCCCGCGTTTTTTTGTGGTTTGAAGTTTTCAGTAACAGGAGAGTTTAAATTGGAGGGGGAAGCGGAAAGGCCGGGCAATAAAAGCCAAACTACAAAAAGGGGGGACTACAGGGGAATAAAGGAACTTCCTGAAGGGGTTCAGGGGGGACAGGGGCTGGAGGAAAGCCATTAAAAGGAAATTTGGGAAAAATGTAGCAAAAATATGAAAGGGAGGTGAGGAAGGTTTGTCCCCAAAGGGTAACGGGAAATAAGGGAAAAAGCCAGGAGGGACCCCAGGGTTTTTCCCCCAAAAGGGTTTGCAGGGAGGCAAAAACCAAGTGTGCTAGAGAAGGGGAAAGAAAAAAAACGAAGGAAAAGGAAAAAAGGAGAAAAAGGAGAGCGGGTGTAGAGCCAGAAAATGAATTTCCGTTAAGAAGGGGGGGGGGCCGAACGCCCAATTAAAAAACGACTTAGTAGCAAAAAGGCCCAAAACTGCCCCGAAGCTTTTTTAAAACAGCCACATCAGGAGGAAAACAACAGTCAAGGACCAGGAAATCGGCAAAGGGAAAGGGAAGGGGAAGGCAACAAAAAAATGACCGGGGAATTTTATGTGGGGAAAACTCAACAAGAATTTAAAGAAATTTAAAAAGGGAGACAGAAGGGGCTCCAAAAAGACGGAAGGGGGGGGAACACCCCCAAGTCGGACACAGTACACAAAACCGGGAGGAAAAAGCGAAGAGGCTTCTGAGAAAGCTAGATACCACAAAGCCAATAGGGCGGGAAATTAAACATCTCTCCATGAGCCCTGAGAAAAGGGACGGAGGCGCTATGAAAAAACCCCTAACAACAATATTCAAATCTTTCTATCGAAACAGGGGGGGTTTCCCTGAGGCTTTGGAAGACGCAAATTTATCCCAGCCCTTTTTAAAAAAAGGAAACAGAAAAATGAAAAAAAAAACAATTTACCCGTGTCATTTGACATGTTGTATGCAGTCATGGAGAAGATTTCAAAAGGGGTGGTGGAACACCTAGAAAGGAATGATCTCATAAACCCCGGCACCCCAACATTGGTTTTGGGGGATGGGAAATCCTGTGTCAAAAAAAAACCCTACGGGTTTTTCTATACTGGTGACAGCAGAAAGGGCAAGAGAGAGAGGGTGGGTGGAAAGCATTTTCTTTGGGTGCCCGAAGGGGTTTTACCCAGTTCACACAAGAAATTAGTGCAAAAAAATGGAGGGGCCCAAACAAAGGGTAACGAAAGGCACTAAAAGTGGAATCAGGGAATACTTGTCAGGGAAAACAGCAGCGAGTCATGGTTTCTGGCTAGGTGGGCGGAGTTTGGGACCTGTGACCAAGGGGGCCCAAAAGGGGTCAGTCCTAGGGGCCAGTGTGTTTCTGGGATTTGTGAACAACATGAAGGAAGGAAAAAGACTTTCCCAATTTTTCCTTTTTTGGGAGATGAGTGAAAAAATGGAAGAATTCATTTTGATCGAAGCCAGGCAGGAAAATCAAAGGGTTTTAGATAGGCGCAGAAAATTGGGGCCCGCAAATTTTGGGTCCTGGAGTTTAAGCCCCCCAAAATGCAAAGTCATGAAGATTTGGGGGAAAGGGGAAAGAAACCGCAGAAAAGGGGGTTTTGTCTAGCGGCCAGAGACTACAAACCTCACTCAAGGGGAAAAAAAACATTTGGGTTTAGTATAAAAAACCCGGGACATTTTCCTGGGGTGGGGCACAACAACCCAAAAAACTGCTGCAAACAAATGGGGCCTAGCAAAACCCCAAAAACAGCTTTTGACATCCCTTTAAAAAGGAATCGTTCGGACCCTGTTTCCCGTGACGTTACCCATATTGGATATGCCGGGACCATCTGCAACAAGACTAGTCCCAACAAAAGGAAAAGGGCCCCCACGAGGAATGGTTAAGGGGGAAAACAACCCGACGAAAAATTTGGGGAACAGGGGGAGATAGGGGGGACATTTATAACGACAAACAAAAATATGAGAGAAATTTACAAGGTGAACAAAGAAGGGTGTTCCCGAGATGGGAAAACATCCAAAAAGGGGACACAGTTTTTGGGAAATTGAAAAACACAGATGAAACAAGGGATTTAGGAAGTTTTTTCTTTCAGTTTACAGTAGTCCCCGGAAGGGGGTTATAGTTTGCGGGAAACGATGTATTTTGGGGGAAAGGATCCATTCATAGCTTTAAGCAGAGGGATGGGTAAAAACTCACGGGTTTAAAGGGGAGTGACCTAAATAGCGGGCCGGGGAAAAGGGTGGGGCCCGGAAACTTGGACCCCGACCCCGGCAACCTTCAAAAAAGGTGGTAAAAACTAGGGGAGGTTTTATAAAACACACACACACACACACACACTCACAAAAACACTACCCCGCCTGGGCGACCCGATGAAGTATAGGGAAAAGGTAAAGAAGTGATAAAGTAACGAACAAATTTTCTGAGTGGAATTGATTGGGGGTGGAGAGGGGAGGAATGTTTTAGAGACGGGGTTTTTAATGTTTTCAGTTTAAAAAAAAATGAAGTGCCCCTTTTGGCAAGACAGTGATGGATGAATAAGGGGAAAGTTTTTCTTTTTGGGCCACCCTGCCTTGGGGAATTTGGCCAGTGTGTTTAAAATTTTAAAATATATATTTATATATTTTATAATATATATATATATATAAAATTTTATTAAAAATAAATGCAATAAGATCACAGTAAACAGGGATCAGAATATGCAAAAAAACCCCTGTGAAAGAATGAGAAATTCCAAGCCTTTCGGACTACTCACATTATCAAAGGGAAAGGGAAAAAAGAAAGTAATGCATCAAAGGATAAGGGTCTAGCCCCACCCCCCAACACATCCCCAACAAAGCAACACCTGAGTGCGACTCAAAGAAAGGGGAAAACTGATTTAAAGGGCCCCCTGGGGCCCCAAAAAGACAGGGCCTTCAAAACGACCCACCCAAAAAACTTTTTCAACCCCAAAAATTTTAAAAATTTTTTAAAAAAATTAAATTTGGGCCAATTTAAAAATGAAAATTTTTTCCAAAATTTTTTTTAATTATAAAATTTAATCTAATTTATATAAACCAAAGGAAATATTTTTATAAATTTTTGTCAAAATAAATTTCTTTTATGAAACAAGATTCAAAATTTTAAAATTTCCCGTCGACCATGGGGCTTGGTTGATAAACCCTTTTCAACTTTTTGAAAATTTAATAGGATGGTTAAAAAATCTCTCCATGAATAAAAAGAGAAATTTGGGAAATTTTTTCCCGTTTTAAAGCTATATTTTTTTGTTTTTTGTCTTAGTTCGAGATTTTTTTTCAGTTTTTACGTAATAAAAAATTTATTTGCTAAACTTACAAGGTTTTTATAGACACATCCGTTCCCGCATTTTTGGGGTTTGGGGAATTTTTTTTTCAAAAGTTTTTTTCCCCTAAAAAAAAATTTTTTAAATTTCAACTTTGATATTAAAAGTCTTAAGAAAGAAGGCATTTTTCAACCAAAGTTTTTCATGGTAAGGGGGAACCAACATATTTTTAGTTGAATTAAGGGTGGGTTTTCCCTTTTTGGGTTTAAAAAATTTCTAGCAATTTTAAAAGATTTTTCAATTACGGGATTGGGGTATTTCAAATCATTTCCTATTTTTATAAAATTTTGGGTTTTTTTTTTCCTCATCAAAGAACTCTGGACTACAAATTTCGTGAAGCTTTTTCAAAAAATTGATGAAAAAACAACGGGGGTTTTAAATTTTTCTTGATGTGTAAAAATTGTGGACAAGGAAAAGTTAATTTTTAAAGGGTTTTTTGGAAAAATTTTTAAAATTTTAAATTCCCTTTATTCCCCCTTTAAAAATTAAAAAAAAACTTCTAGAAAAGGGAATGAGTTTTTTTTTCTTTCAAACAAACAGTAAAGTTTTTAGAATTGGGGTAAATTTTGGAAATTTTCCCATTCTTTCACAGGGTTGTTTTGTATTAACAAATATAAATAAAAATAAACTGTTTTTAAAAGTTTTAAAGCTTTATTTTTTTTCATGCGAGAGTTTTAACCACCCCAAATTTTTAAAAAGCCGGGGAAAAAATGTATTAAGAAGATCTTTGGTTGAGAGAAATACAAATTTTAAAACAAGCTTCATAAAAAAAAAAATTTGATTTTAATAACAATTGGTTTTTGGAATTTTAAAAATTTTTATATTCATTTTTTTAATTCATAAAAATTTGGGGGGAAGAATTTAAGGGTTTTTGAAAATCCTGTAGGTCCCCCCCCCGCTCAACTTTAAAATTTTAAAATTTTTAATTAGAGGAAAGCGCAAAAATTTGTTTGAGGTTATTTTTGCCTCTGTGGGGAAAGGCAGGGATTAAATTCAGGCTACAAAGAGGGGGAAAAATCCAATTTCCCTTTCATCAAGATCCCCCTTCCAGCCTTTTGTGGTGATCCCTTACATTCCCCGGAAAAATGGGGAAATTTTTCAACTTTGGGGATCAAAGTGCACATGAAATTGATAAATTTTTCATGTGACTGTACTGGGACTGTACTTTTTCTGTGCTGACTGTGCTGTACTGTACTGTACTGTACCGTAAGTAAATGTGCTGTTAAAGGGGCTGTACTGTAAATGTACTGTACTTTGCGTACGTGCTGTGCTGTACTGTTTCTGTACTGGTTTCGTACTGTCGTACTGTACTGGCTGTGCTTTCCCTTTCGTACTGGGCTGTGCTGTACTGTGCTGTACTGTTTCTGTGTGTACGTACGTACTTTACCTTTTCTTTACTGTACTGGGCTGTGTGTACTGAAATTAAATGGGTGTACTGTCTTTACTGTACTGTTCTGTACTGTACTTGCTGTACTGTTCTGTATGGCTGTACGTCTGTACGTTCTGTCTGAAAAGTACTGTGCTGTACCCGTTTCTGTACTGTACTGTGGGTGTACGGGACTTTACTGTTATGTGCTGTACTGTACTGTACGGGAAATGTGCTGTAAAGTACTGTGCTGGTTCTGTCCTGTAAGTAAATGTTAAAGTGCTTAAAATTTTACGTAAATGGGACGTACTGTGCAGTACTGTACTGTGGGGTGTACGGGACTGTGCTGTTTACTTTTTAAATGTACTGTGCGTACTGTACTGTACTGTACTGTTCTGTATGTGTTGTACCCGTTTCTGGGGAAATGTACTGTATGTGCTGTATTTGGCTGTACTGTACTGTACTGTACTGTGCTTTTTTTTACTGTACTGTGCTGTACTGTATGTGCTGTTTCTGTACTGTACTGTGCTGTACTGTCCCGTACTGTGCTTTTACTTTTGCTGTACTGTGTGTACGTACTGTACTGTACTGTGGCCCGTACTGTGCCGACGTTTCTTTACTGTCTGTTTGTTCTGTTCTGCACTGTTCGTGCTGGTATGAAAATGTTTCTTGCTGGGACTGTGCTGTAAATGACTGTACTGGCTGTCTTGGGGCTGTACTGTACTTTAAAATGTCGGGACCGTGCTGTACTGTACTGTTTGTTTTTTTACTGGGCTGTACTGCCTGTACGTTACTGTGCTGTGCTGTAATGTAAATGAAATGTAATGGGGGTACTGTACGGGGCTGTACTGGGGCTGTACTGTACTGTTTCTGTGCTGTACTGCACCCGTCCGGAATGTACTGTACGTGCTGGACTGGGCTGTACTTTGGCCCGTACGGGGCTGTAATGTGCTGTACTGTTTTGTGCTGTACGTAATGAAAATGGACTGCACTGAACTGTTACTGTACTGTGCTGTACTGTACTGTACTGAATGTTTCTGGGAATTTTTACTTTTACTGTCTGGGACTGTTCTTGGGACTGATGCTGTATTTTTGGCTTTCTGTGCTGTTAAATGTACTGGGACTGGGCTGTACTGTACTGTACGTGCTGTTTGCCTGTACGTTCTGAAATGGCTGAAAATGTACTGTGCTTTTGCTTACGCACGGTAAAAGTTTCGTACTTTGCTGAAATGACTGTACTGTACTGACTGTTTCGAAATTTTCTGTACTGTGCTGTACTGTACTGAACGGGATGTGCTGTACTGTACTGTAAATGTACTGTTTCTGTACGGGGCTGTGCTGGACTGTACTGTTTTCTGTACGGGAAAGTTTCTGTACTGCACTGTACTGTGCTGTAAAGACTGTACTGTACTGTACTGTACGTACGTACGGGCTGTCTGCACTGTACTGTTTCTGTACTTACTTTACTACTGCACTGTTCTTACGTACTGTACTGTACTGTCTGGGACTGTTCTGAAAAGTACTGTACTGTACTTTTAAAAGTACTGTACTTAAAACCCCGTGGGTGAAAATTTGAACTCGAAATTTGGGTGTACACCATCACTTTTTTTTGTTTCATTTTTTTCGAAAAGATACAGAATTAAAAACCCTTTTTAAAATTAAATGAAGTTTTTCCCACTGAAGAATTTTTGCTTTAATGCTTTTGAAGGGCTCTTGGATCCAAAAGCTTAACTTATTCTTCCCCTACTGGGAGGGGCTCTGAAAACTCCCATTCCCCACCCCAAAAAGAACCCTTTGAGTTTATGGTTCCTTTATTTAAAATTAAAACATTTTTGGGAAAAAACCCTCATCATTAACAGGGGGATTGAACTTAAAGACAAGTAAAAAAACTTTTAATTTTAGGTTTTTAAGGGTGCATAATTTTTAAAATTTTTTTTGCAATTGCAATTTTAAAATTGCATCATCTGGTCGGGCTTTTAGTATTTAGTACGTGTTTTTTTTATCCAAACATTTTGATTTTAGATTTAGTAAATTTTATTTTTGCAGTTTTATTTAAAAAAAATTGGCTTCGTGAATTTCTATGAAAATTTGTTCCCAATAAAAGACCCCTTTCGGGAAATTTTTCAGACTACCTAAACATCTTTTGACTCCAGGAAAGTTTGAGAAAAATTTTTCCCCAATAAAAAACTTTTTTTCCAAAGGGTTATTTTAAGATTCTTGAAACCGATAAGCCCTTCAGTTTGAGAAAAGATGCTTCCAGTACTGGACTAGTTTCTGTGATATTACAGTAAACCCTGAAGGTACACAGTCCCTGATGTTTCTTAAGTTTGAAAAACCCACTTCTTGCAGATCAGATATTTCAAACCATTGAAAAGGAAAGTTTAACCCCTTTTTTGTGGAGTTCAGGAATTTAAATTTCCCTCTACTAGGTAAAAACCTTATTTTGGGGTACTACACAAACCTTTGATATACCTTTGAAGCCTTTTAAAGGGGAAACCACCAGTCGCCCCCTTGAAGTAGACTTGGGGCCCCCAAGCTTTTAAATTTCACATTGTGCATATCAATGGTTTTTTCCAAAAAATTTTTTGACTGGTTAAATCGTGACAGTCAGTACAAAATTAAAATTTTTAATTTAAAAAATTTTTCTTTGTAAAGGGAATTTCCCCACTTTCCCCCCAAAAATTTTTTTTACAATTAAATTTTGGGATTAGGGAATGTGAGGAAAAGTTCATTAAATAAGGGAAGAAGGGGAGAATTTAGTAGTGGACACATGACTGGGGAGTATGACTGGTTTTTGGGGAAAAGGGAAAAATGTGAGCCGTAACCCTTTTCCCGCCTTTTCCCACCTGGGGGGGTTAAAAGTTTATTTTAACAAAAAATGGAAGAAAATTTTTGTTTTTGAATTTAAGCGGAATTTAAATCTTGGGGTTTTAAAGGGTTTAAAAATTTTTGGGAAACTTTTATTTTTCACAAATATCAAAAAAGGGGAAAGTGGCCGAATTGAATTTTGAAGAGGAGAGGTGTAAACGTGAAGAAAGAACAACAAAAAGAATTTTAGGAAGGGTTTGGGGAACGAGAAAAGAAAAAAAAAAGTTAAGAAGTGATTAAGAGTGAACGTGAGGGCAGAAAGGGGCACCCCTTTAAATTTGGGAAAAAAAAGAAAATTTGCAATTTACACAACAGAAAAAGGGAAAAAAAAAAAGTCAACTGGGAAAAGCACCCAGCTAATTCAAGTCTGCCGGCGCCTAACTTACCCCCCTTCACCAGAGGGGTTTATATAACTCTTACTTTTAGGTTTAAAAGACGCTATTTTCTGTGTTTGTTCCCTTGATTTCCTGAAGGGTACAAAGGTTTTTAAACGGGGTTTTTTTTGGGGCAACTTAAATATCAAAGGGATTTTTAAACATCAGAGGGTCATTTTTGATTTAGTTTTCTTAAGAAGGAAAAAAGCATACCCGAAGAAACCCCGAATTTTTTTATTTGAAAGGTTTTAAAAGGGGCCACGTTAAAGCCGGCCAGAATTTTCAAAAATTTCGGAAAAACCCTCCTTTTGTCCTTTCGCTTTTGGATTTAGACCCCCGGGGAAATTTTCGGGGGTTATTTAATCTCAAAAGATTTCAAGGTCCCCGTAAAATTCCTGTTTGGGGCCCTTTTCCCCCGATTCGAACTTTCGTCCCAAAAAGAAATTTTGATTTTTAAAACTGATAAAATGCCCGAGTTCGCTGACCCTATACTTTTTACAAAAACAATTCCTATAAAAAACCTAAAGGGGGATTTGAACCCAAAGGGGAAGGGTTCACCTGAAATTAAAGGGAAAAAAAAACCCCCAAATTTTTAATAAATAACTTTTAAATTTCCCCTCTGTCATTTAGGGGGTATTAAAGGACATAAATGTCCAGACTGTCCGAAGAAAATACAAAAAGGGGGGTAGGTGTTTTTTGGACTGCGATGACCAGGCATCATTCTGCTATAGAAAACGGTCAATGGAATTAATGTATCAACCATATTACGTGACACGGGATGTAGGTGCATAGTAATTTCTAAAAACTATTCCTTAACCTTAAAACCACTCATGCCTCTACTATCCTTTCAGACTACCTGGGCTGTATTGGCACATTACTTAGACTCCGTTGTTATATAAGATCTAAATGTTTCACAGGTTGGACCGATGTTGTACCAGCCCCATACTTCTTGCACTCTACTGATAGGTAATGAAAAATGGGCCGTCTTTCCTTTTGAGGTTGACAATACGTCACCATTAGTGGACAAAAGTTTTTTCCGCCATTAGACAGTTCTGTTTCAGCAACTGCAATTTCTAAAGAAAACAGTATTCATTTAAAGGTAGAAATAGATGATGCATGCCCTGAAAAGTAAGGCAGCAGGATCACCTCTTCACTTGTTAAATGAGAGTGAGGATATCTCATCCAACACTATAAATATCTTAATAGGGCTTAGACCAAAGCCCAGACATCTTCTACAGTTGGTCCTTTGATTTTCCCAGACTTTAACCTCTGGAAATATCCAAGGATGACTTTGTCAGTTTGCAACGTAATTGTCAATCACTTCAGAATTGCCATAAGTTTGCTATAAAAAGAAAGTTATCCACAGGAAAAACATTTAGAATAAATTTGAATATATTAAGTCTATCCTATATAAAATCTGTGTTATAAAACCAATAAGATGAGACAGATTCCTCCATCTTAGTGGTTCCGAGCCAATTCAGGGAGACTGTTCTTAAAATGACCCATGACCTGCCAGTTGCCCGGCAAAATGCCGATCTTTACGGTACCATTTGTTGGTCCTTTATTCCCACTTTCATCCGGAGGACATAGATACATTCTAACCTTAGTGGACAAATCATTAGGTACACCCTTCTAGTACTGTACTGGGTAGGCTTCCCCTTTGTCTCCGGAACAACCTGAATTAATCGTGGCCTGGTTTCAACAAGGTGTTGAAAATATTCCTTCCTTAGATATTCTGGACTAAGTTGACATATAGGCATTTTATAGTTTCTGCAGATTTGTCGGCTGCACATTCATGCTGCAAATCCCCCGTTCCATCACATCTCAAAGGTTTACTCCAAATTCTCACCATACCATTTGCACGTCTCAGTAGAAATCGCGATTTGCCAGACCAGGCGACGTTTTTCCATTCTTCAATTGTCCAGTTTTGGCAAGACCATGCCCGCTATGGCCTCAATTTCCTTTTCTTAGGTAACTGGAGTAGATCCCGGTGTGATATTGTGTTGCTGTAGCTCATTCACTTCAAAGTTCGACGTGTTAAGCTGTCAGAGATGTTCTTTTGAATATAACTATTGTAATGCGTAGTTATCTGAATTACTGTTACTTTCCTGTCAGCTTGAGCTAGTCTGACCATTCTCCACTGACCTATTTCATTACCAAGGCGCTTTTGTCTACTCAACTAGATGTTCTGTGTTTTTCACTACATTCTCTGTAAACTCTACAGACTGCTGTGAGTGAAAATCTCAGATCAGCAGTTTGAGGTACTCAACCCACCCCGTCTGGTACCAATAATCATTCCACAGTCATAGGCAATTAGATGACATTTCTTCCCCAGTCTGATGTTCGGTCGAAACAGCAACTGAACCTCTTGATCATATCTTCATGCTTTTACACATTGAGGTGCTGCTGCCACGTGATTGGCTGATCAGATATTTGTATTAAGCAGTTGTAAAGGTGAGCTTAATAAAGTGGCCATGAGTGTTTACCTGTTTTCAAACAGGAACAAGATCAGTCATTGATTACTTCCACTCTTGAAAGATACGAATACATGCAATGACCTAATCAACACTGCTTATTTATGCAGATATTGTTACATAAAGTAGTCCACTTAAAAATAATGCTTGACAAATGCAATCCTGAGAACCGGAATTAGACCAGAAACAACAGACAGTTTTCAGAAAGTGTTTCAGTTTGCTTCAGTAAATCTTCTCGTTGCCATCCCATGATGTTAACACTCTTTATCACTCGGAAATTGTCTCCATGTGTTGCGTAAACCACAAAGCTTCAATAATTCTACGACGTATTCCGTAGTCTGCTTTATTGGATATAAGGTGGAAGCCTGGCCATCGCATGTTATAATATAATCTAAGCTCTTTACTAGAGGAAAGTCAGGGGAAATCATTTGACTAAATTCTCCACTGAGAGAACTCATATGCCAAATAAAAATAACGTCAGGAGAAAGCTGTGTTTTCCCCGACAACATAATACCACCACCTCAAGACCACGTCACTAGTGTCTGCAGTGTCCAGACGTCAACAACAGGATACACCACTACATCGTAATTTTATGCACTTCAGTCATTACCTCACACAAAGGAACTCTGATCAACATTGGCAATTTTCTGACTGAAGGTCGTTTTGTTTTTTCACCCGAATAACCAGCAAATTTTTTTTACCACCCAGGACGCGGCGTCGGGGAAAAGAATTGAGAAAAAAATCGAAAAATGAGTTTATTTTACAGAAAAATAGTTTAAGAATCTAAGCAACATTCTGATGAAGTTTTTTTTTTTGTACGGGATTTCTCAAGGAAAAAATTTTTAA
>NC_069472.1:12023454-12058454 GCF_026875155.1 Cherax quadricarinatus
TCATTATTAATGGCTCACTTCCAAGAAATAGGTCAATATCTCACTTCCGAGATATTCGAGGGAACGCGCGCATAGCTGGTTACTTGGAAAAAAAACAGAAAAAAGGAGAAAATCGCTCTATTTTTGAGTCTTTCCATAGGATATCAGTGTTACCCCTGCGGTAAACTCAGTTTTGTGTAGTGCTAGTGGTCAGAGGTACAAGTGGTGGAACGGTTATATCATGTCGTAGGGTCATATTTAGTATTCCTGGTCGCCGGCCAGGCGCTCCATATACTGTAATGACAATTATTATTAATTTGGACGTGTTTTATTATGCTTATTGTTATTTTTCTTATGTCTAATATGATTTGTGATGGTAGATAAAGTTTATCGTTAATAATCGCATGAATATACAACATTTCATAGTGTCGTGAGACACCATTACCTTGGTGTTGCTACCTCAACATACACAATTTTCTATATTAGATAGAATAATGCACAGAAATAATTAAAAAATAGAAAAAAAAATCTGAACATTCACATCATGTTCAGACATATTGCACGCGTGAGCCATCACATCGGGGCCAGGAGCTGAGTCTCGACCCCTGCAACCACAAGGCAATGTTGAAATGACTGTAATTCCTTGTAGAAATACCGTACAAACAAAAGACTTACATCAAAATGTTGCTAGATTCTTAAACTATTTTTCTGTAAAATAAACTCATTTTTTCGAATTTTTTCTCAATTCTTTTCCCCGACGCCGCGTCCTGGGTAGTAAAAAAAATGTGTTGCTTATACGGGTGAAAAACAAAACGAGTTTCAGCCAGAAAATTGCCAATGTTGATCAAAGTTGCTGTGTGTGAGGTAATGACTGAAGTGCATAAAATTACGATGTAGTGGTGTATCCTGTTATTGACCTCTGGACACTGCAGACACTAGTGACGTGGTCCTGAGGTGGTTGTATTATGTTGTCTGGGAAAACACAGCTTTCTCCTGACGTTATTTTTATTTTGCATATGACTTCTCTCAGTGGAGATTTTAGTCAAATGATTTCCGCTGACTTTCCTCTAGTAAAGAGCTTAGATTATATTATAACATGCGATGGCCAGGCTTCAACATTATATAAAATAAAGCAGACTACGGAGTACGTCGTAGAATTATTGAAGCTTTACGGTTTACGCAACACATGGAGACAATTTCCGAGTGATCAAGAGTGTTAACATCATGGGATGGCAACGAGAAGATTTACTGAAGCAAACTGAAACACTTTCTGAAAACTGTCTGTTGTTTCAGGTCTAATTACGATTCTCAGGATTACATTTGTCAAGCATTATTTTTAAGTGGACTACTTTATGTAATAATACCTGCATAAATAAGCAGTGTTGATTAGGTCACTGTATGTATTTGTATCTTTCAAGAGTGGAAGTAATCAATGACTGATCTTGTTCCTGTTTGAGAACAGGTATACACTCGTGGCCACTTTATTAAGCTCACCTTTACAACTGCTTAATACAAATATCTAATCAGCCAATCACGTGGCAGCACCTCAGTGCGTAAAAGCATGAAGATCTGATCAAGAGGTTCAGTTGCTGTTTCGACCGAACATCAGACTGGGGAAGAAATGTCATCTAATTGTCTATGACCGCGGAATGATTATTGGTACCAGACGGGGTGGGTTGAATATCTCAAACTGCTGATCTGAGATTTTCACGCACAACAGTCTGTAGAGTTTACAGAGATTGTTGTGAAAAACACAGAACATCTAGTTGAGTAGACAAAAGCGCCTTGGTAATGAAATAGGTCAGAGGAGAATGGTCAGACTAGCTCAAGCTGACAGGAAAGTAACAGTAATTCAGATAACTACGCATTACAATAGTTATATTCAAAAGAGCATCTCTGACAGCTCAACACGTCGAACTTTGAAGTGAATGAGCTACAGCAACACAATATCACACCATGATCCACTCCAGTTACCTAAGAAAAAGAAATTGAGGCCATAGCGGACATAATAGGCTTACCAAAGCTGGACAATTGAAGAAAGGAAAAACGTCGCCTGGTCTGACAAATCGCGATTTTTTGCTGAGACGTGCAAATGGTATGGTAAGAATTTGTAGTAAACCTTTGAGATGTGGAACGGGGAATTTGCAGCATGAATGTGCAGCCGACAAATCTGCAGAAACTATAAGATGCCTATATGTCAACTTAGTTTAGAATCTCTAAGGAAGGAATATTTTCAACACTTTGTTGAAACCAGGCCACGATTAATTCAAGTTGTTCCGGAGACAAAGGGGAAGCCTACCCAGTACACTACTAGAAGGGTGTACCTAATGATTTGGCCACTAAGGTTAGAATGTATCTATGTCCTCCGGATGAAAGTGGGAATAAAGGATCAACAATGTCAACAGCCACCCTTTCAAACGGTACCGTAAAGATCGGCATTTTGCCGGGCAACTGGTAGGTCATGAGTCATTTTAAGAGCAGTCTCCCTGAACTGGCTCGGAACCACTAAGATGGAGGAGTCTGTCTCATCTTAATTGGTTTTAAACACAGATTTATATAGGTTAGACTTAATATATTCAAATTTATACGAAATGTTTCTCCTGTGGATAACTTTCTTTTTTATAGCAAACTTATGGCAATTCTGAAGTGATTGGCAATTACGTTGCAAATTGACAAAGTCATCCTTGGATATTTCCAGAGGTTTAAAGTCTGGGAAAATCAAAGGACCAACTGTAGAAGATGTCTGGGCTTTGGTCTGTGCCCTATTAAGATATTTATAGTGTTAGATGAGATATCCTCACTCTCATTTAACAAGTGAAGAGGTGATCCTGCTACCTTACTTTTGAGGGCAGCATCATCTATTTCTACCTTTAAATGAACACTGTTTTCTTTAGAAATTGCAGTTGCTGAAACAGAACTGTCTACTAATGGTGACGTATGGTCAACCTCAGAAGGAAAGACAGCTCATTTTTCGTTATCTATCAGTACAGTGCAAGAAGTGATGGGTGCTGGTACAGCATCGGTCTAACCTGTGAACCATTTAGATCTTATGTAACAACGGATTCTAGGTAATGTGCCAATACAGCCCAGGTAGTCTGAAAGGATACTAGAGGCATGAGTGGTTTTAAGGTTAAGGAATAGTTTGTTAGAAATTACTATGCACTTACATCCCGTGTCACGTAATATGGTTGATACATTAATTCCATTGACCGTTCTATACCAGAATGATGCCTTGTCATCGCAGTCCAAAAAACACCTACCCACTTTTTGTATTTTCTTCGGACAGTCTGGACATTTGCCCTTTAATACCACATAAATGACAGATGGGAACAAAAGATATTTACTTACAATTGGAGGATTCTTTTCCTTAAGTTCAGGTGAACCCTTACCCTTGGGGTTTGATCCCTTTAGGTTTTTATAGGAATTGTGAGCCTCAACGTATACGTCAGCGATCTCAGCAACTTTATCAGCTTTAGTCAGATTACCTTCTCTGACGAAAGTTCGAATCTGGTGAGGAAGAGCCGACAGAAACTTGTCGGTAACCATAAAATCTCTAAGAGACTCATAATCCCGATCAATTCCGGTGCTCTCAATCCAAAAGTCGAACAGACAAAAGAGGGTAATCCGAAATTGTTGAAAATTCTGGCCGGGCTTTAACGTGGCATACCTTAAATCCTTTCAGTAAGAATTCAGGGTCTTCTGGTACGCTTTATGCCTTCTTAAGTGAATTAAACAACAAATGATTTCTGGTGATAAAGTGGCAAAGATATTTAATGTTGTCCCAGAAAATAACCTGCTTAACCTTGTAGTTCAGGTATCAGAGGGACATTCATAGAGGCTAGCGGTACTTTCAAACTAATAAAGTAAGACGTTATATCATCCTCTCTATGAAGGAGGTAAGTAGGCGCGCAGACTTGAATTGGCCTGCGTGCTGTTCCACTATGACTCTTCAGTTTCTGTGTGTGTATGGCTAAGTTCTTATTTTCCAAATAAAGGCGTGCTCCTTCTGTCTCACGTCACTCTCTTAGATCACGTTCTCTAGCTTTTTCTCTTTCTTCTCGTTCTCCAGCTCTTCCTCATGTTCCCTTTTTTACTCTTTCTTCACGTTCTATACTTCTCTCTTCACTAGCGTTTTCTCTTTCTTTCGTTCTTCCAGCTTTCATCATGTTTCCCTTTTTTACTCTTCTTTCACGTCTATACTTCTCTCTTCACGATTCAAGTCGGTCATATTCCTTTTGATCTTTGTGACAATGAAAACTTCTAAATTTTGACCCGTTATACCCAGATTCATTCCTGCGTTCATTCGAAACTTGTATTCTTCCATGTTTGCAAAATAAACTTATTAACTCCCACCAGGTGTAGAAGAAGGGTGGGTCAAGGTAGCGACCAACATATTCCTTTCTAAACAGTCATACAACCAGCCATACTGCCTCCACTACTCATTCATACAAAGAAAAAACTTTTATTTAACAATTTAATATTCTGTAATAAAGTTGGTAGAATTACCGACAATATGTAAAGTAAAAGGACACAAGTGCAATATTGTGACATTTATTGTGGCATGTTCGCTCGTCCAGGAGCTTTATCAAGCCATTACAAACTTTACATGGACAATGAGGGTATATAAAGCTCAGTGTGAGGTGTAATATAGTGAGGTACATTTTCACTTGTTCAACTAGTAGTAGTAGTGGTAGTGACTAATGTCATACCAATATGGTAGTGTTTACGAATTAATTGCTCTACCATATTGTTTTACTTTTGTCACTACCACTACTACTACTATGTGAACATCGAAATGGTACCTCACTAGTAATACACCTCACTCTGAGCCTTTATATACCCTCTGTTGTCCATGTATTGTTTGTAATGGCTTGATAAAAGCTCCTGGAGGCGAAACATTGCCAAATAAATGTCACTTTTGTTGCACTTGTGTCCTTTTAATTAATATTCTACTGACAGATCATTGAATTATGGGACGAAACCATTGTTTTGCACAATGTGAAACTTTAAGGCTGGGAGTGCCTATATGTCCACTTCAAGGGCGACTGGTGGGTTCCCTTAAGGCTTCTAGGTATATCTAAGGTTAGTGATCAGCTTTCCCAAATTAATTTCTTCCCCCCCCCCCCCCCCCTTTCCTAGTAGATAAAATTTTAGTTCCTAGAACTCCACACAAAGGTTGGAAAAACCTTTCTTTTCAAATGGATGTATATCTGATCTTGCAGGAAAGAAGTTTTCAACTTAAGATGCATACAGGGATAGTGTTCCGTCATGTATTGTAATATCACAGAGTAGTCCAGTACAGGAAGCATCACTTCTCAAACTGAATGGCTTATCGGTATCAAGAATCTTAAATATTAGGATCCTGGAAAAATATGTGTCATTTTTGAGACTAAATTTTTCTCGAGCCTCCTCGGAGATTACAGAATGTTTAGTAGTCTGATAATATTCCGTAAGGTCTGTAAATATTGGGAACATAATTTTGCATAGTAATTCATGGAGGCCAATTTATTAAATATAACTGGCAAGAATTCAACTTACTAAATCTAAAATCAAGATGATTGGTATGAGGAATAAAACACGTCACTATATGACTATGACGACCAGATGTTGCAATCTTCAATTGCAGTTGCAAAACAATTGCAAATATGCAGCCTTAAAAATTTGATAAAAGTTTAATACTTGCCATAAGTTTAATCGCCTGTTAATGATGTTGGACATTCAGATAGTTTTATTTTAAATAGAGGAAGCACTAAAACTCATAATGGGTTCTCTTGCGGTGCGGAATGAGAGTTATTCAGAGTCCATCCCAGTATGGGAAGAATAAGTTATGATACTTGGATCCATGAGCCTTCAAAGCATTAAGGCAAACATTCTCGTAGGTAAACTTCACTTATTTAAAGGGGAAATAATTCTGATACATTTCGAAATAAAATTGTAACGAAAAAATTGATCGTATACACTCTAATCGAGTTCAAAATTTTCATTCATGGTGTACATTACAGTACAGTAAGCACACACAGTACAGTACGGACAGTCCAGTACATTTCTGTACAGTACAGTATTGTACAGTATACAGTACAGTATAGTACAGTTCAGTACAGTACGTTCAGTTCAGTTCAGTACAGTACAGTACAGTACTGTACAGCACAGTTCCAGTACAGTACAGTCTCGTACAGTACTGTACAGTACAGTACAGTACGCACCGTTCAGACAGTACAGTACGTACAGTTACAGTACAGTTCAGCACAGTTCAGTACAGTACAGTACAGCACAGTTCAGTACAGTACAGTACAGCACAGTTCAGTTCAGTACAGTACAGTTTATCAGTACGGTTAAGCACTGTTCAGTACAGTTCAGTACAGTACAGTACAGTACAACACAGTACAGCACAGTACAGCACAGTACAGTACAGTACAGTACAGCACAGTTCAGTTCAGTTCAGTTCAGTTCAGTTCAGTACAGTACAGTACAGTACAATTCAGTACAGTTCAGTACAGTTCAGGACTGTTCAGTTCAGTTCAGTTCAGTTCAGTACAGTTCAGTACAGTTCAGTACAGTTCAGTACAGTTCAGTTCAGTTCAATACAGTTCAGTACAGTTCAGTACAGTTCAGTACAGTTCAGTACAGTTCATGTACTGTTCTGTTCAGTTCAGTAAGTTCAGTACAGTACAGTTCGTTACTGTTCTGTTCAGTTCATACGTACAGTACACAAGGACGCACAGCACATACAGTAAGTACAGTACAGTATCAGTACTGTTCAGCACAGTACAGCCACAGCACAGTAAGCACAGTTCAGTACAGCCACAGTTACAGCACAGTACACGTAAGCACAGTACGCACAGTACAGCACAGTACGCTCATTACAGTACAGTACAAGGCACAGTACAGTACCAGTACAGTACAGTACAGCACAGTACAGTACAGTACTGCCACAGTCAGTACAGCCAGTACAGTACAGTTACTGCACAGTACAGTAAAGCACAGTACAGTACAGTTCAGTTCAGTTCAGTACAGTCGTACAGTACAGTACGGTACAGCACAGTTCAGTTACAGTACAGTTCTGTACAGTTACATGTACAGTACAGTACAGTACAGTACAGCACAGTTCAGTACAGTACAGTACAGTACAGTACAGTACAGTTCAGCACAGTTCAGTACAGTACAGTACAGCACAGTTCAGTACAGTACAGTACAGCACAGTTCAGGTTCAGTACTGATAACAGTAACAGTACAGTACAGCCACAGTCAGTTACAGTTCATTACAGTACAGTACAGTACAACAACTGTACAGCAGAGTACAGCTCAGTACAGTACAGTACTGTTACTGCACAGTTCAGTTCGTTCAGTTTCAGTTCAGTTCAGTACAGTACAGATAACAGTACTGTTCAGTACAGTCAGTACAGTTCAGTACAGTTTCAGTTCAGTTCAGTCGTTCAGTTCAGTCAGACAGTTCTGTACAGTTCAGTACAGTTCAGTACAGTTCAGTTCAGTTCAATACAGTTCAGTACAGTTCAGTACAGTTCAGTACAGTTCGTACAGCTTCAGTACAGTTCATGTTCAGTTTCAGGTTACAGTACCGTTCAGTACATTTCAGTACAGTTCTGTACAGTACAGTACAGTCAGCACAGCACAGCATCAGTCCGTACAGTACAGTACAGCACAGTACAGTACAGTACAGTACAGCACAGTACAGCACAGATTACAGAACAGTACAGTACAGCACAGTACAGCACAGTACAGTACAGCACAGTACAGCACAGTACAGCACAGTACAAGCACAGTACTGTACAGTACCAGCACAGTACAGTACAGTACAGTTACAGTACAGCACGAGACAGTAAAAAAGGGGGTACAGCACAGTACAGGTACAGCACAGTACGTCAGTACAGCACAGTACAGTACAGCACAGTACAGTACAGTACAGTACAGTTCAAGTTCAGTACGTTCCAGTTCAGTTCAGTTCAGTACAGTTTCAGTACAGGTCAGTAACAGTTCAGTACAGTTCTGTTCAGTACAGTTCAGTACAGTTCAGATTACTGTTCATGTTCGTACAGTCGATCTACTCAGCTTCTGTTCAGTACAGCACAGTTCTGTTACTGTTCTGTACAGTTCAGTACAGTTCAGTACAGTACAGTTCAGTACAGTTCAGTTCAGTTCAGTTCAGTACAGTTCAGTACAGTTCAGTACAGTTCAGTACAGTTCAGTACAGTTCAGTACAGTTCAGTACAGTTCAGTACAGTTAGTTTAAGTACCTGGTTCAGTACAGTTCAGTTTTTCAGTTCAGTAAGATCAGTACAGTTCCAGTACAGTACAGTTCAGTACAGTTCAGTCAGTTCAGTCAGATCAGTTCAGTACGTTCAGTTAAGGTTCAGTACAGTTCAGTACAGTTCAGTACAGTTCAGTACAGTTCAGTTCAGTACAGTTCAGTACAGTTCAGTACAGTTCAGTTCAGTTCAGTACAGTTCAGTACAGTTCAGTTCAGGGTCGTTCTGTCTGTTTCAGTTTCATGTTCAGTACAGTTCAGTACAGTTCAGTACAGTTCACCAGTACAGTTCAGTACAGTTCAGTACAGTACAGTTAAGTAACGGGTTCAGTACAGTTCTGTACAGTACTGTCAGTACAGTTCAGTACGTTCAGTAACAGTAGATTACAGTACAGTACCAGCACGTACAGTACAGCACAGTACAGAAAAGTACAGCAAGTAAGTACAGTACTGCACCCCAGTACACGCACAGTACTGTACAGCACCTGTACAGTACAGCACAGTACAGTACAGCACAGTACAGTACAGCACAGTTACAGTACAGCACAGTACAGTACAGTACAGCACCACGTTACAGTACAGCACAGTACAGTACAGTACAGCACTGTACAGTACAGCCAACGTACAGTACAGCCACAGTACAGTACAGTACAGTACAGCACAGTACATTACAGTACAGTTACAGCACAGTACAGTGAAAAGCTTACAGCACAGTACAGCTCAGTACAGAAACAGTACAGGCACTGTATTACAGCACAGCACAGTACTGTACTGCCACAGTACAGCACAAGTACGTCAGTACTGCAAAGTAGCAGTACAGCACAGTTACAGTACAGCACAGTACAGTACTGACAGTACAGTACAGCTCATGCACAGTACAGTACAGTACAGTACTGCACAGCACAGTACAGTACAGCAACAGTACAGACACAGTACAGTACCAGTACGCACAGCACAGCCACAGTTCAGTACAGGCACAGTACAGCACAGTACAGTTACAGTACAGCACAGTACAGTACAGATACAGACAGTACAGCCCAGTACAGTACAGCACAGTACAGTACAGCAACAGTACAGTACAGCACGTACAGTACAGTTACTGCACAGTACGTACAGCACGTACTGTACAAGCACAGTACAGTACAGCACAGTACAGCACAGTACAGTACTGCACAGTACGTACAGCACAGTACAGTACAGTACAGCACAGTACAGTACAGTTCAGTTACAGTACAGCACCAGCACAGCACAGGTACAGTACAGCACAGTACAGTTCAGCACCAGTACCAGTACAGCACAGTACAGCACCAGTACAGTCAGCACAGTTACAGCACAGTATGCACAGTACAGTACAGTAGCACAGTACAGCACAGTAAAGCACAGTTACAGCACAGTACACGGTACAGTACAGTACAGCACAGTTACAGTCAGTACAAGCACAGTACTGTTACTGACGTACCTGCAAGCCACTGTACAGCACAGTACAGCACGTACAGTACAGCTCAGTACAGTATCACTGTTAAGTACAGCACAGTAACTGGTACAGTTACAGCACAGTACAGCTACAGTACAGCACTGTTACAGTACAGCACTGTACAGTACAGCACAGCACATTTCAGATACAGCACAAGTACTGCACAGTACTGAACTGCTCAGTACAGTTAAAGTTACAGTTTCAAGTACACACAGTACAGCACAGTACAGTACAGCACAGTACAGTTACAGAACAGCTCAGTACAGTACAGCTCAGTACAGTACAGTACAGCACAGTACTGTACAGCCACAGTACAGCACAGTACAGTACGCACAGTACAGTAAGTTACAGCACAGTACCAGCACCGTTACAGTTCTGTACAGCACAGTACAAGCGCAGTACAGTTACAGTACAGTACAGCCACTCAGCACAGACAGTACAGCACAGTACAGTACAGTAGCATACAGTTTCAGCACTGTACAGCTCAGTACAGCTCAGTACAGCCACAGTACTGTACAAGCACAGTTACAGCAGTACAGCACAGTACAGCACTGTACAGTACAGTACCAAGGCACAGTTCGCACACCACAGTACAGTACAGTACAGCACTGCATCAGTACAGTACAGCACAGTACAGCTCGTACAGTACCGCCACAGTACAGCACAGTCAGCACCAGTTCAGTACAGTACATACAGCTCATGTACAGTACAGTACAGTTACAGCTCTGTACAGTACGTAAAGCACAGGTCAGCACAGTACAGTACAGCCACAGCACTAGTAAGTACAGCCAGTACAGCTACAGTACAGTACAGTACAGCACAGTAAAGTACTGTACAGCTCTGTAACAGTTCAGTACTGCACAGTACAGTACTGTACAGCACAGTACAGTACAGCACTGCACAGCACAGTACTGTACAGTTCAGCACAGTACAGTACTGGACAGTACCATGTTAGTACTGCACTGTACAGTTCTGTACTGTACAGTACCTGTTCAGCACAGACCTGTACAGAACAGTACAAGTTACAGTACAGTACAGCTACTGTACAGCACCAGTACAGTAGCAGTACTGTACTGCACAGTACAGTTACAAGTACAGTACAGTAACAGCACAGTACAGTAAAGTAACAGCACAGTACAGCACCAGGTACAGTACAGTTCAGTACAGTTACAGTATCAGCACAGTAACAGTACAGTACAGTAAGCACAGTACAGTACAGTACAGTACAGTACAGCACTGTTACAGTAACAGTACAGAAGTACAGTACAGTACAGCACAGGTACAGTACAGTACAGTTTTTTTTTTTTTTTTTTTTTTTTTTTTTTTTTTTTTTTCAGTACAGTACAGTACAGCACAGTACAGTACAGTACAGTTACAGCACAGTACAGTACAGTACAGCACAGTACAGTACAGCCAGTACAGTACAGTTCAGTTACAGCCTCTGTACAGTACAGATACAGTTCAGTACCAGCACAGTTCAGTACAGTACAGCACAGTACTGTACAGTTCAGTACTGCACAGTAAGTACAGTACAGTAAGTCTCTGCACAGTACAGTACAGTACAGTACAGCACAGTACAGTACAGTACAGTACAGCACAGTACAGCCAGGTTACAGTTCAGTACAGTACAGTACAGTTCAGCACAGTACAGTACAGTATAAGTACAAGCACAGTTACAGGTACAGTACAGTACAGCACAGCCACAGTACAGTACAGTACCAGTACAGCTACAGTTCACGCACAGGACAGTACAGTACAGTACAGTACATACAGCACAGTACAGTAAAGTGCAGTTCAGCCACAGTACAGTACATGTCAGTTACTGGGCAGATACAGCACAGTACAGTACAGTACTGTACAGTACAGTACAGCACAGACTGTACAGTACATGCACTGTACAGTACAGTACAGTACAGTACAGCACAAGTACCGCACAGTACAGCACACCGTACAGCACAGTACAGTACAGCACAGTACAGTACTGACACAGTTACTGCCACAGTACAGTTTACAGTAAGCAACAGTACAGCACAGCACAGTTCAGTACAGTACAGCCACAGCACTGTACAGTACAGCACAGTTACAGCCACAGTACTGTACAAGCGCAAGTACAGCACAGTACTGCACAGTACGTTCAGTACAGTACAGCACAGTACAGTACAGTACAGCACTGTTACAGTACAGTCCAGCTCAGAACTGCACAGTACAGTACTGCACAGAGTACAGTACAGCTTCAGTAACAGCACTGTACTGTACCGTTAACAGCACAGTACAATACAGTAAGCACAGTACCAGTACAGTACAGCCACAGTACAGTACAGTACAGACAGTACAGTACAGCACAGCACAGCACAGTTACAGTTCAGTGCAGCACAGTACAGCATACAGTACAGTACAGTACAGTACGCCTGTACTGTTACAGTACATTACTGTACAGTACGCACAGTACAGTACTGCCACAGTACAGTACAGTAACAGTACAGCACAGTACAGCACAGTTCAGTTTCAGTACTGTTACAGCACAGTTACAGTTCAGATACGTACAGTACAGCACCAGTACGTACAGTACAAGCCACAGTACAGCACAGGTACTTACAGTACAGTACAGTTTCGTACAGCTCTGTACAGTACAGTACAGTACAGCACGTTAGATACAGTACAGGTTCTGTACAGCCATCATTACAGTACAGTACAGCACAGTACAGTACAGTATCAGCACAGGACAGTTTCTGTTCAGTACGTACTAGTACAGCACAGTACAGTACAGTACAGTACCGCACAGTACAGTAAGTACATCACAGTACAGTACAGCACAGTACAGTACAGTACAAGTACAGCACGTTACAGTACAGTACTGTACAAGTACAGCACAGTACAGTACAGTACAGCACGTACAGTAACAGAAAACAGTACAGCACATTACAGTACAGTACAGTACATGTACAGCACAGTACAGTACAGTACAGTACAGCACTGTACAGTACAGTTTTTTTTACAGTACAGCACAGTACAGCTCTGGTACAGTACAGTACAGTAAAGTACAGTACAGCACAGTACCAGTACAGTACAGTACTGCACAGTACAGTACGTTCAGTACGCACAGCACAGTACAGTCAGTACAGTACAGCACAGTACAGCACAGTACAGTACGTACGTACAGCACTGTACAGTACAGGTTCAGTTCAGTTCAGTACAGTACAGTACAGTACAGTCAGTAGTACAGCAAGTTCAGTTCAGTATCAGTTCAGTACAGTAACAGTCAGTACAGTACAGTACAGTACAGTACAGTACAGCACAGTTCAGTACAGTACAGTACAGTACAGTACAGTACAGTTCAGCACAGTTCAGTACAGTACAGTACAGCACAGTTCAGTACAGTACAGTACAGCACAGTTCAGTTCAGTACAGTACAGTACAGTACAGTACAGCACAGTTCAGTACAGTTCATTACAGTACAGTACAGTACAACACAGTACAGCAGAGTACAGCACAGTACAGTACAGTACTGTACAGCACAGTTCAGTTCAGTTCAGTTCAGTTCAGTTCAGTACAGTACAGTACAGTACAGTTCAGTACAGTTCAGTACAGTTCAGTACAGTTCAGTTCAGTTCAGTTCAGTTCAGTTCAGTTCAGTACAGTTCAGTACAGTTCAGTACAGTTCAGTACAGTTCAGTTCAGTTCAATACAGTTCAGTACAGTTCAGTACAGTTCAGTACAGTTCAGTACAGTTCAGTACAGTTCAGTACAGTTCAGTACAGTACAGTTCAGTACAGTTCAGTACAGTTCAGTACAGTACAGTACAGTACAGCACAGCACAGCACAGTACAGTACAGTACAGTACAGCACAGTACAGTACAGTACAGTACAGAACAGTACAGCACAGCACAGTACAGACAGTACAGTTACAGCACAGTACAGCACAGTACAGTTCAGCACCAGTACAGCACAGTACAGTCAGTACAGCACAATACAGTACTGTTCAGCACAGTTACAGTACAGTACAGTCCCCAAGTACAGCACAGTCAGTTAAATTTACAGCACTGTACAGTACAGCACAGTACAGTACTGTACAGCACGTACTGTACAGCCACAGTACACGTACGTAAAGGTCAGTTCAGTTCTGTACAGTTCAGTCAGTGCAGTTTCAGTACAGTTCAGGTACTGTTAAGTACGTTCAGTACTGTTCAGTTCTGTATCAGTTCAGTACTGTTCAGTACAGTTCAGTTCAGTACAGTCAGTACAGTTCAGTACAGACAGTTCAGTACAGTTCAGTTTCAGTTTCAGTACAGTTCAGTTACAGTACAGTCAGTAAAGTTCAGTTCAGTACAGTTCAGTACGTTTCAGTACAGTTCAGTACAGGTCAGTACAAGTTCAGTACAGTTCAGTTTACAGTTCAGTAACAGTTCAGTACAGTTCAGTATGTTCAGTACAGTTCAGTACAGTTCAGTTCAGTTCTGTACTGTTTCAGTTTACAGTTCAGTACAGTTCAGTTTCAGTTACAGTTCAGTTACAGGTTCAGTTCAGTCATTTTCGACAGTTCAGTACAGTTCGTACAGTTACAGTTCTGGTCAAGTAAGTTCAGTACAGTTCAGTTCAGTACAGTTCAGTACAGTTCAGTACAGTTCAGTTCAGTTCAGTACAGTTCAGTACAGTTCAGTTCAGTACAGTTCAGTACAGTTCAGTACAGTTCAGTACAGTTCAGTACAGTTCAGTACAGTTCAGTACAGTTCAGTACAGTACAGTTCAGTACAGTTCAGTACAGTTCAGTACAGTACAGTTCAGTACAGTTCAGTACAGTTCAGTACAGTACATTACAGTACAGTACAGCACAGTACAGTACAGCACAGTACAGCACAGTACAGCAAGTACAGTACAGTACAGCACAGTACAGCACAGTACAGTACAGCACAGTACAGTACAGCACAGTACAGTACAGCTCAGTCAGTACAGACAGCTACAGTACAGCACAGTACAGTTACAGTACAGCCAGTACAGTTCAGCCACAGTACAGCTTACAGTACAGCACAGTACAGTACAGCACAGTACAGACAGCACATACAGTACAGACAGTACAGCAAGTACAGTACAGTTACAGTACAGCCCACTGTACAGTACAGGACAGCACAGTACAGCACCAGTTACAGATAACAGTACAGCACAGTACAGCACAGCTCAGTACAGTACAGCACCAGTACAGCACAGTACAGTACAGTACAGCCAGTACAGTTACGACACAGTACAGTACAGTACAGTACAGCACTGTACAGTATCAGCACAGCACTGTTCAGTTCTGTTTACAGTACCTGCCACTGCACAGTACAGTTCAGCACTGTCAGACTGTACAGTACAGTTACGCACAAGCACTGCACGTTCAGTACAGCACAGTACAGCACGTACAGTACTGTACAGCACTGTACGTACTGTACAGCACAGTACAGCACAGTTCAGTACTGCACAGTAAGTACAGCTACAGTTACAGTACAGCACAGTTTACAGTAACAGTACAGCACAGTACAGTCCAGCACTAGTACAGTACAGCACAGTACAGTACAAGCACAGTACAGACAGTATATACAGTACAGCACAGTACAGTACTGCACGTACAGTCAGCACAGTACAGTACGTACTGTAACTGTACTGACAGCACAGCTCAGTACAGTGCGGCACAGGACTGTACAGAACAGTACAGTACATGCACAGTACAGCACAGTACAGTACAGCACAGTCAGACACAATACAGCATACAGTACTAGTACAGTATAAGACAGTACAGCACAGTATTAAAGACAGTTACAGCACAGTACAGTACTAGTTACAGTACAGCACAGTACAAGTTCAGATACAGCACAGTACCAGGTACAGCACAGTACTGCCACGCACAGTACAGCACAGTACAGCACAGTCAGTACGCACAGTTCGTATTACACCACAGTACAGTTACAGCACAGTACAGTTTCAGTACAGAACAGTACAGCACAGTTCAGACACAGTTCAGTACGCCACAGTACAGTACAGCACAGTACGTACAGTACAGCTACAGTACAGCCAAGTACAGTACAGCACTGTACAGTATACAGGTACAGTTACAGCACAGTACAGCCGTACAGTACAGCACAGTACAGTACAGTACCAGCACAGTACAGTACAGCTCAGTATCAGTACAGTACAGCACAGTACAGTACAGCATCAGTACGAACAGTACTGTACAGCACAGTACAGTACAGTACAGCACTGTACAGCACAGTACAGTACAGTACAGCACAGTACAGCGCAGTACAGTACAGTACAGTACAGCACAGCACAGACTGTGTCAAAAAAAAATAAGCACGTACAGTACAGTACAGTACAGTACAAGCACAGTACAGCACAGTACAGGCAAGTACAGCACAGTACAGTACAGCACAGTTCAGTTACAGCACAGTCAGCACAGTTCAGTACAGTACAGCACAGTACTGCACAGCACAGTACAGTACTGTACAGCATCAGCTCAGTTCAAGTACAGCATCAGTACAGCACAGTAAGTACAGCACAGTACAGCACAGTACAGACACAGTACAAGTACAGTACAGTACAGCACTGTACAGTACAATTACAGCACAGTACAGTACAGTTTACAGCACAGTACTGCACAGTACAGTACAGCACAGCACAGTACAGTACAGCACAGTACTGCGCAGTACTGTACAGTCAGACACAGTACAGTACAGTACGCACAGTACAGTTACAGTACAGCACAGTACAGTACAGTACAGCACAGTACAGACAGCACTGCACAGCACAGTACTGTACTGTACAGCACAGTACAGTACGGTACAGTTACAGTACAGTACAGCCACTGCTACAGTACAGTACAGTTCAGTACAGTACAGCACAGTACAGTACAGCACAGTTCAGTACAGTACAGTACACCACAGTACAGCACAGTACAGTACAGTATGTACAGGCACAGCTCACAGTACGGACAGTACAGTACAGCACAGTACAGTTACAGTACAGCACAGTACAGCCACAGGACAGTACAGTACAGTACAGTACAGTACAGCCAGTACAGTACAGTACAGTACAGCACAGTACAGTCAGTTCAGTACAGTACAGCACAGTTACAGTACAGTACAGCACAGTTACAGTACAGTACAGCACAGGTACAGTACAGTACAGTTACAGTACAGTACAGCCACAGTAAGCCCAATACTGTACAGTACAAGCACAGTACGTACAGTACAGCACAGTACAGTTCAGCACAGTACAGTACAGGTACCAGTACAGCACAGTACAGTACAGTACAGTACAGTCAGCACAGTTCAGTACAGTACAGCTTGAGTACAGTACGTACAGTACAGCACAGTACAGTACAGTACCAGTACAGTCAGCAAGTTCAAGTACAGGACAGTACAGCACAGTTACAGTACAGTACAGTACAGCTCAGTACAGCACAGGTTACTGTACAGTTACAGTATACAGTACAGTACGCACAGTACAGTACAAGTCATGTACCAGCACAGTACAGTACAGTACAGTTCGCACACCACAGCAAAGTTACAGTTTCAGTACAGTACAGACACTGTTACAGACACAGTACAGTACAGTACAGTACAGTTTAAAGTACAGCACAGTACAGTTCGTGCAGTTCAGCACAGTACAGTACATGTACAGTACAGTGCAGTACAGCACAGTCCGTACAGTTACAGTACATTACAGTACAGCACACCCAGCACAGTACAGTACAGCACAGTACAGTACAGTTACAGTACAGTACAGCACAGTTACAGCACAGTACAGCACAGTTACAGCTCAGTCAGTACAGCAACAGTTACAGTACTGCACAGTACAGCACAGTACAGTACAGTACAGCACAGTACAGCACAGCACTACAGTACAGTACAGCACTGCACTGTACAGTACGCACAGTACAGCACAGTACAGTACAGCACAGTACAGCCAAGGACAGCACAGTACAGTACAGTACTGTACAGCACAGTACAGTACAGTACGGATGCACAGTACAAGTACAGTAAGCACAGTACAGCACAGTCTGTACAGCACAGCACAGTACAGTACAGCACAGTACGACAGATACAAGTACAGTACAGCACAGAACAGTACAGTACAGCACATTACAGTACAGTACAGCACAGTACCGTACAGTACAGCACAGTACCAGTACAGCACAGCACAGCACGTACAGTACAGTACAGCCACAGTAACAGTTACAGTACAGTTACAGTACAGTTACAGCACAGTACAGTACAGTACATGTACAGTACAGTACAGCACAGTACAGAACAGCACAGTACCAGTAAGTACAAGTACCAGCACAGTACAGCACAGTTACAGTACAGACAGTAAGCACAATACAGTACATTACAGTACAGTCAGCACAGTAAGTACAGTACAAGCACAGTACAGCACAGTACAGTACAGTACAGTACAGTACAGTTACAGCACAGTTCAGTACAGTACAGTACAGCACAGTTACAGTACAGTACAGTACAGTACAGCACAGTAAAGTACAGTACAGCACAGTACAGTAACAGTACAGCACAGGTACAGTAATGTACCGTACAGTACAGTACAGCATCAGTACAGTACAGTACAGTACTGCACAGTACAGTACAGTACGCACAAGTATGTACAGCACAGTACAGTACAGTACAGTACAGCACAGTACAGTACAGTACAGTACAGTACAGCACAGTACAGTACAGTTCAGCACAGTACAGTACAGTACTGTACTGCCACAGTACAGTACTGTACAGTACAGTACAGCACGTACAGTACAGTACAGTTCAGCACAGTACAGTACAGTACAGTACAGCATCAGTACAAGCACAGGTTACAGTACAGTACATTACAGTACAGTACAGCACAGTACAGACAGTACAGTACAGCACGTTACAGTACTGTACAGTACAGCACTGCACAGTACAGTTACAGTACTGTACCGCACAGTACCGCACAGGTACAGTACTGTCAGTACAGTACGTACAGCACAGTAGTACAGTACAGTGAGTACAGCACAGTACAAGTTACAGTTACAGTACAGTGAGTTCAGCTCAGTACTGTACTAGTACAGTACTGTACAGTACAGTGCTGTACAGTACAGTACAGTACAGCACAGTACATTACAGTACTGCTCAGTTCTGTACAAGTTACAGTACATTTCAGCCACAGTACTGTTACTGCACAGCACAGTACAGGTACAGTACAGTACAGCACCAGTAAGTACTGTTCAGTACAGTACAGCACAGTACAGTACAGTACAGCACAGTACAGTACAGGCACCAGCACAGTACAGTACAGTACATTCAGCACAGTACAGCACAGCACAGTACAGTACAGTGACAGTACAGTTACAGTACAGTACTGCACAGCACAGTACAGTACAGTACAGTACAGCACAGTACAGTACAGTACAGCTCTGTACAGTACTGCACAGCACAGTACAGATACAGTACAGTAACAGCACCAGTACAGCACAGCTACAGCCACAGCCCACAGTACAGTACAGTACAGATCAGTACAGTACAGTTCAGTACAGTACAGCACAGTACAGTACTGCACAGCACAGTTACAGAACGTACAGTAACAGCACAGTACAGCACAGCCAGTACAGTACAGTACAGTACTAGCACAGGGTCGATCGGGTCTAACCTTCTGTGACTTTTGGATCTTATGTAACAAAGGATTCTAGGTAATGTTGCCAATATCAGCCCAGGTAGTCTGAAAGGATACTTGAGGCATGTGTGGTTTTAAGGTTAAGGATGGTTTGTTGAATTACCATTGCACTTACATCCGTGTCACGGAATATGGTTGATTCATTAATTCATTGACCGTTCTATACCAGAATGATGGCCTTGTCATCGCTGTCAAAAAACACCTACCCACTTTTTGTATTTTCTTTCGGACTGTCTGGACATTTGCCCTTTAATACCACATAAATGACAGCTTGGGAACAAAAGATATTACTTTACCAATTGGAGGATTCTTTCCCTTAAAGTTAAGGTGAACCCTTACCTTGGGTTTGATCCCTTTAGGTTTTTATAGGAATTGTGAGCCTCCAAACGTTTACGTCAGCGATCTCAGCAACTTTATCGGCTTTAGTCTGATTACCTTCTCTGACGAAAGTTCGATATGGTGAGGAAGAGCCGACAGAAACTTGTCGGTAACCATAAAATCTCTAAGAGACTCATAATCCCGATCAATTCGGTGCTCTCATCCAAAAGTCGAAACAGACAAAGAGGGTAATCCGTAATTGTTGAAATTTCTGGCCGGGCTTTAACGTGGCATGCCTTAAATCCTTTCAGTAAGAATTCAGGGTCTTCTGGTACGCTTTATGCCTTCTTAAGTGAATTAAACAACAAATGATTTCTGGTGATAAAGTGGCAAAGATATTTAATGTTGTCCCAGAAATTAAACCTGCTTAACCTTGTAGTTCAGGTATCAGAGGGACATTCTAGAGGCTAGCGGTACTGCAAACTAATAAGTAAGACGTTATATCATCCTCTCTATGAAGGAGGTAAGTAGGCGCGCAGACTTGAATTGGCCTGCGTGCTGTTCCACTATGACTCTTCAGTTTCTGTGTGTGTATGGCTAAGTTCTTATTTTCCAAATAAAGGCGTGCTCCTTCTGTCTCACGTCACTCTCATAGATCACGGTCTCTTGCTTTTTCTCTTTCTTTCGTTCTCCAGCTCTTCCTCATGTTCCCTTTTTTACTCTTTCTTCACGTTCTATACTTCTCTCTTCACTAGCGTTTTCTCTTTCTTTCGTTCTTCCAGCTTTCATCATGTTTCCCTTTTTTACTCTTCTTTCACGTCTATACTTCTCTCTTCACGATTCAAGTCGTTCATAATTCCTTTAGATCTTTGTGACAATGAAAACTGCTTAAATTTTGACCCCGTTAGACCACAGATTCATTCCTGCGTTCATTCGAAACTTGTATTCTTCCATGTTTGCAAAATAAACTTATTAACTCCCACCAGGTGTAGAAGAAGGGTGGGTCAAGGTAGCGACCAACATATTCCTTTCTAAACAGTCATACAACCAGCCATACTGCCTCCACTACTCATTCATACAAAGAAAAAACTTTTATTTAACAATTGTAATATTCTGTAATAAAGTTGGTAGAATTACCGACAATATGTAAAGTAAAAGGACACAAGTGCAATATTGTGACATTTATTGTGGCATGTTCGCTCGTCCAGGAGCTTTATCAAGCCATTACAAACTTTACATGGACAATGAGGGTATATAAAGCTCAGTGTGAGGTGTAATATAGTGAGGTACATTTTCACTTGTTCAACTAGTAGTAGTAGTGGTAGTGACTAATGTCATACCAATATGGTAGTGTTTACGAATTAATTGCTCTACCATATTGTTTTACTTTTGTCACTACCACTACTACTACTATGTGAACATCGAAATGGTACCTCACTAGTAATACACCTCACTCTGAGCCTTTATATACCCTCTGTTGTCCATGTATTGTTTGTAATGGCTTGATAAAAGCTCCTGGAGGCGAAACATTGCCAAATAAATGTCACTTTTGTTGCACTTGTGTCCTTTTAATTAATATTCTACTGACAGATCATTGAATTATGGGACGAAACCATTGTTTTGCACAATGTGAAACTTTAAGGCTGGGAGTGCCTATATGTCCACTTCAAGGGCGACTGGTGGGTTCCCTTAAGGCTTCTAGGTATATCTAAGGTTAGTGATCAGCTTTCCCAAATTAATTTCTTCCCCCCCCCCCCCCCCCTTTCCTAGTAGATAAAATTTTAGTTCCTAGAACTCCACACAAAGGTTGGAAAAACCTTTCTTTTCAAATGGATGTATATCTGATCTTGCAGGAAAGAAGTTTTCAACTTAAGATGCATACAGGGATAGTGTTCCGTCATGTATTGTAATATCACAGAGTAGTCCAGTACAGGAAGCATCACTTCTCAAACTGAATGGCTTATCGGTATCAAGAATCTTAAATATTAGGATCCTGGAAAAATATGTGTCATTTTTGAGACTAAATTTTTCTCGAGCCTCCTCGGAGATTACAGAATGTTTAGTAGTCTGATAATATTCCGTAAGGTCTGTAAATATTGGGAACATAATTTTGCATAGTAATTCATGGAGGCCAATTTATTAAATATAACTGGCAAGAATTCAACTTACTAAATCTAAAATCAAGATGATTGGTATGAGGAATAAAACACGTCACTATATGACTATGACGACCAGATGTTGCAATCTTCAATTGCAGTTGCAAAACAATTGCAAATATGCAGCCTTAAAAATTTGATAAAAGTTTAATACTTGCCATAAGTTTAATCGCCTGTTAATGATGTTGGACATTCAGATAGTTTTATTTTAAATAGAGGAAGCACTAAAACTCATAATGGGTTCTCTTGCGGTGCGGAATGAGAGTTATTCAGAGTCCATCCCAGTATGGGAAGAATAAGTTATGATACTTGGATCCATGAGCCTTCAAAGCATTAAGGCAAACATTCTCGTAGGTAAACTTCACTTATTTAAAGGGGAAATAATTCTGATACATTTCGAAATAAAATTGTAACGAAAAAATTGATCGTATACACTCTAATCGAGTTCAAAATTTTCATTCATGGTGTACATTACAGTACAGTAAGCACACACAGTACAGTACGGACAGTCCAGTACATTTCTGTACAGTACAGTATTGTACAGTACAGTACAGTATAGTACAGTTCAGTACAGTACAGTTCAGTTCAGTTCAGTACAGTACAGTACAGTACAGTACAGCACAGTTCCAGTACAGTACAGTCTCGTACAGTACTGTACAGTACAGTACAGTACGCACCGTTCAGACAGTACAGTACGTACAGTTACAGTACAGTTCAGCACAGTTCCAGTACAGTACCAGTACAGCACAGTTCAGTACAGTACAGTTCAGCACAGTTCAGTTCAGTACAGTACAGTTTATCAGTACGGTTAAGCACTGTTCAGTACAGTTCAGTACTGTAGTACAGTACAACACAGTACAGCACAGTACAGCACAGTACAGTACAGTACAGTACAGCACAGTTCAGTTCAGTTCTGTTCAGTTCAGTTCAGTACAGTACAGTACGTAAAAGTCAGTTCATTTCAGTACAGTTCAGGACTGTTCAGTTCAGTTCTGTTCTGTTCAGTACAGTTCAGTTCAGTTCAGTCAGTTCAGTACAGGTCTGTTCAGTTCAATTACTGTTCAGTACAGTTTCAGTACTGTTCAGTACAGTTCAGTACAGTTCATGTACTGTTCTGTTCAGTTCAGTAAGTTCAGTACAGTACAGTTCGTTACTGTTCTGTTCAGTTCATACGTACAGTACACAAGGACGCACAGCACATACAGTAAGTACAGTACAGTATCAGTACTGTTCAGCACAGTACAGCCACAGCACAGTAAGCACAGTTCAGTACAGCCACAGTTACAGCACAGTACACGTAAGCACAGTACGCACAGTACAGCACAGTACGCTCATTACAGTACAGTACAAGGCACAGTACAGTACCAGTACAGTACAGTACAGCACAGTACAGTACAGTACTGCCACAGTCAGTACAGCCAGTACAGTACAGTTACTGCACAGTACAGTAAAGCACAGTACAGTACAGTTCAGTTCAGTTCAGTACAGTCGTACAGTACAGTACGGTACAGCACAGTTCAGTTACAGTACAGTTCTGTACAGTTACATGTACAGTACAGTACAGTACAGTACAGCACAGTTCAGTACAGTACAGTACAGTACAGTACAGTACAGTTCAGCACAGTTCAGTACAGTACAGTACAGCACAGTTCAGTACAGTACAGTACAGCACAGTTCAGGTTCAGTACTGATAACAGTAACAGTACAGTACAGCCACAGTCAGTTACAGTTCATTACAGTACAGTACAGTACAACACAGTACAGCAGAGTACAGCACAGTACAGTACAGTACTGTTACTGCACAGTTCAGTTCGTTCAGTTTCAGTTCAGTTCAGTACAGTACAGATAACAGTACTGTTCAGTACAGTCAGTACAGTTCAGTACAGTTTCAGTTCAGTTCAGTCGTTCAGTTCAGTCAGACAGTTCTGTACAGTTCAGTACAGTTCAGTACAGTTCAGTTCAGTTCAATACAGTTCAGTACAGTTCAGTACAGTTCAGTACAGTTCGTACAGCTTCAGTACAGTTCATGTTCAGTTTCAGGTTACAGTACCGTTCAGTACATTTCAGTACAGTTCTGTACAGTACAGTACAGTCAGCACAGCACAGCATCAGTCCGTACAGTACAGTACAGCACAGTACAGTACAGTACAGTACAGCACAGTACAGCACAGATTACAGAACAGTACAGTACAGCACAGTACTGCACAGTACAGTACAGCACAGTACAGCACAGTACAGCACAGTACAAGCACAGTACTGTACAGTACCAGCACAGTACAGTACAGTACAGTTACAGTACAGCACGAGACAGTAAAAAAGGGGGTACAGCACAGTACAGGTACAGCACAGTACGTCAGTACAGCACAGTACAGTACAGCACAGTACAGTACAGTACAGTACAGTTCAGTTCAGTACAGTTCAGTTCAGTTCAGTTCAGTACAGTTTCAGTACAGGTCAGTAACAGTTCAGTACAGTTCTGTTCAGTACAGTTCAGTACAGTTCAGATTACTGTTCATGTTCGTACAGTCGATCTACTCAGCTTCTGTTCAGTACAGCACAGTTCTGTTACTGTTCTGTACAGTTCAGTACAGTTCAGTACAGTACAGTTCAGTACAGTTCAGTTCAGTTCAGTTCAGTACAGTTCAGTACAGTTCAGTACAGTTCAGTACAGTTCAGTACAGTTCAGTACAGTTCAGTACTGTTCAGTACAGTTAGTTTAAGTACCTGGTTCAGTACAGTTCAGTTTTTCAGTTCAGTAAGATCAGTACAGTTCCAGTACAGTACAGTTCAGTACAGTTCAGTCAGTTCAGTCAGATCAGTTCAGTACGTTCAGTACAGTTCAGTACAGTTCAGTACAGTTCAGTACAGTTCAGTACAGTTCAGTTCAGTACAGTTCAGTACAGTTCAGTACAGTTCAGTTCAGTTCAGTACAGTTCAGTACAGTTCAGTTCAGGGTCGTTCTGTCTGTTTCAGTTTCATGTTCAGTACAGTTCAGTACAGTTCAGTACAGTTCACCAGTACAGTTCAGTACAGTTCAGTACAGTACAGTTAAGTAACGGGTTCAGTACAGTTCTGTACAGTACTGTCAGTACAGTTCAGTACGTTCAGTAACAGTAGATTACAGTACAGTACCAGCACGTACAGTACAGCACAGTACAGAAAAGTACAGCAAGTAAGTACAGTACTGCACCCCAGTACACGCACAGTACTGTACAGCACCTGTACAGTACAGCACAGTACAGTACAGCACAGTACAGTACAGCACAGTACAGTACAGCACAGTACAGTACAGTACAGCACCACGTTACAGTACAGCACAGTACAGTACAGTACAGCACTGTACAGTACAGCCAACGTACAGTACAGCCACAGTACAGTACAGTACAGTACAGCACAGTACATTACAGTACAGTTACAGCACAGTACAGTGAAAAGCTTACAGCACAGTACAGCTCAGTACAGAAACAGTACAGGCACTGTATTACAGCACAGCACAGTACTGTACTGCCACAGTACAGCACAAGTACGTCAGTACTGCAAAGTAGCAGTACAGCACAGTTACAGTACAGCACAGTACAGTACTGACAGTACAGTACAGCTCATGCACAGTACAGTACAGTACAGTACTGCACAGCACAGTACAGTACAGCAACAGTACAGACACAGTACAGTACCAGTACGCACAGCACAGCCACAGTTCAGTACAGGCACAGTACAGCACAGTACAGTTACAGTACAGCACAGTACAGTACAGATACAGACAGTACAGCCCAGTACAGTACAGCACAGTACAGTACAGCAACAGTACAGTACAGCACGTACAGTACAGTTACTGCACAGTACGTACAGCACGTACTGTACAAGCACAGTACAGTACAGCACAGTACAGCACAGTACAGTACTGCACAGTACGTACAGCACAGTACAGTACAGTACAGCACAGTACAGTACAGTTCAGTTACAGTACAGCACCAGCACAGCACAGGTACAGTACAGCACAGTACAGTTCAGCACCAGTACCAGTACAGCACAGTACAGCACCAGTACAGTCAGCACAGTTACAGCACAGTATGCACAGTACAGTACAGTAGCACAGTACAGCACAGTAAAGCACAGTTACAGCACAGTACACGGTACAGTACAGTACAGCACAGTTACAGTCAGTACAAGCACAGTACTGTTACTGACGTACCTGCAAGCCACTGTACAGCACAGTACAGCACGTACAGTACAGCTCAGTACAGTATCACTGTTAAGTACAGCACAGTAACTGGTACAGTTACAGCACAGTACAGCTACAGTACAGCACTGTTACAGTACAGCACTGTACAGTACAGCACAGCACATTTCAGATACAGCACAAGTACTGCACAGTACTGAACTGCTCAGTACAGTTAAAGTTACAGTTTCAAGTACACACAGTACAGCACAGTACAGTACAGCACAGTACAGTTACAGAACAGCTCAGTACAGTACAGCTCAGTACAGTACAGTACAGCACAGTACTGTACAGCCACAGTACAGCACAGTACAGTACGCACAGTACAGTAAGTTACAGCACAGTACCAGCACCGTTACAGTTCTGTACAGCACAGTACAAGCGCAGTACAGTTACAGTACAGTACAGCCACTCAGCACAGACAGTACAGCACAGTACAGTACAGTAGCATACAGTTTCAGCACTGTACAGCTCAGTACAGCTCAGTACAGCCACAGTACTGTACAAGCACAGTTACAGCAGTACAGCACAGTACAGCACTGTACAGTACAGTACCAAGGCACAGTTCGCACACCACAGTACAGTACAGTACAGCACTGCATCAGTACAGTACAGCACAGTACAGCTCGTACAGTACCGCCACAGTACAGCACAGTCAGCACCAGTTCAGTACAGTACATACAGCTCATGTACAGTACAGTACAGTTACAGCTCTGTACAGTACGTAAAGCACAGGTCAGCACAGTACAGTACAGCCACAGCACTAGTAAGTACAGCCAGTACAGCTACAGTACAGTACAGTACAGCACAGTAAAGTACTGTACAGCTCTGTAACAGTTCAGTACTGCACAGTACAGTACTGTACAGCACAGTACAGTACAGCACTGCACAGCACAGTACTGTACAGTTCAGCACAGTACAGTACTGGACAGTACCATGTTAGTACTGCACTGTACAGTTCTGTACTGTACAGTACCTGTTCAGCACAGACCTGTACAGAACAGTACAAGTTACAGTACAGTACAGCTACTGTACAGCACCAGTACAGTAGCAGTACTGTACTGCACAGTACAGTTACAAGTACAGTACAGTAACAGCACAGTACAGTAAAGTAACAGCACAGTACAGCACCAGGTACAGTACAGTTCAGTACAGTTACAGTATCAGCACAGTAACAGTACAGTACAGTAAGCACAGTACAGTACAGTACAGTACAGTACAGCACTGTTACAGTAACAGTACAGAAGTACAGTACAGTACAGCACAGGTACAGTACAGTACAGTTTTTTTTTTTTTTTTTTTTTTTTTTTTTTTTTTTTTTTCAGTACAGTACAGTACAGCACAGTACAGTACAGTACAGTTACAGCACAGTACAGTACAGTACAGCACAGTACAGTACAGCCAGTACAGTACAGTTCAGTTACAGCCTCTGTACAGTACAGATACAGTTTTCCTCTAATTATAACAAACTTTTCTAAAATTGATCGGTGGGCTCCCAGGACTTATCAAACATACCTTAAATTCTTCCCAAATTTTATGAATTATAAAAAATTTAAATTTTTGTATAATCCTAAACCAATATGTATATAAACAAAACTATTTTTATGAAGCTTCATTCAATTTGTATTTCTCTCAACCTGACATCATCTTAATACAGTTTATCCCGGCTTTTGAAACCTTCTGGGAGGTTAAAATCTCTCACATGAATAATGAAGTATTAAACTCTTTTACAGTTGTGTATATAAATATAATATGTATATATTATATATATGAAATATATATATATATATATATATATATATATATATATATATATATATATATATATATATATATATATATATAATATTTATATATATATAATATATATGAAAATCACGAAACAAGTGATTCTGAATCATTAATAGATCTGCAGCTGTCCAGGACTCGATCCTGCATTCCTGTGCCCAGCTCTGTGGGAAGTAAATAAAGTATGCATCCCTTTATGCACTGGACCATCAATCCTTAACCAGGTACTCAGCAGTACTGAGCGTGTTTTCCCTGGTACAAGGACATATGTGGTGATGGATAGGTAAAACTCGCGATTTTGTCTTAAATAACAACGCTCTTCTTGCCGAATAAGGCAAGCGAAAATTTGTGTATGAAATAATTTTGCAAAAATCATCCTAAATCTAACGAAAAAATCTATATTTAATTTTACTTGTGTATTATTAAATTTCTTATCTAAAAATATATTTAGTTGGGTTAGGCTAAATTAATTGCGGTTGTTATAATAAGGTTAGGTATGTTATCTACCGTTCTTTTGCTACAAAATTATTAATTTTTACATTAACATAAATGAAAAAAATTATATAATTTTTAAACGTATAAGAGAAAATTTAGAAAGGATTTAATTTTAATTTTAATTTTAATATATATATTATATATAATAATATATATATATATATATATATATATATATATATAATATATATATATATTATATATAATGTCGTGCCGAATAGGCAGAACTTGCGATCTTGGCTTAAATAGCAACGCTCATCTTGCCAATAAGACAAGCGAAAATTTGTGTATGCAATAATATCGCCAAAATTCATTCTGAACCTAACGAAAAAAAATATATTTCACTGTGTTTGTTTAGTATTAAAATATTGTAAACAAATCTAAAATACATTTAGTTGGGTTGGGATAAAATAAGTTGCTCTTGTTATAATAAGGTTAGGTAAGTTTTCTAAGATTCTTTTGGAGCAAAATTATAAATTTTTACATCAGCGTTAATGAAAAAAAAACATATCTTTAAACGTATAAGAGAAAATTTCAGAAAGGACTTAATTTTAAATGAGTTCTTGCTAATTGACCAGTTTTACATATTCGGCACGACATATACATGTAGTGCAAGAACTCGTTTAAAATAAAGTCCTTTCTGAAAACTTATCTAACCTTATTATAACAACCGCAATTTAATTTAGCCTAATCCACCTAAATATATGTACTCCTTCCAGTACATATTTAAAGGCGGAGTAGAAGTCATCCTAAGAAAGGTTGCAGGGAGAAGGCAAGGGCTTTGTATGCGAGGAGCATGGACATCCAACAGGCGTGAGTGAGCGTGTTAGATCCTCGTGGAGGCAAGTGGTTTTTATGATCAAGGTAATATTTATGTAGGGGTTCAGGGAAAGTGGTTAATCAGATGAGAGTCCTGGAGGTGGGAAGTACAGTCATGCACACTGAGTGAGGGGTGTGGATATTATAGTTTGTAAGGGCAACTGAAGTGAATTATCGGCGCGCCTCTAGCAACAACAGTGACGGAATAAGTGATAGTTAAAGATCAGAGGACTCTCAGGTAAGGACCCACGAGGGGCGAGAGGCAAGTGGGGACAGTGCGAAGAATAGACGGTGAGAGGAATGGCTTGAGTCGAAGAGAGAAGAGTCAGGACTAGACCCAACAGCTAACTAAGCCTTGAAAGCAGACGGAACAGCAACACAAAAAACCGGAGAACACTCAGTCGTCCGGCTGGCTATCTGCATCTTGCATTCTTGATGTTGATGGGCGGCTGGCAGAAGCTAGCTTCTTGATTGGTCAGGTGTCGTTAAAGTGTGAGTCAGGAATTACATCATTTCTTCAGTGTTGGAGGCATTCTAAGCTTATGTTGTGCAGTTGTTGGGAGGAAACGATGAGTAGTCTTGTAATCTTGGGTCGAAATGCTGGGTCGGCTTGTAACTGGTCAAAGGTCATCTTGAGTGCTGTGAAGGAGCAATGGGTTCCTTTACGATTTGTAAACTTGACTGTTCTGTCGAGTAATTTCTCGTACAAAGTGTCGACATTCATGGTGGGTTCTTGGTCAGGAGTCGTACAATAAGTTATATCTTTCCAGTGCAGGTATTGATCTTGGTGTTGGTCATCTGTATTAATACGTCGAGTGATGACTGGTGAGGTTTTTGTTGGTGGTTGCAGCATTGAAGGTTCATTCAATGTTGGTGTCTCCGCTACAGAGTGTATAGAAGACTGTGGTGGAATCGTGGCTTCTGATTGGTCCATTTGTGTAGTGGTGAGTGGAGGCGAATGAATGATATTTGCGCCGCCACGACGAGCCAATCGACGAATAGGAGGCGTGGTGCTGTCTTTGATGTTATCAGGTGAATGTTGATTGGAGGATTCAAAAGAGGATGCGTCGTCGTTATCAATTATTAATTCCTTCAAGTCATCTGGCGCTTCAAAACTGACGATCTTTGGGATTATTTTCAAAATTTCAGCTGATGGTGGACTTGCAGGGAAGTTAAATGATAGCATGTTGTTAAGTGCGAGAAGTTCATTAATAGTCGTGTTGAAAGAGCCAGGTTTTGCAGCATTTTACATGTGAGCAAACATCATGCAGTAATAGAATTTGGTAGAGATATATATATCATCAGGTGGAGGTTGGGTAGTGAGAGGTGGTGGAGACGACTGTTGAGTGGCTTGTAGAATCTTGGATGTTGTAGATTGAATCTTGGCAATTGCAGCGTATGTAGGAAAGGTTCCAGATGACTTCTTTGTTTCTTCCTTCAGTTTCTTAGAGAGGATATCCTTACGCACTGGACATTTGGCTGCAAGAGTATGGTGATCACTCTTACAGTTGATGCAAGTGGGAGCAGCAGTGGAAGTGCAAGAACGAAAATTGTGACCTGCAGACCCACAGGTGGAACATATCTTCTTATTTTTCACGTGGCAGTCGGCAGTAGAGTGACTGTACGAGTAACATGTCCAGCAAGGTGTTATGTACGTGAAGCGTTCAGGTTCAATCTGTCGAGGGTTGATGTGGTAGTAAGAGATGGCCAGGCCATCAGACAGTGCTCTGGTCGCCATGGTAACGTCCAGGAATGTGACCTTGAGCATTGAGGAAGCGTTGGGGATCTTCACAACGGAGTCAGTCTTGGCCCAGGTGTTGAGGTCTTCAAGTGATGATGTAATTTCCTGGATGGACATGTTCGTGATCAGCCTGTCAAGACGTTTCATAAACACTGAACGTTCTGCAAGCATGTATGGTGACGTGGAGATGGTATAGCCGCGATAGTTAGTGTATTAATTCTAGTGTATATATCATGTTTATATGTCATTTATAGGTTTTATTATGTCATATTAGATCAATTCTGATAGATAAATAAGCCGTAGAGTTGATATTAGCGCAATAATGATGAATTTTCTCCGGACTTCTCCTGCCTTCCGAGTGCCAGGATGTTGCAAGCTGGTTCATGATTGGTTGACACTCCTCGTATAAACTCCACCCACTGGTTCATGATTGGTTGGCACTCCTCGTATAAACTCCACCCACTGTTCATGATTGGTTGGCACTCCTCGTATAAACTCCACCCACTGGTTCATGATTGGTTGGCACTCCTCGTATAAACTCCACCCACTGGTTCATGATTGGTTGGCACTCCTCGTATAAACTCCACCCACTGGTTCATGATTGGTTGGCACTCCTCGTATAAACTCCACCCACTGGTTCATGATTGGTTGGCACTCCTCGTATAAACTCCACCCACTGGTTCATGATTGGGTTTGGCACTCCTCGTATAAACTCCACCCACTGGTTTCATGATTGGTTGGCACTCCTCGTATAAACTCCACCCACTGGTTCATGATTGGTTGACACTCCTCGTATAAACTCCACCCACTGGTTCATGATTGGTTGACACTCCTCGTATAAACTCTACCACTCTTATATGATGCCAAATAGTCAATTATTATATTAGCAAAAATAATACAATAAATAACACAAAAAAATCCAAAAAAATTTCCGGTATGTGAGCAGTCATGACGGCAGCGCCGATGTCACCATACATGATATAAATGACTGTAATTCCTTGTAGAAACGTCGTAGGACATTGTTTCTTGCACCATTGTGTAGCCAGAGTGTTAAGCTATTTTTCTACACCAATAACTCAATTTCCATAATTTTTCGATTTTTTTTTTCGCTCGCGCCGCAGCACGTAAGACCTGCCATTAAGACTGACCAGGTAGTAAGAAAATAACGCAGCACGTAAGACCTGCCATTAAGACTGACCAGGTAGTAACAAAGTAACGCAGCACGTATGTTCATGTCAATGGATTTAAAGATATGTGTGTACACGCGCGCGCGTGGTGTGTGTGTGTGTGTGTGTGTGTGTGTGTGTGTGTGTGTGTGTGTGTGTGTGTGTGTGTGTGAGTGTGTGTTTGTGTGTATGTTTGTTTGTGTGTGTGTGTGTGTGTACTCACCTAGTTGAGGTTCCGGGGGTCGAATCCGAGCTCCTGCCCCGCCTCTTCACTGATCGCTACTAGGTCACTCTCCCTGAGCCGTGAGCTTTATCATACCTCTGCTTAAAGCTATGTATGGATCCTGCCTCCACTACATCGCTTCCCAAACTATTCCACTTACTGACTACTCTGTGGCTGAAGAAATACTTCCTAACATCCCTGTGATTCATCTGTGTCTTCAGCTTCCAACTGTGTCCCCTTGTTACTGTGTCCAATCTCTGGAACATCCTGTCTTTGTCCACCTTGTCAATTCCTCTCAGTATTTTGTATGTCGTTATCATGTCCCCCCTATCGCTCCTGTCCTCCAGTGTCGTCAGGTTGATTTCCCTTAACCTCTCCTCGTAAGACATACCTCTTAGCTTGGGACTAGTCTTGTTGCAAACCTTTGCACTTTCTCTAGTTTCTTTTACGTGCTTGGCTAGGTGTGGGTTCCAAACTGGTGCCGCATACTCCAATATGGGCCTAACGTACACGGTGTACAGGGTCCTGAATGATTCCTTATTAAGATGTCGGAATGCTGTTCTGAGGTTTGCTAGGCGCCCATATGCTGCAGCAGTTTTTGGTTGATGTGCGCTTCAGGAGATGTGCCTGGTGTTATACTCACCCCAAGATCTTTTTCCTGAGTGAGGTTTGTAGTCTCTGGCCCCCTAGACTGTACTCCGTCTGCGGTCTTCTTTGCCCTTCCCCAATCTTCATGACTTTGCACTTGGTGGATTGAACTCCAGGGGCCAATTGCTGGACCAGTCTGCAGCCTGTCCAGATCCCTTTGAGTTCTGCCTGGTCTTCGATCGAGTGAATTCTTCTCATCAACTTCACGTCATCTGCAAACAGGGACACCTCAGAGTCTATTCCTTCCGTCATGTCGTTCACAAATACCAGAAACAGCACTGGTCCCAGGACTGACCCTGTGGGACCCCGCTGGTCACAGTGCCCACTCTGACACCTCGCCACGTACCATGACTCGCTGCTGTCTTCCTGCCCAAGTATTCCCTGATCCATTGTATGGCCTTCCCTGTTATCCCTGCTTGGTCCTCCAGTTTTTGCACTAATCTCTTGTGTGGAACTGTGGTCAAAACGCCTTCTTGAAAGCCCAAGAAAATGCAATCCACCCACCCCTCTCTCTCTTGTCTTACTGCTGTCACCATGTCATAGAACTCCAGTAGGTTTGTGACACAGGATTTCCCGTCCCTGAAACCCTTTTGGGTGCTGTTGATGAGATCATTCCTTTCTAGGTGTTCCACCACTCTTCTCCTGATAATTTTCCCTCCATGATTTTGCAACTATACATGTCAGTGACACTGGTCTGTAGTTTAATTCTTTCATGTCTGTCCCCTTTTTTTAAAAAGATTGGGACTACATTTGCTGTCTTCCATGCTCAGGCAATCTCCCTGTTTCGATAGATGTATTGAATATTGTTGTTAGGGGTACACATAGCGCCTCTGCTCCCTCTCTTAATACCCATGGGGAGATGTTATTCTGGCCCCATTGTCTTTGAGGTATCTAGCTCACTCAGAAGCCTCTTCACTTCTTCCTCGGTTGTGTGCACTGTTTTCCAGCACATGGTGGTGTGCCCCACTCTCCGTCTTTCTGGAGCCCCCTTTTGTCTCCTCTGTGAAACATTCTTTGAATCTCTTGTTGAGTTCCTCACATACTTCACGGTCATTTCTTGTTGTCTCTCCTCCTTCCTTCCTTAGCCTGATTACCTGGTCCTTGACTGTTGTTTTCCTCCTGATGTGGCTGTACAACAGTTTCGGGTCAGATTTGGCTTTCGCTGCTATGTCATTTTCATATTGTCTTTGGGCCTCCCTTCTTATCTGTGCATATTCGTTTCTGGCTCTACGACTGCTCTCCTTATTCTCCTGGGTCCTTTGCCTTCTATATTTCTTCCATTCCCTAGCACACTTGGTTTTTGCCTCCTGCACCTTTGGGTAAACCATGGGCTCATCCTAGCTTTTTCATTATTCCTGTTACCCTTGGGTACAAACCTCTCCTCAGCCTCCTTGCATTTTGTTGCTACATATTCATCATCTCATTAACTGGCTTCCCTGCCAGTTCTCTGTCCCACTGAACCCCGTTCAGGAAGATCCTCATTCCTATGTAATCCCTTGCTTGTAGTTTGGCTTCATTCGTCCTGGCCTTCCTGCTTCTCCCTCCACTTGTAGCTCTACTGTGTATTCGAAGCTTAAAACCACATGGTCACTGGCCCCAAGGGTTCTTCATATGTGATGTCCTCGATATCTGCACTACTCAAGGTGAATACTAAGTCCAGCCTTGCTGGTTCATTCCTCTCCTCTCTCTCTTGTAGTGTCCCTTACGTGTTGGCACATGAAGTTTCCAGTACCACCTCCATCATCTTAGCCCTCCATGTATCTTGGCCCCCATGTGGGTCCAAGTTCTCCCAATCGATCTCCTTGTGGTTAAAGTCACCCATGATCAGGAGCTTTGCCCTGCATGCATGAGCTCTTCTGGCCACTCTAGCCAGTGTGTCAACCATCGCTCTATTGCTCTCGTCGTACTCTTGCCTTGGCCTCCTGCTGTTCTGCGGTGGGTTATACATCACTGCTATTACCACCTTGGGACCTCCAGAGTGAAGCGTTCCCGCTATGTAATCACTTTCTTCTCCGCTGTCTCCTCTCTCCAGCTCA
>NC_069472.1:12063454-12065752 GCF_026875155.1 Cherax quadricarinatus
GGAATCAAGGGAAGTGGGGTCGTGTGTCTTGGAATGGTGGGAGAAGCGAGCAAAGCCGGGTATTGCTGGATTCTTTAAAAATAGGGGACGGGAAGAGGCCAGGTGGAGGTATGGGTTACAGAATTATTTGGAATGTCAGCTGAAGGAGTGTTATGAGGAGGGAGGGGGGAGGCAGTATGGAACCGTGGAGCAGCTTAGAAGTAGATTGACGGAAATGCATAATAACAGATTTGATGCGGTGCGTGTGAGGGTGGGATTGGAGGCTGTATTGTGGGGGGATAAACCTTCGGGAAGTGTTTTAAGACGTTTCAGGGTAAGGCAGCAGGAGTCAACTATTTTGCAATTAGAGGTGAGGGAGGATATGGGTGGATATCATAAAGGTCAGTTGCTTACTACTACAGAAGGCATGAGTAATTATGCTGATTTCTGGTTTCGAGAGAAATGGAGAAAGGGTGAGGAGGGCGATGCTTTTGAGGAAGTGTTGAGGAGGGGGGGTTAGGGCAGAAAGGGGAGGAGGAGATGGAGATGGGAGGAGAGATTAGCATGGGGGAAGTTGAGGAGGCAGTGTTCAACATGAGTACTGGCAAAGCGCCGGGCATCGATGGGATTTCAAATGATTTTTATAGTTCATTGGGAGCATATTAAAACTTGTCTGGTGGAGGTCATGAATTGAATGATGCGGGAGGGCAAACTAGGTCAGACACAAAGCATTGGAGTGGTTGTGTTGGTTCGCAAAAAGCAAGTGGGGAGAATTTTAAGTGTACATAGAGCTATTTCACTAATGTGTTCTGACTACAAGATTTTTGCAAAGATATTAGGTAATAGGATGAAGAAGGTAATTGGTGAGGTTATACATAGGGGTCAGATGGGTATACTGGGATGAAGTATGAGAGTTGGGCATGGGCGCATAAGGAACTTTTTGGAGGGTTGCGAGGGGGGAGGACTTTTGGGTATAGATTGGGAGAATGCATATGACTGTGTGGATAGAAACTTTTTGAGGGCTTGTTTGTTGCGTCTGGGGTTTGGACTGGGAGTGGCACGGTGGGTCGATACACTATACTCATCGGCTATGGTAAGAGCCCAAGTTAATGGAAGACTGGGAGGGCTGGTTAAAATGGAGAGGGGATTGAGGCAGGGGTGCCCTCTTTCTCAAATTCTGTTTGTGTGCATGCAGCATCCGTTCTATGGGCTCGTTGAGGGGGTGGGGACATTAAATGGGGAGAGGGAGGGGTGCTTAGGCATTGTGGGGTATGTGGATGACACCACTATCCTGATAGAAGGGGTGGAGGGATTGCTTACGGTGGGGAGGGTGTTGGGGCTTTTTGGGGAGGCGTCTGGCATGAGAGTGAATAGGGCGAAATCATGTTTACTGGAGGTAGGTGCTTGGGTGGGGGGGCTTGGGGTTGGTGTTTGGGTGGGCAGTGGTGGATAATTTGAAGAGTTGTGGAGTTTTATACATGGCGAACGTGCAGGAGGTGAATTCAGAGCGGGCGGTGGAGAAAGCAGTGAGTAGGTTATGGGGTTTACGGGCGGGAGATGTCACATTACAGCAGAGGGCGGTAATAGTTAATTCGCTGGTTTATAGTAAAGTTTGGGGTATAGTGGAAGTGCATCCTTTGAGGACACAGGACGTACAAGAAATACAGAGACGAGCTTTACGTTATGTTTGGGGTTGTGGGAGGGCATGGCTGAGCAAGGAGGTGGTGATGTCGAATGTGCACAGAGGGGGAGTGGGTCTTTTAGCTTTGGGGCCGAGGGTGAAAGCCTTATATGTAAAACAGAGATTCGTCAGGGCTGGAGGGGAAAGAGGGATTAGAGTGGGGAAGGTGATGGGGGATGTGCAGAGATGGTGGGGAGGTAAAGAGTTAATTGAATGTGAAGATATGCTGAGGGTGATGGGGAATGTGCAGAGATGGTGGGGAGGTAAAGAGTTAATTGAATGTGAAGATATGCTGAGGGTTTTGTTATTGGTTAAAGATGAGGTGCGTCTTAAAGTGGGGCGGGGCGTTTGGTATCATTGAGTAGGAGGACGGAAATCCTGCAGGGCGTATCGGTCGATCCATTGTATGATTGGGGGACGATTTGGGAAGACTTCCGAAGGCTCAGGTTAATGCCTAAGGTATGGGAGTTAGAATACAGATTCATGATGGGGATCTTAGCTTCGAAATCAGTTTTGAGTTTAATGGATTTGGTGCGGGAACCGTCCTGCAGTCAGTGTGGTGAGCTGGAAACAGCATTTCATGTGGTTTATTTTTGTGAAGCATTGCGGGGAGGTAGGATTGGTGGCGAGTGTTCGGG
>NC_069472.1:12066252-12088443 GCF_026875155.1 Cherax quadricarinatus
TTTGCTGTCTTTTATCAGCTAAGTGTTCTTAAATATTTATATAAACCGCAGAAAGGCCAAATAATCTAACGTCATGCACACTGAGGAGGGGTGGGATATTATAGTTTGTAAGGGCAACTGAAGTGAATTATCGGCGCGCCTCTAGCAACAACAGTGACGGAATAAGTGATAGTTAAAGATCAGGGACTCACAGGTAAGGACCCACGAGGGGCGAGAGGCAAGTGGGGACAGTGCGAAGAATAGACGGTGAGAGAAATGGCTTGAGTCGAAGAGAGAAGAGTCAGGACTAGACCCAACAGCTAACTAGCCTTGAAAGCAGACGGAACAGCAACACAAAAAACAGGAGAAAACTCAGTCGTCCGGTGGCTATCTGCATCTTGCATTCTTGATGTTGATGGGCGGCTGGCAGAAGCTAGCTTCTTGATTGGTCAGGTGTCGTTAAAGTGTGAGTCAGGAATTACATCATTTCTTCAGTGTTGGGGGCATTCCTTATGTTGTGCAGTTGTTGGGAGGAAAACGATGAGTAGTCTTGTAATCTTGGGTCGAAATGCTGGGTCGGCTTGTAACTGGTCAAAGGTCATCTTGAGTGCTGTGAAGGAGCAATGGGTTCCTTTACGATTTGTAAACTTTACTGTTCTGTCGAGTAATTTCTCGTACAAAGTGTCGACATTCATGGTGGGTTTCTTGGTCAGGAGTCGTACAATAAGTTATATCTTTCCAGTGCAGGTATTGATCTTGGTGTTGGTCATCTGTATTAATACGTCGAGTGATGACTGGTGAGGTTTTTGTTGGTGGTTGCAGCATTGAAGGTTCATTCAATGTTGGTGTCTCCGCTACAGAGTGTATAGAAGACTGTGGTGGAATCGTGGCTTTTGATTGGTCCATTTGTGTAGTGGTGAGTGGAGGCGAATGAATGATATTTGCGCCGCCACGACGAGCCAATCGACGAATAGGAGGCGTGGTGCTGTCTTTGATGTTATCAGGTGAATGTTGATTGGAGGATTCAAAAGAGGATGCGTCGTCGTTATCAATTATTAATTCCTTCAAGTCATCTGGCGCTTCAAAACTGACGATCTTTGGGATTATTTTCAAAATTTCAGCTGATGGTGGACTTGCAGGGAAGTTAAATGATGGCATGTTGTTAAGTGCGAGAAGTTCATTAATAGTCGTGTTGAAAGAGCCAGGTTTTGCAGCATTTTACATGTGAGCAAACATCATGCAGTAATAGAATTTGGTAGAGATATATATATCATCAGGTGGAGGTTGGGTAGTGAGATGTGGTGGAGACGACTGTTGAGTGGCTTGTAGAATCTTGGATGTTGTAGATTGAATCTTGGCAATTGCAGCGTATGTAGGAAAGGTTCCAGATGACTTCTTTGTTTCTTCCTTCAGTTTCTTAGAGAGGATATCCTTACGCACTGGACATTTGGCTGCAAGAGTATGGTGGTCACTTTTACAGTTGATGCAAGTGGGAGCAGCAGTGGAAGTGCAAGAACGAAAATTGTGTCCTGCAGACCCACAGGTGGAACATATCTTCTTATGTTTCACGTGGCAGTCGGCAGTAGAGTGACTGTACGAGTAACATGTCCAGCAAGGTGTTATGTACGTGAAGCGTTCAGGTTCAATCTGTCGAGGGTTGATGTGACAGTAAGAGATGGCCAGGCCATCAGACAGTGCTCTGGTCGCCATGGGAACGTCCAGGAATGTGACCTTGAGCATTGAGGAAGCGTTGGGGATCTTCACAACGGAGTCAGTCTTGGCCCAGGTGTTGAGGTCTTCAAGAGATGATGTAATTTCCTGGATGGACATGTTCGTGATCAGCCTGTCAAGACGTTTCATAAACACTGAACGTTCTGCAAGCATGTATGGTGACGTGGAGATGGTATAGCCGCGATAGTTAGTGTATTAATTCTAGTGTATATATCATGTTTATATGTCATTTATAGGGTTTATTATGTCATATTAGATCAATTCTGATAGATAAATAAGCCGTAGAGTTGATATTAGCGCAATAATGATGAATTTTCTCCGGACTTCTCCTGCCTTCCGAGTGCCAGGATGTTGCAAGCTGGTTCATGATTGGTTGGCACTCCTTGTATAAACTCCACCCACTGGTTCATGATTGGTTGGCACTCGTCGTATAAACTCCACCCACTGGTTCATGATTGGTTGGCACTCCTCGTATAAACTCCACCCACTGGTTCATGATTGGTTGGCACTCGTCGTATAAACTCCACCCACTGGTTCATGATTGGTTGGCACTCCTCGTATAAACTCCACCCACTGGTTCATGATTGGTTGACACTCCTCGTATAAACTCCACCCACTGGTTCATGATTGGTTGACACTCCTCGTATAAACTCTACCACTCTTATATGATGCCAAATAGTCAATTATTATATTAGCAAAAATAATACAATAAATAACAAAAAAATCCAAAAAAATTTCCGGTATGTGAGCAGTCATGACGGCAGCGCCGATGTCACCATACATGATATAAATGACTGTAATTCCTTGTAGAAACGTCGTAGGACATTGTTTCTTGCACCATTGTGTAGCCAGAGTGTTAAGCTATTTTTCTACACCAATAACTCAATTTCCATAATTTTTCGATTTTTTTTCGCTCGCGCCGCAGCACGTAAGACCTGCCATTAAGACTGACCAGGTAGTAAGAAAGTAACGCAGCACGTAAGACCTGCCATTAAGACTGACCAGGTAGTAAGAAAGTAACGCAGCACGTAAGACCTGCCATTAAGACTGATCAGGTAGTAAGAAAGTAACGCAGCACGTAAGACCTGCCATTAAGACTGACCAGGTAGTAAGAAAGTAACGCAGCACGTAAGACCTGCCATTAAGACTGATCAGGTAGTAAGAAAGTAACGCAGCACGTAATACCTGCCATTAAGACTGACCAGGTAGTAAGAAAGTAACGCAGCACGTAAGACCTGCCATTAAGACTGACCAGGTAGTAAGAAAGTAACGCAGCACGTAAGACCTGCCATTAAGACTGACCAGGTAGTAAGAAAGTAAACGCAGCACGTAAGACCGCCATTAAGACTGATCAGGTAGTAAGAAAGTAACGCAGCACGTAAGACCTGCCATTAAGACTGACCAGGTAGTAAGAAAGTAACGCAGCACGTAAGACCTGCCATTAAGACTGACCAGGTAGTAAGAAAGTAACGCAGCACGTAAGACCTGCCATTAAGACTGACCAGGTAGTAAGAAAGTAAATAATCTGCGTATGTTCATGTCAATGGATTTAAAGATATGTGTGTACGTGTGTGTGTGTGTGTGTGTGTGTGTGTACTCACCTAGTTGAGGTTGCGGGGGTCGAGTCCGAGCTCCTGGCCCCGCCTCTTCACTGATCGCTACTAGGTCACTCTCCCTGAGCCGTGAGCTTTATCATACCTCTGCTTAAAGCTATGTATGGATCCTGCCTCCACTACATCGCTTCCCAAACTATTCCACTTACTGACTACTCTGTGACTGAAGAAATACTTCCTAACATCCCTGTGATTCATCTGTGTCTTCAGCTTCCAACTGTGTCCCCTTGTTACTGCGTCCAATCTCTGGAACATCCTGTCTTTGTCCACCTTGTCAATTTCTCTCAGTATTTTGTATGTCGTTATCATGTCCCCCCTATCTCTCCTGTCCTCCAGTGTCGTCAGGTTGATTTCCCTTAACCTCTCCTCGTAGGACATACCTCTTAGCTCTGGGACTTGTCTTGTTGCAACCCTTTGCACTTTCTCTAGTTTCTTCACGTGCTTGGCTAGGTGTGGGTTTCAAACCGGTGCCGCATACTCCAATATGGCCTAACGTACACGGTGTACAGGGTCTGAATGATTCCTTATTAAGATGTCGGAATGCTGTTCTGAGGTTTGCTAGGCGCCCATATGCTGCAGCAGTTATTTGGTTGATGTGCGCTTCAGGAGATGTGCCTGGTGTTATACTCACCCCAAGATCTTTTTCCTTGAGTGAGGTTTGTAGTCTCTGACCCCCTAGACTGTACTCCGTCTGCGGCCTTCTTTGCCCTTCCCCAATCTTCATGACTTTGCACTTGGTGGGATTGAACTCCAGGAGCCAATTGCTGGACCAGGTCTGCAGCCTGTCCAGATCCCTTTGTAGTTCTGCCTGGTCTTCGATCGAGTGAATTCTTCTCATCAACTTCACGTCATCTGCAAACAGGGACACCTCAGAGTCTATTTCCTTCCGTCATGTCGTTCACAAATACCAGAAAAAAGCACTGGTCTAGGACTGACCCCTGTGTGTGTGTGTGTGTGTGTGTGTGTGTGTGTGTGTGTGTGTGTGTGTGTGTGTGTGTGTGTGTGTGTGTGTGTGTGTGTGTGTATGTATGCGTGTGAATTTAATTTAAATAATCTTAGAGTAAGAAAAGAGCGTGATGCTTATTATGGAATAAACGAGTGAGTGTGAAATACGATTGTGTGTCATTAAATGTGTGTGTGTGTGTGTGTGTGTGTGTGTGTGTGTGTTTGTGTGTGTGTGTGTGTATGTTTGTTTGTGTGTGTGTGTGTGTACTCACCTATTTGTACTCACCTATTTGTGGTTGCAGGGGTCGAGTCCTAGCTCCTGGACCCGGCTCTTCACTGGCCGCTACTCGGTCTCTCTTGCCACTCCTTGAGCTTTATCATACCTTCTCTTAAAGCTATGTATTGATCCTGCCTCCACTACATCACTTCCCAGACTATTCCACTTCCTGACTACTCTGTGACTGAAGAAGTACTTCCTTACATCCCTGTGGTTCATCTGTGTCTTCAACTGCCAACTGTGACCCCTTGTTGCTGTGTCCCATCTCTGGAACATCCTGTCTCTGTCTACCTTGTCGATTCCTCTCAGTATTTTATATGTCCTTATTATGTCCTTTAACCTCTCCTCGTAGGACATACCCCTTAGCTCCGGGACTAATCTTTTTGCAAACATTAACGCTTTCTCTAGTTTCCTTACACGCTTGGCTAGGTGAGGGGTTCCAAACTAGCGCTGCATACTCCACTATGGGCCTAACGTACACAGTGTACAGGTTTCCTGAATGACTCCTTATTTAGATGTCGGAATGCTGTTCTTAGGTTTGCCAGGCGCCCGTATGCTGCAGCAGTAATTTGGTTAATATGTTCCTCAGGATAACACCGTGCACATACCCGGTGTTATACTCACCCCAAGATCCTTTTCCTTGAGTGAGGTTTTTAGGCTCTGCCTCCCTATGCTGTACTCCGTTTGTGCCCTTCCCCAATCCTCATGACTTTGCTCTTGGAGGGGTTGAACTCCAGGAGAATTTTGCTGGACAAGGCCTGCAGCCTGTCTAGATCCCTTTGCAGTTCTGCCTGCTCCTCTTCCGATTGAATTCTTCTCATCAACTTCACATCACCTGCAAACAGGAACACCTCTGAGTCTATTCCTTCCGTCATGTCGTTCACAAATGCCAGGAGCAGCACCAGTCCTAGCACTGATCTCTGTGGCACCTCGCTCGTTACAGGCGCCCACTCTGGCACTTCGCCACGTACCATAACTCGCTGTTGTCTTCCTGACAGGTATTCCCTGATCCACTGCAATGCTTTCCCTGTTATCCCTGCCTGGTCCTCCAGCTTTTGCACTAATCTCTAGTGTGGAACTGTGTCAAACTCTTTCTTACACTCCAAGAAAATGGTCTACCCACCCCTCTCTCTCTTGTCTTACTGCTGTCACCCTGTTATAGAACTCCAGAAAGTTTGTGATGCAGGATTTCCCGTCCCTGAAACCGTGCTGGCAGTCGATGATAATCTCATTCCTTTCTAGGTGCACCGCCAATCTTCTCCTGATAATTTTTTCCATGACCTTCCATACTATACGCGTCAGTAGTTTAATGCTTCGTGTTTGTCTCCTTTCTTAAAAATTGGAAATAGATATGCTGTCTTCCATACCTCCGGGAGTCGCCCTGTTTCGATAGACGTGTTGATGATAGTTGTTAGTGGTACACAAAGCGCCTCTGTTCCCTCTCTCAGAACCCATAGAGAGATGTTATCCTGCCCCATCGCCTTTGAGGTATCTAGTTCGCTTAACAGCCTCTTCACTTCTTCCTCGGTTGTATGTATTGTGTCCAACATTGGTGGTGTACCCCACCTCTCTGCCTTTTTGGAGGCCCGTCTGTGAACACTTAACCGAATCTCATGTTGAGCTCCTCACATACTTCGCGGCCATTTTTGTAACCTCCCATCCCTCCTTCCTCAGCATGATTACCTGGACCTTGACTGTTATTTTCCTCCTGATGTGGCTATACAACAGCTTTGGGTCAGATTTGGCTTTCGCTGCTATGTTATTCTCGTACTGTCTTTGGGCCTCCCATCTCACCTGTGTATATTCATTTCTGGCTTTACGACTGCTCTCCTTATTCTACTGGGTCCTTTGCCTTCTATACTTCTTTGATTCCCTAGCACACTTGGTTCTGGCCTCCCTGCACCTTTGGGTGAACCATGGGCTCATCCTGGCTTTTTTATTATTCCTGTTTCCCTTCGGTACAAACCTCTCCTCAGCTTCCTTGCATATTGTTGTTACATATTCCATCATCTCGTTTACTGACTCCACTGCCAGTTCTCTGTCCCACTGAACCCCATTCGGGAAGTTCTTCGTGCCAGGGTAGTCCCCTATCTTGTAGTTTGGTTTCATTCGTCCGGCCTTTTCTGCTTTCCCCTCCGTCTGTAACTCTGGCACCATCCCTTCCTTCTGACTCTCCACCTGTTCTGTTGTATCTGGTACCATCCCTTTCTTCTGACTCTCCACCTGTTGTGTTGTATCTGGTACCATCCCTTCCTTCTGACTCTCCACCTGTTGGGTTGTATCTGGTACCATCCCTTTCTTCTGACTCTCCACCTGTTGGGTTGTATCTGGTACCATCCCTTTCTTCTGACTCTCCACCTGTTGGGTTGTATCTGGTACCATCCCTTTCTTCTGACTCTCCACCTATTGTGTTGTATCTGGTACCATCCCTTCTTTCTGACTCGCCACCTGTTGTGTTGTATCTGGTACCATCCCTTCTTTCTGACTCGCCACCTGTTGTGTTGTATCTGGTACCATCCCTTTCTTCTGACTCTCCACCTATTGTGTTGTATCTGGTACCATCCCTTCTTTCTGACTCGCCACCTGTTGTGTTGTATCTGGTACCATCCCTTTCTTCTGACTCTCCACCTGTTGTGTTGTATCTGGTACCATCCCTTCTTTCTGACTTTCCACCCGTTGTGTTGTATCTGGTACCATCCCTTCCTTCTGACTCTCCACCTGTTCTGTTGTATCTGGTATCTTTCCTTCCTTCTGACTCTCCACCTGTCGTGTTGTATCTGGTACCTTCCATTCCTTACACTGCTTCCCTTCATAATCTTAGTTCTGGCTGCAAGGGTCGACTTGGACCATTGACTTTGTCAATGGTCCAAGTCGGACAGATACGTCGTCGTAAGCTTCTCTTTTATGTGCGGGTTATTTGTGTATTGTGTGTCTTAGTGTTTCTGTGTATGTGATCATACATTCTAGATCTGCAAAAGTCTTATGTTAATTATTAATGGCTTTTTGCATATTTTGGTTCCATTTTAAATATATACAAAAAAAAAATAATACCATGATTCAATTTCAAGTGTTATGTAGGTTAGTAATTTTACATAACCATTGTACCAGTGAGTGTGCAATGCATTAGTTTATTTGAGATTGTTTTTTGTATATAAAGTTTTATACACAATATGAATAAGAGTGCCTGGTTTTGTATTATATAGCTATTTTGTGTTTAATGTATGTTCAGGTGTGGGTTGTCCTCTGTTTAGTTATATGTATGTTGTTTTCTTATTTAACGCTTCACATCAGGAGCATAATTACAAGTTTGGATGTGAGTTGCGTTTGAAGGGATATAAGTTGTATGTGAGTGGATCGGTGAGGTTAAAAGGGGGGGGGGGTTGCTGTGGCTGTGAGGGAAACCAATCCCTTGCGTGTGTTGAGGTGGGAGGACGGTGGGGGTGGGAGAGTGGTGCGGGTAGAGGGAGATCGTGGTGAGACAAGGTTTTGTTTTATAGGAGTATACATGCCGGCGGATGGAAATGCAACAGTTAAGGTAACTTTCGTGAGGAATGTTTTGCTTTTTTATTTGAGGGGATTGCCTTTAGTCACTGTGATAGGAGGAGATTGGAATTTCGTCATACGACAGGGTGATGTGGAACCGAGGGGGGCGGGGTGTGTTGGGATTTTTACGCAATTGTTGGGGATGTGGGAGTTTTAGATGTAGTGGGAAGGGGTGGTTGGAGGATTGAGTATACGTTTGTACGAAGGGGTTATGCTGCACGACTGGATAGGCTCTATGCTACGGAGGCAATACGCGTTCTGGGAGTTAGGACTTTCGATGTGGGGTTTTTGGACCATAGGGCGGTTATTGCGGATCTTGATTGGGAGGGTATGGTTAGGATACACACTGGTTATTAGAGATTAAATGCAAGACTCGTGAAGTGGGAGGGGGTGTGTGATGCTTTTGGGGATTGGTGGCACTCTTTTTGGGAATCAAGGGAAGTGGGGTCGTGTGTCTTGGAATGGTGGGAGAAGCGAGCAAAGCCGGGTATTGCTGGATTCTTTAAAAATACGGGACGGGAAGAGGCCAGGTGGAGGTATGGGTTACAGAATTATTTGGAATGTCAGCTGAAGGAGTGTTATAAGGAGGGAGGGGGGAGGCAGCATGGAACCGTGGAGCAGTTTAGAAGTAGATTGACGGAAATGCATAATAACAGATTTGATGCGGTGCGTGTGAGGGCAGGATTGGAGGCTGTATTGTGGAGGGATAAACCTTCGGGAAGTGTTTTAAGACGTTTCAGGGTAAGGCAGCAGGAGTCAACTATTTTGCAATTAGAGGTGAGTGAGGATAAGGGCGGATATCATAAAGGTCAGGTGCTTACTACTACAGAAGGCATGAGTAATTATGCTGATTTCTGATTTCGAGAGAAATGGAGAAAGGGTGAGGAGGGCGATGCTTTTGAGGAAGTGTTGAGGAGGGGGGGGTTAGGGCAGAAAGGGGAGGAGGAGATGGAGATGGGAGGAGAGATTAGCATGGGGGAAGTTGAGGAGGCAGTGTTCAACATGAGTACTGGCAAAGCGCCGGGCATCGATGGGATTTCAAATGATTTTTATAGTTCTTGGGAGCATATTAAAAACTTGTCTGGTGGAGGTCATGAATTGTATGATGCGGGAGGGCAAGCTAGGTCAGACACAAAGCTTTGGGAGTGGTTGTGTTGGTTCGCAAAAAGCAAGTGGGGAGAATTTTAAGTGGCATAGAGCTATTCACTAATGTTTTCTGACTACAAGTTTTTTGCAAAGATATTAGGTAATAGGATGAAGAAGGTAATTGGTGAGGTTATACATGGGGTCAGATGGTATACCGGGATGAAGTATGAGAGTTGGGCATGGGCACATAAGGAACTTTTTGGAGGGTTGCGAGGGGGGAGGACTTTTGGGTATAGATTAGGAATCCCATATGACTGTGTGGATAGAAACTTTTTGAGGGCTTGTTTGTTGCGCTGGGGTTTTGGACTGGGAGGGGCGCGGGGGGTCGATCGCTATACCCCATCGGCTATGGTAAGAGTCCAAGTTAATGGAAGTTTGGGGGAGGGCTGGTTAAAAATGGAGAGGGGATTGAGGCAGGGGTGCCCCTCTTTCTCACATTCTGTTTGTGTGCATGCAGCAACCGTTCTATGGGCTCGTTGAGGGGGTGGGGACATTAAAAAGGGAGAGGGGGGAGTGCTTAGGCATTGTGGGGTTAGTGGGTGACACCACTATCCTGATAGAAGGGGTGGAGGGATTGTTACTGGGGAGGGTGTTGGGGGTTTTTGGGGAGGGTCTGCATGAGAGTGAATAGGGCGAAATCATGTTACTGGAGGTAGGTGCTTGGGTGGGGGGGGGCTTGGGTTGTTGTTTGGGTGGGCAGTGGTGGATAATTTGAAGAGTTGTGGAGTTTTATACATGGCGAACATGCAGGAGGTGAATTCAGAGCGGCGGTGGAGAAAGCAGTGAGTAGGTTATGGGTTTACGGGGCGGGAGATGTCACATTACAGCAGAGGGCGGTAATAGTTAATTCGCTGGTTTATAGTAGAGTTTGGGGTATAGTGGAAGTGCATCCTTTGAGGACACAGGATGTACAAGAAATACAGAGACGAGCTTTACGTTATGTTTTGGGGGTTGTGGAGGGCAGGCTGAGCAAGGAGGTGGTGATGTCGAATGTGCACAGAGGGGGAGTGGGTCTTTTAGCTTTGGGGGCCCAGGGTGAAAGCCCTTTTATGTAAAACAGAGATTCGTCAGGGGTGGAGGGGAAAGAGGGGGGTTTGAGTGGGGAAGGTGAGGGGGATGTGCAGAGATGGTGGGGAGGTAAAGAGTTAATTGAATGTGAAGATATGCTGAGGGTGATGGGAATGTGCAGAGATGGTGGGGAGGTAAAGAGTAATTGAATGTGAAGATATGCTGAGGGTTTTGTTATTGGGTTTAAAAATGAGGTGCGTCTTAAAGTGGGGCGGGGCGTTTGGTATCATTGAGTAGGAGGACGGAAATCCTGCAGGGCATATCGGTCAATCCATTGTATGATTGGGGGACGATTTGGGAAGACTTCCGAAGGCTCAGGTTAATGCCTAAGGTACGGGAGTTAGAATACAGATTCATGATGGGGATCTTAGCTTCAAAATCAGTTTTGAGTTTAATGGGTTTGGTGCGGGAACCATCCTGCAGTCAGTGTGGTGAGCTGGAAACAGCATTTCATGTGGTTTATTTTTGTGAAGCATTGCGGGAGGTACGGATTTGGTTGGCGAGTGTTTTTCGTCTGCTGGGTGGGGGTAATGTAGCGACCCTGCGAGCTTTAACATTAGAGGTAAAAGGGGTATCACGGGAGGTAAAAAGGGCGATTATGTATGTGGTAGTGGATTTTCTGTATGTTTCCTGGGGAATGAGAGATGTGGGGGGTAGGATTCGAATTAAGGCAATTGCGGCACGTATATACAGGACTGCTGGTTGGAACAAACTTATTTATGGGAGTCAGTGGGGAGCTTGTTTTCCAGAGAACTACCGAGAGCTTACAGTCAGTCGTCTCCTGCAATTGGCATAGTGATAACCATGTAGGGGACTGGTTTCCTTTGGTAGTGGGTTTTTCAAGGGTTCAAGGGTGTATGGGAACGGTTTTAGCGAATTGACGGGTTTAGGATATGGAGTCTAACGGATTATGGTAGGGTGATAACTTGTTTTATTACAGTGTGTAAAGTTTTTTCTTTTGGTTATGAATGTATAATTCAAGGCCTTGTTAAAAAACTTGGGAGGTTAATAATGCTGAGTGTACATGTTCACATTAGCGAGAACGTGTTATTGGTGTTTTTTGGGGGGCCATTGTTTAGGCCTACTGTATATGTTTTTTTTTTTTTTTTTTTGTATAATTCCGAATGAACAGTGTAGTGCTGTTTCTGTGTATAAGGTTTATAGATGATATTTACATATGGATTTACATCGCTTGTTTTCAATCACTTTGTGTAATGGTATCAAGTTTCGTTGTTGTTGCAGGAATGGAACAAGTAAACTGTGTGTGCAAGGGTGAATGGCTTTGGGTATGGAGGTGAATGTGTGTAAATGCAGTGTGTGGCGTGTACAAGTAATGTTCTTAAAGATACGAAAGCTCCCTGTGTTTGGCGTTATTATGGGGAAACCAAGATGAGATGCAAGGTAAAATGGTGTCCAGGGTTAATTTATTTTTATGGCTAAGTTCATAATATAACAGATGCACAATTTAGTGGTTAATAATAAACTTTCATGTATAGTAAATTTGTTTTTTTAGGGAAAAATAATATTGTAAATACTTTTTGGGGTGATGAGACACACCATTGTCAATATAGTAATGTAATATCTGATGAACGTTTAATAAAAGTTTGTATATATGCCAATCTTTTGGTGATACTAGTTATGTTCCTATGGTTTGGAGGGGGGTTATTTACGTAAGGATTTCTACGCCATGATCAATACTACCACTTTTGATGGTAATTGTCACGAGTGTTGGAATTATAAACTTAACATATTGTCTTATGTATGGTTTGAAATAATATATAGATAAAAGTTCTTCAGAGCTATGTGACACGTTGTTATTAAATATTTAAGTCAACCCCACTTACACCTACCATTGTCTGCTCGCTCTTGGCTGTGTAGACCCCCTTGCCTGACGCCCCTCAGTAACCTGACAGCAGTGGTACGAGGTGGTGGTGTTGTGTGTCTGTTAACACCGCTGGGAAATTACTGGTGTTAAGATGGCGGTTTGTTATCGCAGCCCGCGTTAATACTATTGGTATTGAACTGCTTCGAGGTGCGATTACACCTAGTTCAGCTCAAAATATCTTACCCAAGTTAATCAGGGAGACAACGGCATACAAGATGGTGAATTGAAATGGGATAGCGCTGAACGTAGCGCATAGAGTATTTGTGAAACTGCTTGCTGCGACAGTTTATGAATCGGTGGTTACGCGCTTTCAAGATGTGTGTTTTGACGTTACCCCCTTTGCTGTGGGTGAGACTGGTGGATGTGTCTCGATATTATCCCTGGATAAAGTTGAGGAATGTCCCCTTCGAGGCAAACGAAGCTGACATCAGAACGTATTTGAAGAAATATGGAACTGTGCATTCGGGCCCAGCAGGGTAAGTGGATAATGGTGCCTACACGGTATGCTGGAAGGTACATTCAGCCTTAAGATGACGTTGCGTCAGCCCATACCGTCATATGTGTATCTTCAAGATTTTAGGACACAGGTAATGGTTTTATATCCTGGACAGCGGCGTACGGTCGCATTTGTGGAGAGTATGACCACATAGCGGCGGCATGCGAAAAGAACAGACGCGTGACCAAACCTGGGGCAAGAAGAAGTAGCCCCAGTCACACGTGATGAAGGTGAGCATCTTTTCGTCAGGGGAAGGGGTGGTCGTTTGTGGAGTGAGATGGTGGAACAGGCTTTTCGAAATGAGAGTGAGTCCCCCCCCAGCTGCCTGCACCTGATCGTTGCCGATACCATCTACTGGATTGGTCCCCCGGGCCCATGACGTGTTCAGTATTGGTCGAGAGCGAATGTCGGTGAGGATTTAGACGAAGTTTTAAGGACCTTGTCACCGCAAGTGGTGGAAGCCTCCGTCTCCGGAAGACGAGCTGGAGACTTTCTGAGTCCGGATTGTCAACAATATGAACTCCGCGAAGGACGACGAGACTGGGACATCAGGAGATTTCATAACCTCTTTGTGAGGTGGATGTTGAGGTACACCGTGGGGTTTCCCTCGGATCTTGACATGGAGGATAAGGAACTTTAAACCAGGAAACGGCAGCTACTTCAGATTCAGATGACGTACTGACCCCGGCACAGGGACGGGGAAAAAAAACTGAAGGATGGGTGAGGGGGGGGTGGGGAGGGGGGGGTCATGAGGGACGCCATCGCAAGAAGGGAGGCGAATGGGAAGGTACTGTAAAGAAGACACATAGATGTAACAAATCAAGTGGTGAACCACGGAGAAGAGGAAAGGGTGGGAAAAAATAACAGGCCTTAGGTGTATGACTGCTAATGTTAACGGTTTATGTACTAGACTAAAGAGAGATTGGGTTGAGCAGTTTTCTTAGCAAAAAGAAATTTATGTTCTCTTCCTTCAAGAACACAATTTTAAAGAAGGAGAAAATGTTGCAGGTTGCAGGTTATACAGTACTGACCCTGCAAAATATTCTTTTGAAAGGTGGTGTGGGTCTTTTAATAAAAGAGACGAGCCCGTTTGTGTTGCAGAGATGTGAAGGGGGTGGGGAAAGGGGTTGCGAGTGGATGGGACTTGGATGGGAAAGCGGTATCCTTGGTAAGTGTCTATGCCCCTGCGGAGAATGACACGAAGGTTCGAACGATTTTGTGTGTGAGGACCTTGTTTATTTTTTGCGTGGTCTTCCGGAAGTAGCGATAGTGGGGGGTGACTGGAAACTGTGTCATAAGGGCGGCTGACGTCGAACCCAAAAGGGGCTGGGCATGTGTCTGCACCTCTCAGAGATTTGTTGAGGGATGTTAAGTTAAGAGATGTGTTTGGGGGAGGGGTGTGGGAAACAGAACATACTTTTATCAGAAGGGAAAATGCTGCAAGGTTAGACAGAGTGTATATTTCGCAGGGAGTAGTTGTAAATCTTTTAATACGGGGGAGACGGTCTTGTCAGATCATAGGGCAGTTGTAGTGGAGGGAGGTGGGAGGGAATGGCCGAAATTTATAAAATTTTTTGGAAATTTTAAAAATTAGTGTGTTAAGTGATGAGGAAGGGTTGGAGGGTTTTTCTATGCTGGGAATGAGCTTTCAAGGGAAGCTCAGGAGGTGGAAGACATTGTAACGTGGTGGGACCGGTGGCAAAGGAAAGGATAAAGTCCTTTTATGTGAGGGAGGGTAGGCGTATAAACACTTTAAAATATGGGCTAGCGAATTATTTAGAGGATCGATTACGAAGTTGTTATGGGCAGGGATCGGTTGGGGGTGTTTACCCCCTGGACGAGATTGTAACATAAAAGAGAGCTTGCGAACGTTGCATAATGAGCGGTTTCAAGCGGTGAGGGTGCAAGCAGGATTAGAAGAAGTTTTGTGGGGAGATAGGCCATCCGCCGTCAGCACCTGCAAAAGCAGGTGCTGACGGCAATCCCGAGCTTGGAGGTAAATGAGACATGGGAATCCATAGGCAGGTCAAGTGATACGAAACACAAAAGCTATGAGTGCATATGCGGATACATGGTATAAAAAACACTGGACTAGTAGTGGCGTGGATGAAGTGGAATTAAGTAAGGTGTGCACGTATGCTAATGCATTTTGGGGCACAGTGATAGGAAGGCTTGGGTGGGGTATTACTGAGGAGGAAATTGAAATTGCTTTAAAAGGAATGAGGAAGGGCAAGTCCCCGGTATTGATGGTTTACCCGGTGGAATTTTATTTGCAGCATTGGGGGTTGATTGGGAAGTTCATGGGAAGATTTTAAATTGTATGAAGGAGAAGGGTACGTTAGGGGATAAGCAGAATACGGCAGTTGTGGTGTTTGGGCCAGAAAGGCAAAGGGCAGCCCAAAACCCTTGGGAAGTATAGGGCGATATCGTTGCTCTGTGCAGACTATAAGGTTTTCGCAAAAATTTTGGGGGAATAGGGTAAAATGCGTGGTGGGGAGGGTCGTTTCGCCATCGCAGTAATGGGTTGCCAGGCAGGTCGATGTTAGAAGGTCACGGGCTTTTAAGAAGTTTTTGTGGAGTCAAAGAGGGGGGGGGGGGGGCGGCTTTACTGGCCTTGGACTGGCGAGCCGCCTATGATAAAGTGGAAAAGGGGTGCACTGCAGAGTATTCTTCGGAGACAGGGTTAAAGGAGAAGAAATAGTTTGGGGGGGTAAACACGCTGTATAAGGGGGCAAGGATGAGGGTACAAATAAATGGGTGTATGGGGACGGACTTGAGATGGGTAGAGGTTTAAGACAAGGGTGCCCTATGTCACAGATTTATTTGCGTGTTTTCAGGATCCCTTTTTCAGGATGGTTGAGAGCACAGTTAGTTTTCCCCGGGGGGGGGTGGGGTAGGGGAAGGGATTGTTGGCCGGAATTAATAGGTATGTAGATGATACAACTGTTTTGGTGTGTGAACAAATGTCTATGAAAGGGTTGGAAGATGTTGTGTGTGTGTTTGAACGTGCCACGGGTATGAAGGTAAATAGTGAAAAATCGATGATCATGGGGTTGGTACCCGGAAGGGGGTGGAATGGTGAGCTGTAACGTGGTTACACAACTGCGATGTCATTAAAGATTGTGGTATTATTTATAGAGCGATTTGGATGTGGCGCAGAAAGGGAAAAATTTAGTAAGGACGTTTGGAAAAGGTCATTGGTCGTCTGGGTGTTTTGAGGCCCCAACATCTCACTCTGGCCCAACGTGTGATTGTTGTTAACGTTTTATTGTATAGTAAGGTGTGGCACGTTGCGGCTGTATTCCCAATTACAGGAACAGCGATCAATGGAATATTGAGAAGAGTATTTACCTTTCTGTGGGGATCGAGGTGTGATTGGTTAAAACGTGAGGTTATGTTACCTGTACGTCGAGGAGGTTTAGGATTGTTGGACTTAAAGCGTAGGGTGAAATGGGTTTTTCTAAAGTGGGAGGTTTGGCGTGTGGGTGTGATGGCGGGAAATATGGACCAAGTATATACGAGGGTGAAAAAGTGGTATAGGGGAATGGAGTTAAGGGAATGTGAGATTGTACTACGAGCTTTGTTAGGTAAGACACATATGCAACAGTTAGACAACTTTATTCCGAAACGTTTCGCCTACACAGTAGGCTTCTTCAGTCGAATACAGAAAGTAGGCAGGAACAGTAGAGATGTGAAGACGATGTAATCAGTCCATCACCCTTGAAGTCGTAGAATTTGAGGTTGTCAGTCCCTCGGCCTGGCGAAGTTCAGTTCCATAGTCAGGAACTATCTGAAGATCAAGCGACAGTGCGGAGACTTAAATACTGTCGGAAAGAGAGGTGCAGGGTAGTAGTAGTAGTAGTAGTAGTAGTGAGAGGCCACTGAGGTCATGCCCCCTCTCAGATCCAACATTTCTCACTTGAAAAGCTTGCCCAAGGGTGTTTTCTGTACCAAGATGCCACGTGTTGCAGTGTCTGACAAGATGAACATCAAAATGGTTTTAAAATACCGACAGGTTGTTAGGTAAGACACATATGCAACAGTTAGACAACTTTATTCCGAAACGTTTTGCCTGAATAAAGTTGTCTAACTGTTGCATATGTGTCTTACCTAACAACCTTTGGGTATTGTATACCATTTTGATGTTCAACTTGTCAGACACTGCAACACGTGCATCTTGGTACAGAAAACACCTTGGACAAGCTTTTCAAGTGAGAAATGTTGGATCTGAGAGGGACATGACCTCTCAGTGGCCTCTCACTACTACTACTACTACTACTACTACTACTAACTACTACCCTGCACCTCTCTTTCCGACAGTATTTAGTCTCCGCACTGTCGCTTGATCTTCAGATAGTTCCTGACTATGGAACTGAATTCGCCAGGCCGAGGACTGACAACCTCAAATTCTACGACTTAAAGGGTGATGGACTGATTACATCGTCTTCACATCTCTACTGTTCCTGCCTACTTTCTGTATTCGACTGAAGAAGCCTACTGTGTAGGCGAAACGTTTCGGAATAAAGTTGTCTAACTGTTGCATATGTGTCTTACCTAACAACCTGTCGGTATTGTATACCATTTTGATGTTCATCTTGTCAGACACTGCAACACGTGGCATCTTGGTACAGAAAACACCTTGGACAAGCTTTTCAAGTGAGAAGTGTTGGATCTGAGAGGGACATGCCCTCTCAGTGGCCTCTCACTACTACTACTACTACTACTACTACTACTACTACTACTACTACTACTACTACCCTGCACCTCTCCTTCCGACAGTATTTAAGTCTCCGCACTGTCGCTTGTCTTCAGATAGTTCCTGACTATGGAACTGAACTTCGCCAGGCCGAGGGACTGACAACCTCAAATTCTACGACTTCAAGGGTGATGGACTGATTACATCTTCAAAACCCCTACTGTTCCTGCCTACTTTCTGTATTCGACTGAAGAAGCCACTGTGTAGGCGAAACGTTTCGGAATAAAGTTGTCTAACTGTTGCATATGTGTCTTACCTAACAACAATGTGTAGGAATAGGGAATTGTATGGGAGGAGGTGGGATAAGGGTTTTTCGGACGGTTATAAAAGGCTCACTCTTGAACCCTTGTGAATCTGTGATAAATATACGGGCATGCCGAATAAGTTGTCGTGTAGGTCAGGGGGGCAATAGCTGGCTCGTCTCTTGGGGGGGGGTGAGTGCGTGAATATGAGTTTGGGCATGAATGTTTTTTTAGTTGTTATGGATGTTGTGTTGTAGATTCAGGGTTAGGTTACTTATTGTACCTTTTGTATACAAAATGACTGGGGTGCCTTTAAAAATTTGTTATGTTTTTGATGCTTTCTTTGTAAAGACTCGTTGTATTCTTGAGTCACTAGTTTTCTTAGTTTTGTTTTTGATTGTGTTATGGAGGTCCAGATATTTGGGTATATAAACGTGCTATATATATGTATATGTATGTGTGTATATATATATATATATATATTATATATATATATATATATATATATATATATATATATAGCGTGTTATTATCCCTTCCCTGTTACTGTTCAATCTAGTCTGTGAGTCACCAAAGTATTAAAGGGATATAACACGTGTACATTACCCTGAGTCGTCCAATTGTATCCTATAAATAGTAGCAACATATGATTTTGTTGTGATTCAACGTAGTTCATAGGTATCAAGATTGAACACTTATGGAATGGATGGGAAATTGCTGACGATTATATCATCGTCAATTTATATAATATTTATTATGTTAATGAATTTTGTTAGAGTAAATCATTGAATTTGTGTCTAAGTTGGAATTTCATAATCAATTGTATATTTTGTATGCAAATTACATAAACTATTGTTTAAACATCATGTAACATGTTTGTATGATTGCATGTAGGTTATAATGGGTTAAAGTGGGGTTTCCACCAGTGTTATATTTGTTACGCAAACAGTTATATCTTTTGGTATTGTGTGTGTTTAGTGAAACGTACGTATGCATTTATGGTGTGTTTGTCGTAATATCTATACGTATTAGTTTAAAATTTTTTTTTTTTTCTGGTATTATGGTGCGTACCTCGTTGTACTCTATAGATAATGTATGGTGATGCTATTTAATTTTAAGCAGCCTTGTATTTATGATGTTTTTAAATAAAATATAAAAAAAATATTTAAGTGAGTATTGCTAGCTCTGGTATGAATACCAGTCATTATTATGTACGGTAATGTACGCCGTAAGTGGCAATATTATGGTTAGGAATCCTTGAGTGGAAGGCATTTTGGGGATGGTCAAGGTGGTGGTTAGTGGTATATTGTATATAACAGATAAATGTGATGTCAGATGGTTGGGTTAGAAGGCTCATTGGACCTCGTGTATTATCATTCTATGAGAGTTACGATATAAAGTAAATTTTAGTCCAGGATTAAGGATGCATGTTAGATTATTTGTGTATTAATATTTTGAAATATTATTTTGTCATAATGTTTTAAGTATTATAAAATATGTTCCTAAACATATATGCTATAGGTCTAGCTATGTGATTATATAATATATATTGTGGTGGAGGAGATAGGGGTATATGATTTATTATAGTATGTATTTTAGTGTATTTTTGTGGTAGGATGACATATTTGGGCCACAAAGCTCTTATCTGATGTTTACTTATGCATGATGAACATCCTAGGTGACTCCAAGTGTATATAGCGACTGTCGGAATGTTGCGAAATTTATATGTTGTACTGTGCTTATGAATTCTATTTTGGATACCTGTTTGTTAAGGGATGGTGGTTTTCTATATATTTATTTTTTATGTTGTCCTATAACGTTTTAAATAAATATAAAAAAAATGTTTCACGTTTCTTGCTTTAAGTCAGTTATGTATGCCATACATGTATACTGTTTTTTTTTTAATGAAATATAAAAAAAAATCCTAAATTTTGTTTGAAATATACTCTTAGCATATATAAAGTGAGAAAAATACACTGTTTCGTGTATATATTCCCTTGAAACCTATAGCATAGGTTGGTTGGTTGAAGTTTAAAACCTATCACCTGCACTATAGTCATAAATACTGCTTGGTGAGCTGTCCACTAACAGACGGAAATAATTCAATCACTACAATGGGGATTAATGTCTCAGGATGTATATACTCTGGGAGAAATACAACCCTTTAAGTACATATCCTGTGTTGCATAGACATATGACCAGAGCTTAAACACTAGACCAGAAGTCAGGTACAACACTTGGAGTTGACGTCACGGGTGATTGACGTCAACTCATTAGTAGTGAGAGTCGTGAAAATGGTACGTTGGTCAGTGAAGCATTTCTGACATCCAGCTATAGTTATTTAGATTAAGATTCGTAATATAAAAAAAAGAATGTACTGTTAATAAACAAAATATCTTGAAATAAGTTGCAGATATATCTCTTGACCACTAACAGCCTCGTTAAAGAAATATAACAAAACACTTGACAGTGGTTTTGAGAGCTGGTTCAGTGGCTCTGCCTCAAACTTATGTCAGCGACTATGATCAGTTAAGTGTTGGGTGAGGTAGTGACCGTATGTGTGTGTTACAGTGCGCGATATTACTTGTTAAGTACACAAATAACCCGAACATAGAAGAGAGGAGCTTGCTACGACGTTTCGATCCGACTTGAATCATTTACAAAGTCACACTAACGAGAAGTAGAGTAGGAAGGGTAAATGGTCCAAGGCGGACCGAAACGTCGTCGTAAGCTCCTTTCTTCTATGTGCGGGTTATTTGTGTATCGTTCCAGTCACGGTATTGTGCCTTTTTTTGTTATTTACGTGTTAAGTGTTAGTTACAGTGAGTGATATAGTGTGAAACGTAATGCTCAACGTGTTATTGATATGTGGACAAAATCAACGGTAAGTATAATCTTGCAGTGAAGTTTATTTATATTTAAAAACGAAAATGATTCTTCTGATCGACCAAAAAATTATAATGATTCATTCTATATGAATGATCACCGTCCATAAATTTATAATTAGTAAGTATAAATTTAAAATATTCCTGAAATTGCTTCAAAGTTTGGAATCGTTCGCATCTGTCATTTATTCGAATGCCTTTTCTGATCGCCTTCAAACTTTCTCCGTTGGTGGACTTTACTAACAGAATGTTTGATGCCGACTTTGAGTTATGATGATTTCAATTTGCCAAATTTATTAATTTCGAATTCCTGTGTAATAAAAAAAATGTTTCAAATGGGAAGTAGTTTTTATTATTATTATTATTATTATTATTATTATTATTATTATTATTATTATTGATTTGGCACTATGGCTGCCAGTTGGAGTATTTGTAAAGCACTTTAAAAAATCTTCAAACAAAAGTTTTTTAAATGTGTAGAGAATTTTTAACTGAGTATAAACGTAAGAAAAAACCTGCGAACAAATTTTTTTTTTTTGGAGTTTGTGTATCAAGGATAAACTTTGTTTTCAGAACATTCTCGGCAAAACTTTTTTGTCGTAAGCCCTTTTTTCTCTGCTGAAAACGTCTTATTGGACAAGCTTCGAACTTTTATCATGACTTACAAAATCGTAATGACACAATTGTAAACAAACCACGGTGCGAGGGGGGATTGTAAACAAACCACGGTGCGAGGGGGATTGTAAACAAACCACGGTGCGAGGGGGGATTGTAAACAAACCACGGTGCGAGGGGGATTGTAAACAAACCACGGTGCGAGGGGATTGTAAACAAACCACGGTGCGAGGGGGATTGTAAACAAACCACGGTGCGAGGGGGATTGTAAACAAACCACGGTGCGAGGGGGATTGTAAACAAACCACGGTGCGAGGGGGATTGTAAACAAACCACGGTGCGAGGGGGGATTGTAAACAAACCACGGTGCGAGGGGGATTGTAAACAAAAACACGGTGCGAGGGGTTGTAAACAAACCACGGTGCGAGGGGGATTGTAAACAAACCACGGTGCGAGGGGGATTGTAAACAAACCACGGTGCGAGGGGGGATTGTAAACAAACCACGGTGCGAGGGGGGATTATAAACAAACCACGGTGCGAGGGGGATTGTAAACAAACCACGGTGCCTGGAGTTACCTGGAGTTTACCTGGAGAGAGTTTCGGGGGTCAACGCCCCCGCGGCCCGGTCTGTGACCAGGCCTCCTGGTGGATCAGCGCCTGATCAACCAGGCTGTTGCTGCTGGCTGCACGCAAACCAACGTACGAGCCACAGCCCGGCTGATCAGGAACTGCCTTTAGGTGCTTGTCCAGTGCCAGCTTGAAGACTGCCAGGGGTCTGTTGGTAATCCCCCTTATGTGTGCTGGGAGGCAGTTGAACAGTCTCGGTCCCTGACATTATTGTATGGTCTCTTAACGGCTAGTGACACCCCCGCTTTTCAGGGGGGATGGTGCTCGTCTGCCAATCTTTTGCTTTTGTATGAGTGATTTTGTGTGCAAGTTCGGTACTAGCCCCCTTTGGATTTTCCCCGGTGATTAATCTGTTCTCCCCCTGCGTCCAGGGAAAACAGGT
>NC_069472.1:12088943-12216018 GCF_026875155.1 Cherax quadricarinatus
AAACACACTCCAGCTTTCCAGACACACTACAGTCTTAGCTTTTCCAGACACACTATATCTTCCAGACACACTACAGTCTTTCCAGACACACTACAGTCTTTCCAACAACACTAAAGTCTTTTCTCAGACACACTACAGTCTTCCTGACACAACTACAGTCTTTCCAGACACCTAACAGTCTTTCCAGACACACTACAGTCTTTCCAGACACACTACAGTCTTTCCAGACACACTACAGTCTTTCCAGACACACTACAGTCTTTCCATCACACTACAGTCTTTTCAGACACACTAAAGTCTTTCCAGGACACACTACAGTCTTTTTCCAGACCACACTACAGTCTTTCATACACACTACAGTCTTTCCAGACACACTACATTCTTTCCTAGACCCACTACAGTCTTTCAGACACACTACAGTCTTACCAGACACAACTACAGTCCTTTCCCAGACACACTACAACAGACTTCCAGCACACTGTAGTCTTGCAATACAGCACTTAATCTTACAAGACACACTACAGACTTGCAAGACACACTACAGTCTTGCAAGACACACAATAGAGAATGGAAAAAGTACAGAAGGCAGAGAACACACGAAAATAAGGAGATCAGTAGCAGAGCCGAGAACGAGTACGCACAGGTAAGGAGGGAAGCCAGCGACAGTATAAAATGACATCAGCATCGAGAATCAAGAACTACCCGAAACTGTTTGTATAGCCACATCATGAAGGTAGACAACATCAAAGGCCAGGTTGATCAGATAAGACAGAGGAGAGAACACACAGAATGATCAGGAGTATGTGAGGAGTCTGAACAGGAATTTAAGGAAGTTTTTACAGTGGAGACAGAAGGCCGTGGAAGACAGCACAGAAGGAAACAACAGAGGGAATATACTCAACAAGTGTTGGATGACATACGGAACAACCGAGGAGGTGGTGAAAGAAAGCTCATAATGACCTTGATGCCTCAAAGGCGATGGACCGGACAACATCTCCCCCTGGGTCCTTTAAGAATGAGCAGAGATGTTGTGCGTGGCCTCTAAACACAATCTTCACACACAATCCTTAGAACTGGGCAACTACCTGAGAAATGGAAGACAGCAAATGTATCCCCATATTTAAAAATAGGAAACAGAAACGAGGCGCTAACTACAGACCGTGTCTCTGACCATGTGTGCAAAGATCATGGAGAAATTATCAGGAGGAGAGTGTCGAACACACCTGAAACGAATCAAGATTAAAAATAAAAACCAGCATGGGTTCATGAAAGCAAATCTTTGTATCACAAATCCTGCTTGAAGTTTTATACAAGGTAAACAGAAGTAAGACACGAGAGTAGAGGGGTTGGGTAGATTGCGTATCCTAGACTGCAGGAAGGCCTGTACACAAGTTCCCCACAAAGATTAGCACGCAGAAGCTGGAGGATCAAGGCGCATGTAACAGGGAGGGCACAGCTATGGATCAGGTAATACCTGAACTGGGAGGCAGCAACGATCATGGAAAAGTGAGAGGTATCACAGTGGCGCACATGTGACGAGCGGGTCCCACAGGGGTCAGTTCTAGGACCCAGTGCTATTTTTATATTTGTGAACGACATTGATGAAGGAAATAGACCCGAAGTGTCCCGATTGCGCAGATGATTGAAGTTGATGAAAGAATTAAAATCGGATTAGGCATAGGCAGGACTGCAAAGAGACCTAGACAGGCTGGCATGTGGTCCCAGTAACTGGATTTCTCGAATTCAATCTGCCAATGCAAATCATTAAGATTGGGGAGGTCCAAAAGAAGACCGCAGACAGAGATAGGCTAGGGGGACAAAGACCTACAGACCTCTCTCAGGGAGAAAGACCTCGGGTGACCATAACACCGAGCACGTCACCGGAGGCACACATCAATCCAAATAACTGCTGGCATCATACGGGCGCCTGCAAACCTGGAATAGCGTTCCCGATTACCTTAATAAGGAAACGTTTCAAGACACTTACACTGTTATGTTAGGCCTATAACTGGGTATGCAGCACCAGTCTGGAAACCCACACCTGGTCAATCACGTCAAGAAGTTAGAGAAAGTACAAAGGTTTGCAACAAGCTAGCCCCAGAGCTCAGGAAATATCTACAGAAAGGTTGAGGGAAAATCGGAACTGACGACAACTGTAGGACCGAAGGGTCAGGGGATACAATGATAACGACATACAAGATTACTGCGGGAATAACAAGGTGACAGAGATAGGATGTTTCCAGAGAGGGACACAGGAAACAAGGAACAACCGGAAGCTGAAGACTCAGTCGATATCACAGGGACGTTAGGAAGTATTTCTTCAGTCACAGAATCGTCAGGAAGGTGGAATAGCCTGCAAGTGACTTCAGTGGAGGCAAGACACACATAGTTTTAAGAAAGGTATGATAAAGCTCAGGAAGCAGAGAGAGAGAGAAGAGAAGAGAGAGAGAGAGGAGGGGACCCAGTAGCGATCAGTGAAGAGGCGGGGCCAGGAGCTGAGTCCCTCGACCCCCTGCAACCACAATTTGGTGAGTACACGACACAACACGCAAATACACACACACACGGGGCCAGGAGCTTGAGTCTCCGACCCTGCAACCACAATTAGGTGAGTACACACACATGTGCTCGCGCGCCGCGCGCGCGCGCACATACACACACAACACACCCACACACACAACACACACACACACCCACATACCCACAACACACACACACACACACCACACACACACACACACACAAATTGTACACACACACACTCACCCACACACACACACACTCACACAGTATCCCATACGTAGCTTTAAGAAGAGGTTTGATGAAGCCCTAAACGGAGCGGGAAGTGACTGAGTACGGTCAGTTGAAGAGTCGGGGCCAGGAGCTGCGAATCCGAACCCCTGCAACCTCTACTAGGTAAGTACAAACTAGGTGAAACACACACACACACACACACACACACACACATACACACATACATAAACACAAGACACGCACATATTGGAGTATGCAGCACATCTGAACCCTACACCTGGTCAAAGCACGTCAAGAAAGTAGAGAAAGTGCAAATGGTTTGCAACAAACGTAGTCCCCCAAGCAAGAGGTAAGTCCCTACGAGGAGAGGTTAAGGGAAATCAACACTGACGACACTGGAGGACAGGAGAGATAGGGGGACATGATAAACACATACATAATACGAGAGGAACTGACAAGGTGTACACAGACAGGATGTTTGCCAGTGATGGTACACAGCAACTAGGGACACAGTTGGTAAGTTGAAGACACAGATGGAATCACAGGGATTTAGGAAGTATTTCATCGAGCCACAGAGTTAGTCAGAAAGTGGAACGTATTGGTAAGGCGATGTAGAGAAGGCAGAATCCCATGCATAGCTTTAATCAGATGTATGATTAAAGCTCACGGTTCAAGGAGAGTGACCTAGTAGCGACCGTTGAAGAAGCGGGCCAGAGCTTGACTCGACCCCTGCAACCTCAACTAGCTACAGAGTACACATACCGTGGGGGGGGGGGGGAGGCAAACGCACATATAGTAGGGATTTCTATGTATATGCCACTGATGACAGCGAGGGCCAGTTATGACCAGAGCCTTTTGTATGATGGGCAGAGAAAGGAGGGTAAGGATGGAAATATTGGAACAGGATGGTTTGGGGAGGGGAGGAGGGGTAATAAAGGTAAGTGACCCCTACCATTTTAATACATGTGTGTGTGAGTGTGTGGGTGAGTGTGTGAGTTGTGGTGGGAGTGGTGTGTGAGTGTTGTGTGTGAGTGTGAGTGGAGTAGTGTGTGGTGTGTGTGTGGTTGTGATGTGTGTGAGTGTGAGTGTGGTGTGAGTGTGAGTGTGTGTGAGGTGCGAGTGAGTGTGAGTGTGGTGTGAGTGTAGTGTGTGTGTTGTGTGTGTGTGTGTGTGTGTGTGTGTGTGAGTGTGAGTGTGTGTGTGTGTGTGAAGTGTGGTGTGAGTGTGTGTGAGTGTGTGTGTGAGTGTGTGTGTGTGTGGGTGAGTGTGTGTGAGTGTGTGAGAGTGTGAGTGTGGTGTGAGTGTGTGGTGTGTGTGGTGTGAGTGTGTGTGAGTGCGTTGTGTGTGTTGTGTGTGTGTGTGTTGTGAGTGTGTGTGTGTGTGTGTGTGCGTGTGAGTGGAGGTGTGTGTGTGAGTTGTGAGTGTGTGTGATGTGGTGAGTGTGTGTGAGTGTGTTGAGTGTGTGTGTGTCGTGTGAGTTGTGTTGAGTGTGAGTGTGAGTGAGTGGAGAGTGTGTGGTGAGAGTGTGTAGTGTGGTGAGAGTGTGTAGTGTGTGTGAGTGTGTGTGTGTTGTGTGTGATGTGTGTGTGTGTGTGGTGGTGTGTGTGTGAGTGTGTGTGTGTTTTGTGTTGTGTGTGTGTGTGTGGTGTGTGTGTGAGTGTGTGTGTGTAGTTTCATCCATGAATGCATGAAATTCATATGATGGGGAATACCACACTACCCATCAGCAAGCACAGTTATACCAGAAGCAATGTATGCATGATGCTGAGTTGGAAAGAGTATACTTTTCTCACTGCTTTTTTTTCGTTTTTTCTTTTCTTTATGTGTCGTGCAAGAGGTTGATTTGCAAGGGTAAAGATGGTGGTTTGCAGGGGTGAAGATGGTGGTTGCAGGTGGATGGTGTTATGCAGGTTGCTTGATGGAGGGGTTGGCTGCTTTCCGTGAGTTGTTGGTCGGTTGAGGTGGTGTTTCCGTAGGGAGGTTTTTCAGTGTTAGCAAAAGGTTAGATGTGTGTTACATGTGCCCCGCAATGTTTCTAGTAAAGTGATGAGCGCAAGTGCATAAACCCCTTGAAGCTAGTTCAGAGGGCATCCTATTTGTCGAAGGTTCCCCCACACTGCCAAGGTTCCACCCCACACTGCCAGGTTCACTCCACACTGCTGTCCCCCCCCAAGTTCACCACCCCACACTGCCAAGGTTCACACCCAAACAGCCAAGGTCACTCCACACTGCCAATGTTTCACCCCATACGGCCAAGTTCACCCAAACAACCACACTGCCAAGGTTTCTCCTCCACAACTGCCAAGGTCACCTCAACTGCCAAGGTTCACCCACACTGCCAAGGTTCACTCCACAACAGCCAAGGTTCACAGCCCACATCTGCCAAGGTTCACTCCACACTGCCAAGGTTCACCCCACACTGCCAAGGTTCACTCCACACTGCCAAGGTTCACCCCACACTGCCAAGGTTCACTGCCCCCTTTGAACCTTTGCATATGTTTTCTATTTTTTGTCACTGTTTCACACTCATCGACCTTGTTCACACTGAGAAAATCACATCGAACAAATGGCTTGGTAACCATTTGGTCAGTGAACAATGTATAGCCCAGCCCATGGATTATTCCATCAAATTGTGAAAAACGTCACCATAAAAGCCCAACATCCGCCTGACTGGAGTATGCAGCACCAGTTTGGAACCCGCACCGGGACAAGCACGTTAAGAAATTAAAGAAAGTGCAAAGGTTTGCGACAAGGTAAATTCAAGAGCTAAGGGAAGTCCTTCGAAGAAAGGTTAGGGAAAATCGGCCTAACGACACTGGCGCCAGGAGGTTAGGGGGGACATGATAACGAGCATACAAAAACTGCGTGGAATAGCAAGGTGGAACAAGACAAGATGTTCCAGAGAGTGGAACATACAGAAAACAAGGGTCCCACTCTTGGAAGTTTGAAGACTCCAGATGAGTCACAAGATGTTTATGAAGTATTTCTCAGTCAAGTGTCAGGAAAGTGAAACAGTCTGGCGAGTGATGTTATTGGAGGCAGAACCATACATAGGCTTTAAGACGAAGAATGATAAAGTTCATGGAGCAAGCGAGAGAGGACTTACAAGCATGCAGTTGGAGAGGTGGGGCCAGGCGCTGAGTCTCGATCCTGCAACCACAATATGTGATAAAATTATGTGATTACATCCAGTGTTGCTTCCCGTTGTAGACACTTCCAACATGAACAGGTCAGTCTCAGTCCACATATAACAAAAGAAGATTATACGAAATTGATTTAAGTTTCTTTCTTCGGTATATATTCCTTAAACGACAGAATCAAGAGCTCGTCGACAACAGTTCTGAAGTGAGAAAATAGACACAGAAAATTTATTTCAGTACATAAGGCATACTTCCTGACTTTGTATAGCATGTAGTTTCCGCTTAAGTGTAATCCTATCAATAAGTGCAACATTCGTAACAACATCGTGAACCTGTTGCAAGAGAGGAAGTCAACGGAAACGAGTGGGGTACTGATGTAGTAAGTAATTTGGACACAGTACTGTGCTATACTAGCTTGATGAAATGAGCATAAAGCATTATTGCGGCAAGGAATAGATACATTTCTGTCCTCATTGTATCTTTACACTTTTGCAGATATGCCGAATCTGCAACGGTGTGTTGTACCATTACATAGTGGGTAATGCCTGTTCGTCTTTGGTTGACGATCAGGTTCATGAAACTCCGTCAAAGTACAGTGGGAAGTCACCTAACTCTGGGGACTCATCAGTAATAGCGCATTCTGGGCAGGATGAAGTGGCATCAAAAAATGAAATGATTTGATTACGAATGTTTGCCGATTGAGTTATTTTGGGTTATCATCGAGGATTTACGATATTTCCTTAATTACTTGGCTGCCACATCCCCCTCAAAGCCAATAGATTCGGTGTGAGTAAATCTCTGTGGTTTGCCATGCTGTTTGAGCGCACCAGCTGGAGCTCAAAATAAACGTGGTGATCCCAAGAGTAATAGGGAACTACAAGATTTTTAATACAGTACACACAGAGTGAGATAGACCCATTCTCTACTTCCTAGGCTCTATCAGCCCTCTATACACATTCTGATTGACAGGAAAATAGCTTGACTTAGAGAGTAATACAAATCTGTAAGTGGAGGGACAGGCGGGGTAGGGTCGGCCTAGAAGGATGGAGGGAGGGGATAAAGGAGGTTCTGCGTGCGAGGGGCTAGGGTTTTTTAAGCAAGCGTGCATAAGCGTTTAGACAGAGCGAATCAGAGACAAATTGGTTTTAGGACTTCACGTGCGTTGGAGTTTTAAGCAAGGTAAAAATTTATGAAAAGATTCAGGGAAACCGCAGGTTGGACTTGAGTCCTGGAGAATGGGAAGTAAGTCAATCTTCACACTGAAGGAGGGGATGTTAATGTTTTTCAGTTTTATAACAGTAGTGTAGGCATGCCTCTGGCAAGAACAGTGAAGGAGTAAATGATGATGAAATTTTTCTATATTTTTTTTTTTGGGCCCCCTTCCTTGTGATAATCCCACACCTCCCTCTTATCTCCAAACTATGGATACTCTTCATTATATTCACACCACACATGGCCCTCGGACATATATCTCCACTGCCTCCAGCCTTCACCTGTTGCAACATTCACAAACATGCCTCACAAGCGACCCATACAAGAGTCGTTGGTGTTACCATATTCTCATAGATTACCCTCGGCTTTCGTGGATAAAGTTCTTTGTCTCCGCAGATTCCTCATGCACAACACTCACCGTTTTCCACTCATCATTCTATGATTCACCTCATCCTTCAGAGACTAATCTGCTGACACGTCACTCCCAAAATTCTAAACACATTCACACTCATCCATGCTCACTACCTCCAATCTTAATATCCGATATTCCGTTACCTATTTTTTTGTTATCCTCAACACCTTTCTATTTTCCTATATTCACTTTTTACTTCCTGTCTTTTACATACCCTACCAAACTCATCAACCAACCCTGCAACTGTCTCAGAATCTCCCAAAGCACAGTGTCATCAGCAAAGAGTAACTGTGACAAACTCCCACTTTGTGTTATGATTCTTTATCTTTTAATCCTCACCTCTTGCCAAAACACCCGAGCATTCACTTCTCATACTACTTCCATCTCTAAATATATTGAACAACAAATGGTGACATCACACATACCTTTCTAAGCCTAACTTTATACAGACTGGGAAATAATCCCCTCTGTCGCCTATAGTATACTTTAACTTGAAACTCACTATTCTGTAAAAACTTTACAACCGCTTTCAATAACCTACCTCCTATTCCATACATTTGCAACATCTGCAACATTGTCCCACCCTATCATATGCCTTTTCCAAATTCACGAATGCCACAATAACCTCTTTACCCTTATCTAGAACTGTTCACATCACATAGTGTTTTCACTGCAAACACTTGGTCTACACACTTTCCTAAAACCTCCTTGTTCATCTGTTATCCTGCTCTCCGTGTTCTATCAATAATAACTCTAACATACACACTACCAGGTATACTCTCTTTTGTCCCCTTTACCTTTATACAAAGGAACTATGCATGCTCACTTGCCAATCCCTAGGTACCTTACCCTCATTCAACCATTTATTAAATAAAAACACTAGCCACTCCGGAACTATATCACCACCTGCTTTTAACATTTCTATCTTTATCCCGTCAACCCGGCTGCTTTGCCCCTTTCATTTTCTCAGATTGCCATAAACTTTTCGCCTATTCTCACCACTGGCTACTTCCTCACCTCCTAACAAGTGCTATTCCTCCTTGTCTATACACTAAATCACAGCTTCCCTATCCTTCATTACCATTAAAGCAATTCCCTCAAAATATTCCCTACCATCTTCCCGTACTTTAATTTTCCATTTAATAACCTCCCTCCAATCTTTAACTAACAAATCCATTCTTTCCCATATGTTTGTCTCAACTATTAGTCTCACTCCAAAATATTTTCATATTTTCAACAAAATTTGTTAACATCTCACCCACTCTCTCATTTTGCTCCCTTTATTTGCATTGCTGCACGACTCTTTTTAAACTCTCTTTTGTTTCCACATACTCCTCTTTCCTCTTGCGTCACTTCTACTTTGTAAAAACCTCTTCATCCCTCCCCGCACGCCACGTTCCTGTAACCACAAACTCTGCTGAACACTCTAACACTAATGGTCTTATACTTACCACATACATCTTCTACCCCATTGCCTGTTATCTCCAACAAGCCCATCGTATCCTTCACAGTCGTTTATTTCTTACCCTAACTGCCTCCCCCTTTATTTATTAAACCTAACTTCTCTCTTACTTGCTGCTCCATTTTCCTTGTTTCCGTCGTACCTTTACTCTCATGTAGCTACAACTAAAACTGATCTGATATATCTGATATATAAACAACATGTACACATCCTGAAGTCCTAGCGACTAGTCTTTTTATCCTACCAATGACGTTAGTCCAGCAAACAACTATTTCGCCGTACATCATATCTTTGTACACGTTATTTATCCTCTATTTCTTAAAATCGTGTTACCCTAAATCCAAACTACTCCCTTAAATAACAAAGTTCAATCCAAATGCTCCCCATTATCATTTCCACCCGGCAACCCAAACCCCGAACTTACCTATCACACTCTCGTCTAAAAAGCTTCTCCTACATTAGCATTTAGGTCCCTTACCACAATTACTCTTTCCAATTGGCTCAAAAGTTCCTACATACTTCCTTAAACATCTCCCCAACATCACGCTCGCTCTTCCTCTACACTCCTCTCTTCTCCAGGAGCATACACACTTATTATGACCCCACTTTCACAATCCGACCCTTATTTTAATCCACATAATCCTTGAATTTATTACATTTTATATCCCTCTGTCTCTCTCCGTAACTAATCCTTTAACATTATTACTAGCCCTTCCTTAGCTCTAACTCCTCAGATACTCCTGACTTAATCCCATTTATTTCTCCCCACTGAAACATGTCCTCTACCCCGTTTCATCAGCTTTGATACTCTTAGGGCTGGACATCCAACTTCTTTCATTCATAACCTTTGCAATCACTCTTTCTATCATCGCATTTACATTCACGCACATTTTAAAACAATCACAATTTTATAAAGTTACTTCTTTTTTCTTCTTTTTAGTAATTTATACAGGAGAAGGTGTTACTAGCCCATTCCTCCGCATCTATCGCCTCCTACGAACACACACAGCTTACGGAGGAAGAATTCAGTTCCACTTTCCCCATGGAGAATAAGCAGAATAAACAAAACAAGAACTAGGTAGAAATAAAGAAAACCCAAAAGGGTAGTATATATAAATGCTTGTACATCATGTGTAGAGAGACCTAAGTGTAAGTAAAGTAATCAGAAATAAAAAAATCCACAAAAACAACATGTTTGGCAAGCACCTGCCACATTACTTGCACTGCAAAAGTTTTTTGGGCACTTCCTACTCTTAAAATATTGCAAACCAACTTTAATAAGGACCAGCATACTGTAATTTATCTTAGCGTTCATTTCCCTCCCCCGCCCCCCCACCCCGAAAAATCCATAAGTTTTTGACATTGAGCAACAATACTGCCGCTTTTACCACACCCCAACACACACAACAAATCATAAAATATATAGATTTTGTCAAGGTTAGTACCTTCGAATACTTACAACGAGCCATTTGTTTCAATGATCGTTATGAAAATGAGTTCAATCGTTCATATATTAATGCTTCACATCCAAGAAATAGGTCAATATCTCACTTCCGAGATATTCCGAGGGAACGAGCGCATAGAGCTGGTTACTTGGAAAAAAAACAGAAAAAAGGAGTAAATCGCTCTATTTTTGAGTCTTTCCATAGGATATCATGTTTAACCCCTGCGGTAAACACGTTTTGTGAAGTTGCTAGAGGGTCAGAGTACAAGTGGTGGAACGTTATATCATGTCGTAGTGTCATATTAGTATTCCAGGTCGCCGGGCCAGGGCCGCTCCATATACTGTAATGACAATTATTATTAATTTGGACGTGTTTTATTATGCTTATATGTTAATTTTCTTATGAGCAATATATTTGTGATTGTAGATAAAGTTATTCGTTAATAATCGCATGAATTATACAACATTTCATAGTGTCGTGAGACACTATTACCTTGTGTTGCGGCTCAACAACACAATTTCCTAATTAGATAGAATAATCACAGAAATTAATTAAAAAATAGAAAAAAAAATCTGCTAAAATTCACATGTTTCAGACATATTGCACGCGTGAGTCAATCACATCGGGGCCAGGATCTGAGTCTCGACGAACCCCTGCAACCACAAGGGCAATGTTGAAATGACTGAAAATCAATGAGAAATACCTGAACAAACACAAAAGACTTTACAACAAATGTTGCTGCTAGATACTTAAACTATTTTTCTGTAAAATAAACTCAATTTTTTTTTTTCGAATTTTTCTCATTCTTTTCCCCGACGCCGCATTCCCCCCTGGTGTAAAAAAAATAATGTGCTGCTTATACGGTGAAAAAACAAAACGAGTTTCAGCCATAAAATTGCCAATGTTGATCAAAGTTGCTGAGTTTGAGGTAATGACTGAAGTGCATAAAACTTACGCTGTAGTGGTGTATCCAGTTATTGACCTCTGGACACTGCAGACACTAGTGACGTGGTCTTGAGGTGGTGGTGGTAATTATGTTGTCTGGGAAAACAGCAGCTTTCTTTCTCCTGACATTATTTTTTCTGTTTGCATATGACTTCTCCTCAGTGGTGATTTTAGTCAAATGATTTCCGCTGACTCTCCCTCTAGTAAAGAACTTAGATTATATTATAACATGCGATGGCCATGCTTCAACATTATATAAAATAAATCACAGAAACGGAGTACGTCGTAGAATTATTGAAGCTTTACGGTTTTACGCAACACATGGAAGACAATTTCCTTATCCGAGTGATCAAGAGTGTTAACATCATGGGATGGCAACGAGAAGATTTACTGAAGCAAACTGAAACACTTTCTGAAAACTGTCTGTTGTTTTTCAGTTCTAATTACGATTCTCAGGATGACATTTGTCAAGCATTATTTTTAGTGGACTACTAGTAGTTAATAAATACCTGCATAAATAAGCATGTTGATTAGGTAACGTATGATTTGTATCTTTCAAGAGTGGAAGATAATCAATGACTGATCTTGTTCCAGAATTGAGAGAACAGGTAATACACTCGTGGCCACTTTAGTAAAGCTCACCTTTACAACTGCTTAATACAAATATCTAATAGCAATCACGTGGCAGCACCTCAGTGCGTAAAAACATGAAGATCTGATCAAGAGAGTTCAGTTGCTGTTTCGAACCTGAACATCTTACGGGAAGTAAATGTCATCTATTGTCTATACCGCGGAATGATTATTGGGTACCAAAACGGGGAGGGTTGAATATCTCAAACTGCAGTCTGAGATTTTCCACAGCACAACAGTCTGTAGAGTTACAGAGAATTGTTGTGAAAAACACAGAACATCTAGTTTGAGTATATCAAAAGCGCCTTGGGTAATGAAATAGACAGAGGATAATGGTCAGACTAGCTCAAGCTGCAGGAGAGTAACATAATTCGATAACTACACATTACAATAGTTATATCAAAAGACAACTCTGACAGCTCAACAACTCGAACTTTGAAGTGAATGATCTACAGCAACACAAAATCACGTCCAGGGAACCACTCCAGTTAACCCTAAGAAAAAAGCAAATTGAGCATAGCGGACATATTAGCTTACCAAAGCTGGACAATTGAGAAAGGAAAAACGTCGCCTGGTCAGACAAATCGCGATTTTTTGCTGAGACGGTGCATATGGTATGGAAAAATTTGGAGTAAACACTTTGAGATGTGGAACGGGGAATTTGCAGCATTAATGTGGCAGCGACAAATCTGCAGAAACTATAAGATGTCCCTCTACGTCAACTTAGTTTTAGAATCACTAAGGAAGAATATTTTCAACACCTTGTTGAAACCAGGCCACGATTAATTCAAGTTGTTTCCGGAGAACAACGGGGAAGCCTACCCAGTACACTACTAGAAGTGTGTACCTAATATTTGGCCACTAATGTTAGAAATGTATCTATTCCTCCTCCGGAAAATGTGGAATAAAGGATCACAATGTCAACAGCCACCCTTTTCAACTGTACCGTAAAGATCGGCAATTTGTGCCGGCATCTGGCAGGTCCATGATCCATTTTAAGAAGCAGTCCTCCCTGAACTGGCCAACGAACCAACGAAGAAGGAGGAGCTGTCCCTCATCTTAATTGTTTTTTACAAAAACACAGATTTAATATAGTAGACTTAATATATTCATTTATACGAAAAGTTTTCTCCTGTGGATAACTTTCTTTTTTAATTAGCAAACTTATGGCATTCTGAGTGATTGGCAATTTACGTTGCAAATTGACAAAAGTCTCCTTGGATATTTCCAGAGGTTTAAATAAGGTTTTCTGGGATAATCAAAATGGACCAACTGTAGAAGATGTCTGGGCTTTGGTCTGAACCCCCCCTATTAAGATATTTATAGTGTTAGATGAGATTATCCTCACTCGTCATTGTAACAAGTGAAGAGGGTGATCCTGCTACTTACTTTTGAGGCAGCATCATCTATTTCTAACCTTTAAATGATACTGATTTCTTTAGAAATTGCAGTTGCTGAAACAGATAACTGTCTAATGGGCTGAAAAACTTATAGTCCACTAATGGTGACGTAAGGTCAACCTCAGAAGGAAAGAACGGCTGCATTTAGTCGTTATCTACAGTAAACAGTGCAAGAAGTAGAAATGGGTGCTGGTACAGCATCGGTCTAACCTGAACCATTTAGATCTATAAATTAACAACGATTCTAGGTAATGGGTGCCAAACAGCCCAGTAGTCTGAAAGGATACTAGAGGCATGAGTGGTTTTAAAAGTTTAAGGAATAAGTTTGGTTAGACATTACTATCACACCTACAAACCCGTGTCACGGTAATATGGTTTGGATACATTCATTCCATTGACCGTTCTATAAACCAGAATGTGCCTTGTCACGCAGTCCACAAAACACTACCCACTTTTGTATTTTTTCTGTTACTTCGGACAGTCTGGACAATTGCCCTTTCATACACATAAATGTCAGATGGGAACAAAAGATATTTACTTACAATTGGAGGAATACATTTCCTTAATGTTTCAGGTGAACCCTTACCCTTGGAGTTTTGATTCCCTTTAGGTTTTTTATAGAATTGAGCCTCAATCAACGTATACGTCAAGCGGCCCTCATCAACTTTATCAGCTTTAGGTCAGATTACCCTCTGTGACGGGAAAGTTTCGAATCTGGTGAGGAAGAGCCGACAGAAACTTGTCGTAACCATAAATATCTCTAAGAGACTCATAATCCCGATCATTTCCGGTGCTCTCAATCCAAAGTCGAATAGAACAAAAGAGGGGTAATTCCGAAATTGTTGAAAATTCTTGGCCGGGCATTTAACGTGGCATACCTAAAGCCCTTTCATGTAGAATTCAGGTCCTTCTGGTACGCTTTATGCTCTTAAGTGATTCAATAATGATTTCTGGTGATAAAGTGGCAAAGATATTTAATTTGTCCAGAAAATAACCTTTTTTATTAACTGCTTAAACCTTGTATTTCATGTATCAGAGGGACATTCACAGAGGCTAGCGGTACTATTTCAAACCTAAAAAAGAAAGAGACGTTATATCATCACTCCTCATATGATGGGAGGTCAGTTAGGCGCCGGCAGACTTGATTGGCTGCGGTGGCTGTTCTCACTATGACTTCTTACCATTTTTCTGTTGTGTGAAAAAGCTATATATCCTTATGTTTCCTTTCCAATTCAAAGGCGTGCACCTTCTGTCTCACGATCACTCTCTCAGAACAACGTTCTCTAGCTTTTTCTCTTTCTTCTCGTTCTCCAGCTCTTCCTCATGTTCCCTTTTTTTCTCTTTTCTTCACGTTCTATACTTCTCTCTTCACGAACAAGTCGTCATATTCCTTTTGATCTTTGTGACAATGAAAACTTCTAAATTTTGACCCGTTATACCCAGATACATTCCTGCGTTTATACGAAACTTGTATTCTAGGTCATTTTGTAAAATAAACTTATTAACTCCCACCAGTGTAGAAGAAGGGTGGGTCAAGGTAGCGACCAACATATATTCCCTGTTCCATTAAACAGTCCTACAACCAGCCCATACTGCCTCCACTACTCCATTCATACAAAAGAAAAAACTATTATTTAACAATTTAATATTCACTGACATTCACTTAAAAATTGGAAAGGACGAACCATTGATCATGCCAATGTGAAACTTAAAAGCTTGGATTGCCAATGTCCACTACAAGGGGCGACTGTTGGTTCCCTAAAGGCTTCCATGGTATATCTAAGGTTTGTTATCAGCTTTCCGCAAATAAATTTCTTTTACCTAGTAGATAAAATTTAAAGCTCCTATAACTCCACACAAAGGTTGAAACCTTCCTTTCAATGGCTGAATATCTGATCTGCAGGAAGAAGTTTACAAACTAAGAAGCATACAGGGACTAGTGTACCTTCATGTATTGTAATATCACAGCATCTAGTCCAGTACAGAAGCATCACTTCTCCAAACGAATGGCTTATCGGTATCAAGAATCTTAAATATAGGATCCCTTGGAAAATATGTTCATTATTGAGCTAAAATTTTTTCACGAAGCTCCTCGGAGATACCGACTGTATAGGTAGTCTGATAATTATTCCCGTAAGGTCTGTAATTTGGGAACAAATTTTGCAATCGAAATTCAATGGAGCCCCAATTTATTTAAATATAACCTGGCGAGAATAAAACTAACTAAATCTAAATCAAGATTTGGTATGAGAAAACACGTCACTAAATTACTATAACGACCAATGATGCAATTCTACAATTGCAGTTTGCAAAACCAATTGCAAATATGGCAGCCTTAAACCTAAGATAAAAGTTTTAATACTTTCCATAAGTTTAATCGCCCTGTTAATATGATTGACATTCAAGAAAATGTTTTTAGTTTTAAATAAGAGGAAGCACTAAACTCATAAGGGTTTTCTTCTTGCGGCTGGGGAATGGGAGTTATACAGAGTCCCTCCCATTATGGAAGAATATGTTAAGCTCCTTGGGATCAAGATCCTTCAAAAAGCATTAAGGCAACATTTCCTCAATAGGTAAACTTCCCTTATTTAAAGGGAAATAATTCATGTTTCATTTTCGAACTAAATGTAACTAAAAATTGATCGAAACACTCTAGATCGAGTTCAAATTTTCTATCACCTCGTTACATACAGTACACTCAGTACAGTACAGTACAGTACAGCACAGACAGGTACAGTACAGTACAGTAACAGTACAGCACAGTACAGACAGTACAGCAGACAGTACAGTACAGTACAAGCACAGTAACAGAACAGTATCAGCACAGTACATTACAGCACAGTACAGATACAGAAGCATTACAGTACAGTACAGTACAGTACAGTACAGTACAGCACAGTACAGTACAGTACAGTACAGTACAGTACATTACAAAACATTACAGCACAGTACAGTATCAGTACAGTACAGTTCATAAACACACTCCAGCTTTCCAGACACACTACAGTCTTAGCTTTTCCAGACACACTATATCTTCCAGACACACTACAGTCTTTCCAGACACACTACAGTCTTTCCAACAACACTAAAGTCTTTTCTCAGACACACTACAGTCTTCCTGACACAACTACAGTCTTTCCAGACACACTACAGTCTTTCCAGACACACTACAGTCTTTCCAGACACACTACAGTCTTTCCAGACACACTACAGTCTTTCCAGACACACTACAGTCTTTCCAGACACACTACAGTCTTTCCAGACACACTAAAGTCTTTCCAGGACACACTACAGTCTTTTTCCAGACCACACTACAGTCTTTCATACACACTACAGTCTTTCCAGACACACTACATTCTTTCCTAGACCCACTACAGTCTTTCAGACACACTACAGTCTTACCAGACACAACTACAGTCCTTTCCCAGACACACTACAACAGACTTCCAGCACACTGTAGTCTTGCAATACAGCACTGTAATCTTACAAGACACACTACAGTCTTGCAAGACACACTACAGTCTTGCAAGACACACAATAGAGAATGGAAAAAGTACAGAAGGCAGAGAACACACGAAAATAAGGAGATCAGTCGCAGAGCCAGGAACGAGTACGCACAGGTAAGGAGGGAAGCCCAGCGACAGTATAAAATGACATCAGCATCGAGAATCAAGAACTACCCGAAACTGTTTGTATAGCCACATCATGAAGGTAGACAACATCAAAGGCCAGGTTGATCAGATAAGACAGAGGAGAGAACACACAGAATGATCAGGAGTATGTGAGGAGTCTGAACAGGAATTTAAGGAAGTTTTTACAGTGGAGACAGAAGGCCGTGGAAGACAGCACAGAAGGAAACAACAGAGGGAATATACTCAACAAGTGTTGGATGACATACGGAACAACCGAGGAGGTGGTGAAAGAAAGCTCATAATGACCTTGATGCCTCAAAGGCGATGGACCGGACAACATCTCCCCCTGGGTCCTTTAAGAATGAGCAGAGATGTTGTGCGTGGCCTCTAAACACAATCTTCACACACAATCCTTAGAACTGGGCAACTACCTGAGAAATGGAAGACAGCAAATGTATCCCCATATTTAAAAATAGGAAACAGAAACGAGGCGCTAACTACAGACCGTGTCTCTGACCATGTGTGCAAAGATCATGGAGAAATTATCAGGAGGAGAGTGTCGAACACACCTGAAACGAATCAAGATTAAAAATAAAAACCAGCATGGGTTCATGAAAGCAAATCTTTGTATCACAAATCCTGCTTGAAGTTTTATACAAGGTAAACAGAAGTAAGACACGAGAGTAGAGGGGTTGGGTAGATTGCGTATCCTAGACTGCAGGAAGGCCTGTACACAAGTTCCCCACAAAGATTAGCACGCAGAAGCTGGAGGATCAAGGCGCATGTAACAGGGAGGGCACAGCTATGGATCAGGTAATACCTGAACTGGGAGGCAGCAACGATCATGGAAAAGTGAGAGGTATCACAGTGGCGCACATGTGACGAGCGGGTCCCACAGGGGTCAGTTCTAGGACCCAGTGCTATTTTTATATTTGTGAACGACATTGATGAAGGAAATAGACCCGAAGTGTCCCGATTGCGCAGATGATTGAAGTTGATGAAAGAATTAAAATCGGATTAGGCATAGGCAGGACTGCAAAGAGACCTAGACAGGCTGGCATGTGGTCCCAGTAACTGGATTTCTCGAATTCAATCTGCCAATGCAAATCATTAAGATTGGGGAGGTCCAAAAGAAGACCGCAGACAGAGATAGGCTAGGGGGACAAAGACCTACAGACCTCTCTCAGGGAGAAAGACCTCGGGTGACCATAACACCGAGCACGTCACCGGAGGCACACATCAATCCAAATAACTGCTGGCATCATACGGGCGCCTGCAAACCTGGAATAGCGTTCCCGATTACCTTAATAAGGAAACGTTTCAAGACACTTACACTGTTATGTTAGGCCTATAACTGGGTATGCAGCACCAGTCTGGAAACCCACACCTGGTCAATCACGTCAAGAAGTTAGAGAAAGTACAAAGGTTTGCAACAAGCTAGCCCCAGAGCTCAGGAAATATCTACAGAAAGGTTGAGGGAAAATCGGAACTGACGACAACTGTAGGACCGAAGGGTCAGGGGATACAATGATAACGACATACAAGATTACTGCGGGAATAACAAGGTGACAGAGATAGGATGTTTCCAGAGAGGGACACAGGAAACAAGGAACAACCGGAAGCTGAAGACTCAGTCGATATCACAGGGACGTTAGGAAGTATTTCTTCAGTCACAGAATCGTCAGGAAGGTGGAATAGCCTGCAAGTGACTTCAGTGGAGGCAAGACACACATAGTTTTAAGAAAGGTATGATAAAGCTCAGGAAGCAGAGAGAGAGAGAAGAGAAGAGAGAGAGAGAGGAGGGGACCCAGTAGCGATCAGTGAAGAGGCGGGGCCAGGAGCTGAGTCCCTCGACCCCCTGCAACCACAATTTGGTGAGTACACGACACAACACGCAAATACACACACACACGGGGCCAGGAGCTTGAGTCTCCGACCCTGCAACCACAATTAGGTGAGTACACACACATGTGCTCGCGCGCCGCGCGCGCGCGCACATACACACACAACACACCCACACACACAACACACACACACACCCACATACCCACAACACACACACACACACACCACACACACACACACACACAAATTGTACACACACACACTCACCCACACACACACACACTCACACAGTATCCCATACGTAGCTTTAAGAAGAGGTTTGATGAAGCCCTAAACGGAGCGGGAAGTGACTGAGTACGGTCAGTTGAAGAGTCGGGGCCAGGAGCTGCGAATCCGAACCCCTGCAACCTCTACTAGGTAAGTACAAACTAGGTGAAACACACACACACACACACACACACACACACATACACACATACATAAACACAAGACACGCACATATTGGAGTATGCAGCACATCTGAACCCTACACCTGGTCAAAGCACGTCAAGAAAGTAGAGAAAGTGCAAATGGTTTGCAACAAACGTAGTCCCCCAAGCAAGAGGTAAGTCCCTACGAGGAGAGGTTAAGGGAAATCAACACTGACGACACTGGAGGACAGGAGAGATAGGGGGACATGATAAACACATACATAATACGAGAGGAACTGACAAGGTGTACACAGACAGGATGTTTGCCAGTGATGGTACACAGCAACTAGGGACACAGTTGGTAAGTTGAAGACACAGATGGAATCACAGGGATTTAGGAAGTATTTCATCGAGCCACAGAGTTAGTCAGAAAGTGGAACGTATTGGTAAGGCGATGTAGAGAAGGCAGAATCCCATGCATAGCTTTAATCAGATGTATGATTAAAGCTCACGGTTCAAGGAGAGTGACCTAGTAGCGACCGTTGAAGAAGCGGGCCAGAGCTTGACTCGACCCCTGCAACCTCAACTAGCTACAGAGTACACATACCGTGGGGGGGGGGGGGAGGCAAACGCACATATAGTAGGGATTTCTATGTATATGCCACTGATGACAGCGAGGGCCAGTTATGACCAGAGCCTTTTGTATGATGGGCAGAGAAAGGAGGGTAAGGATGGAAATATTGGAACAGGATGGTTTGGGGAGGGGAGGAGGGGTAATAAAGGTAAGTGACCCCTACCATTTTAATACATGTGTGTGTGAGTGTGTGGGTGAGTGTGTGAGTTGTGGTGGGAGTGGTGTGTGAGTGTTGTGTGTGAGTGTGAGTGGAGTAGTGTGTGGTGTGTGTGTGGTTGTGATGTGTGTGAGTGTGAGTGTGGTGTGAGTGTGAGTGTGTGTGAGGTGCGAGTGAGTGTGAGTGTGGTGTGAGTGTAGTGTGTGTGTTGTGTGTGTGTGTGTGTGTGTGTGTGTGTGAGTGTGAGTGTGTGTGTGTGTGTGAAGTGTGGTGTGAGTGTGTGTGAGTGTGTGTGTGAGTGTGTGTGTGTGTGGGTGAGTGTGTGTGAGTGTGTGAGAGTGTGAGTGTGGTGTGAGTGTGTGGTGTGTGTGGTGTGAGTGTGTGTGAGTGCGTTGTGTGTGTTGTGTGTGTGTGTGTTGTGAGTGTGTGTGTGTGTGTGTGTGCGTGTGAGTGGAGGTGTGTGTGTGAGTTGTGAGTGTGTGTGATGTGGTGAGTGTGTGTGAGTGTGTTGAGTGTGTGTGTGTCGTGTGAGTTGTGTTGAGTGTGAGTGTGAGTGAGTGGAGAGTGTGTGGTGAGAGTGTGTAGTGTGGTGAGAGTGTGTAGTGTGTGTGAGTGTGTGTGTGTTGTGTGTGATGTGTGTGTGTGTGTGGTGGTGTGTGTGTGAGTGTGTGTGTGTTTTGTGTTGTGTGTGTGTGTGTGGTGTGTGTGTGAGTGTGTGTGTGTAGTTTCATCCATGAATGCATGAAATTCATATGATGGGGAATACCACACTACCCATCAGCAAGCACAGTTATACCAGAAGCAATGTATGCATGATGCTGAGTTGGAAAGAGTATACTTTTCTCACTGCTTTTTTTTCGTTTTTTCTTTTCTTTATGTGTCGTGCAAGAGGTTGATTTGCAAGGGTAAAGATGGTGGTTTGCAGGGGTGAAGATGGTGGTTGCAGGTGGATGGTGTTATGCAGGTTGCTTGATGGAGGGGTTGGCTGCTTTCCGTGAGTTGTTGGTCGGTTGAGGTGGTGTTTCCGTAGGGAGGTTTTTCAGTGTTAGCAAAAGGTTAGATGTGTGTTACATGTGCCCCGCAATGTTTCTAGTAAAGTGATGAGCGCAAGTGCATAAACCCCTTGAAGCTAGTTCAGAGGGCATCCTATTTGTCGAAGGTTCCCCCACACTGCCAAGGTTCCACCCCACACTGCCAGGTTCACTCCACACTGCTGTCCCCCCCCAAGTTCACCACCCCACACTGCCAAGGTTCACACCCAAACAGCCAAGGTCACTCCACACTGCCAATGTTTCACCCCATACGGCCAAGTTCACCCAAACAACCACACTGCCAAGGTTTCTCCTCCACAACTGCCAAGGTCACCTCAACTGCCAAGGTTCACCCACACTGCCAAGGTTCACTCCACAACAGCCAAGGTTCACAGCCCACACTGCCAAGGTTCACTCCACACTGCCAAGGTTCACCCCACACTGCCAAGGTTCACTCCACACTGCCAAGGTTCACCCCACACTGCCAAGGTTCACTGCCCCCTTTGAACCTTTGCATATGTTTTCTATTTTTTGTCACTGTTTCACACTCATCGACCTTGTTCACACTGAGAAAATCACATCGAACAAATGGCTTGGTAACCATTTGGTCAGTGAACAATGTATAGCCCAGCCCATGGATTATTCCATCAAATTGTGAAAAACGTTCACCAAAATAAGCCCAACATCCGCGCTGACTGGAGTATGCGCACCAGTTTGGAACCCGCACCGGGACAAGCACGTTAAGAAATTAAAGAAAGTGGCAAAGGTTTGCGACAAGGTAAAATTCAAGAGCTAAGGGAAGTCCTTCGAAGAAAGGTTAGGGAAAATCGGCCTAACGACACTGGCGCCAGGAGGTTAGGGGGGACATGATAACGAGCATACAAAAACTGCGTGGAATAGCAAGGTGGAACAAGACAAGATGTTCCAGAGAGTGGAACATACAGAAAACAAGGGTCCCACTCTTGGAAGTTTGAAGACTCCAGATGAGTCACAAGATGTTTATGAAGTATTTCTCAGTCAAGTGTCAGGAAAGTGAAACAGTCTGGCGAGTGATGTTATTGGAGGCAGAACCATACATAGGCTTTAAGACGAAGAATGATAAAGTTCATGGAGCAAGCGAGAGAGGACTTACAAGCATGCAGTTGGAGAGGTGGGGCCAGGCGCTGAGTCTCGATCCTGCAACCACAATATGTGATAAAATTATGTGATTACATCCAGTGTTGCTTCCCGTTGTAGACACTTCCAACATGAACAGGTCAGTCTCAGTCCACATATAACAAAAGAAGATTATACGAAATTGATTTAAGTTTCTTTCTTCGGTATATATTCCTTAAACGACAGAATCAAGAGCTCGTCGACAACAGTTCTGAAGTGAGAAAATAGACACAGAAAATTTATTTCAGTACATAAGGCATACTTCCTGACTTTGTATAGCATGTAGTTTCCGCTTAAGTGTAATCCTATCAATAAGTGCAACATTCGTAACAACATCGTGAACCTGTTGCAAGAGAGGAAGTCAACGGAAACGAGTGGGGTACTGATGTAGTAAGTAATTTGGACACAGTACTGTGCTATACTAGCTTGATGAAATGAGCATAAAGCATTATTGCGGCAAGGAATAGATACATTTCTGTCCTCATTGTATCTTTACACTTTTGCAGATATGCCGAATCTGCAACGGTGTGTTGTACCATTACATAGTGGGTAATGCCTGTTCGTCTTTGGTTGACGATCAGGTTCATGAAACTCCGTCAAAGTACAGTGGGAAGTCACCTAACTCTGGGGACTCATCAGTAATAGCGCATTCTGGCAGGATGAAGTGGCATCAAAAAATGAAATGATTTGATTACGAATGTTTGCCGATTGAGTTATTTTGGGTTATCATCGAGGATTTACGATATTTCCTTAATTACTTGCTGCCACATCCACCTCAAAGCCACTAGATTCGGGGTGTGAGTAAATCTCTGTGGTTTGCCATGCTGTTTGCACCAGCTGGAGCTCAAATAAACGTGGTGATCCCAAGAGTAATAGGGAACTACAAGATTTTTAATACAGTACACACAGAGTGAGATAGACCCATTCTCTACTTCCTAGGCTCTATCAGCCCTCTATACACATTCTGATTGACAGGAAAATAGCTTGACTTAGAGAGTATACAAATCTGTAGTGGAGGGAAGGCGGGGTAGGGGTCGGCCTAGGAAAGGTTGGAGGGAGGGGATAAAGGAGGTTCTGCGTGCGAGGGGCTAGGGTTTTTTAAGCAAGCGTGCATAAGCGTTTAGACAGAGCGAATCAGAGACAAATTGGTTTTAGGACTTCACGTGCGTTGGAGTTTTAAGCAAGGTAAAAATTTATGAAAAGATTCAGGGAAACCGCAGGTTGGACTTGAGTCCTGGAGAATGGGAAGTAAGTCAATCTTCACACTGAAGGAGGGGATGTTAATGTTTTTCAGTTTTATAACAGTAGTGTAGGCATGCCTCTGGCAAGAACAGTGAAGGAGTAAATGATGATGAAATTTTTCTATATTTTTTTTTTTGGGCCCCCTTCCTTGTGATAATCCCACACCTCCTTTTAATCTCCAAACTATGGATACTCTTCATTATATTCACACTACACATGGCCCTCGGACATATATCTCCACTGCCTCCAGCCTTCACCTGTTGCAACATTCACAAACATGCCTCACAAGCGACCCATACAAGAGTCGTTGGTGTTACCATATTCTCATAGATTACCCTCTCGGCTTTCGTGGATAAAGTTCTTTGTCTCCGCAGATTCCTCAGTGCACCACTCACCCTTTTCCACTCATCATTCTATGATTCACCTCATCCTTCAGAGACTAATCTGCTGACACGTCACTCCCAAAATTCTAAACACATTCACACTCATCCATGCTCACTACCTCCAATCTTAATATCCGATATTCCGTTACCTATTTTTTTGTTATCCTCAACACCTTTCTATTTTCCTATATTCACTTTTTACTTCCTGTCTTTTACATACCCTACCAAACTCATCAACCAACCCTGCAACTGTCTCAGAATCTCCCAAAGCACAGTGTCATCAGCAAAGAGTAACTGTGACAAACTCCCACTTTGTGTTATGATTCTTTATCTTTTAATCCTCACCTCTTGCCAAAACACCCGAGCATTCACTTCTCATACTACTTCCATCTCTAAATATATTGAACAACAAATGGTGACATCACACATACCTTTCTAAGCCTAACTTTATACAGACTGGGAAATAATCCCCTCTGTCGCCTATAGTATACTTTAACTTGAAACTCACTATTCTGTAAAAACTTTACAACCGCTTTCAATAACCTACCTCCTATACCATACATTTGCACATCTGCAACAATGTCCCACCCGATCAAATGCCCTTTTACCAAATTCACGAATGCCACAATAACCTCTTTACCCTTATCTAGAACTGTTCACATCACATAGTGTCATTCAATTGGTAATTTCTCTCAACCTGACATCTTCTTTAATACAGTTTTCCGGCTTTTGAAAACCTTTTTGGGGGGTTAAAAATCTCTCACATGAATAAATAAAGTATTAAACTCTTTTACAGTTGTGTATATAAAGATATATATATTATATAAAATATATATATATATTATATATATAATATATTTTATATATATTATGTATATATATATATATATATATATATATATATATAATATATATATATATTTTATAAAACACTGATCTCTGGGTGAAGGAGACTCGAACCTACGAACCTAGAACAAGGTAACCAGTGCTTTACCAATCTACCCACACGGACCAATACCTTGGCGTGTAGCATGAGCTACACGTTTGATCCAAAGGGAGCCAGCTTTCAGGGAGAAGGCTTACAGCTTTTTTATCTCATCCCCTGCATGCATCAGCCTTACTCGAGATTTGAACAATGCTCATGCTACACGCCAAGGTATTGGTCCAGTGTGGGTAGATTGGTAAAGCACTGCGTACCTTGTCCTAAGGTTCGTAGGTTCGGTTCCTTCAGCCAGAGATCAGTGTTTTTGTATATTTCGCATGCTCCGCGAATTCCTTGCATTGTTCAAATCTCTAGTAAGGCTGATGCATGCAGGGGATGAGATGAAAAGCTGTAAGCCTTCTCCCTGAAAGCTGGCTGCCTTGGATCAAACGTGTAGCTCATGCTACACGCCAAGGTATTGGTCCAGTGTGGGTAGATTGGTAAAGACTGCGTACCTTGTCCTAAGGTTCGTAGTTCGAGTCTCCTTCAGCCAGAGATCAGTGTTTGTGTATATTTCGCATGCTCTCGCGAATTCCTTGCATTGTTCAAATCTCTAGTAAGGCTGATGCATGCAGGGGATGAATGAAAAGCTGTAAGCCTTCCCTGAAAGCTGGCTGCCTTGGATCAAAACGTGTAGCTCATGCTACAAAGCCAGGTATTGGTCCAGTGTGGGTAGAATTGGTAAAGCACTGCGTACCTTGTCCTAAGGTTCGTAGGTTCGGTCTCCTTCAGCCAGAGATCAGTGTTTGTGTATATTTCGCATGCTCTCGCGAATTCCTGCATTGTTCAAATCTCTAGTAAGGCTGATGCATGCAGGGGATGAGATGAAAAGCTGTAAGCCTTCTCCCTAAAGCAGGCTGCCTTGGATCAAACGTGTAGCTCATGCTACACGCCAAGGTATTGGTCAGTGTGGGTAGATTGGTAAAGCACTGCGTACCTTGTCCTAAGGTTCGTAGGTTCGAGTCTCCTTCAGCCAGAGATCAGTGTTTGTGTATATTTCGCATGCTCTCGCGAATTCCTTGCATTGTTCAAATCTCTAGTAAGGCTGATGCATGCAGGGGATGAGATGAAAAGCTGTAAGCCTTCTCCCTGAAAGCTGGCTGCCTTGGATCAAACGTGTAGCCATGCTACACGCCAGGGTATTGGTCCAGTGTGGGTAGATTGGTAAAGCCTGCGTACCTTGTCTAAGGTTCATAGTTCGAGTCTCCTTCAGCCAGAGATCAGTGTTTGTGTATATTTCGCATGCTCTCGCGAATTCCTTGCTATATATATATATTATATATATATATATATATTATATATATATATATATATATATATATATATATATATATATATATATTTTATATAAATGAAATCACGAAACAAGTGGTTCTGAATCATTAACAGATCTGCAGCTGTCCAGGACTCGATCCTGCATTCCTGTGCCCAGCTCTGTGGGAAGTAAATAAAGTATGCATCCCTTTATGCACTGGACCATCAATCCTTAACCAGGTACTCAGCAGTACTGAGCGTGTTTTCCCTGGTACAAGGACATATGTGGTGATGGATAGGTAAAACTCGCGATTTTGTCTTAAATAACAACGCTCTTCTTGCCGAATAAGGCAAGCGAAAATTTGTGTATGAAATAATTTTGCAAAAATCATTCTAAATCTAACAAAAAATATATATATTTAATTTTACTTGTGTATTATTAAATTTCTTATCTAAAAAAATATTTAGTTGGGTTAGGCTAAATTAATTGCGGTTGTTATAATAAGGTTAGGTATGTTATCTACCGTTCTTTTGCTACAAAATTATTAATTTTTACATTAACATAAATGAAAAAAATATATATTTTTAAACGTATAAGAGAAAATTTTAGAAAGGATTTAATTTTAATTTAATTTTAATATATATATATATATATATATATATATATATATATATATATATATATATATATATATGTTCGACACCATGCCTAACCCTTCTAGGGTAGGGTAGGTGCCTGAGCCCGAGCCTTTAGCTCATAAGACTGTCATTCCCATTTGCCCCCTTGGGGCGGGGATGGCAGACCAGAGAGGCCTAGCTTGTGGCTAGGCCTGGGGACAGTTGGTCCCAAAGATGAGGAGGTACTTGTGCCTCCTCCCATGGGAGACTTAGGTCTCAGACACTCCCTAAAGAGGGAGCCAAGGCCGGGCCACCACTTGGAAAAGGCCCGGGCCGGGAGAATACTGGCTAATCTTTAACTAACTAACTATATATATGTCGTGCCGAATAGGCAGAACTTGCGATCTTGGCTTAAATAGCAACGCTCATCTTGCCATATAAGACAAGCGAAAATTTGTGTATGCAATAATATCGCCAAAATCATTCTGAACCTAACGAAAAAAATATATTTCACTGTGTTTGTTTAGTATTAAAATATTGTAAACAAATCTAAAATATATTTAGTTGGGTTGGGATAAAATAAGTTGCTCTTGTTATAATAAGGTTAGGTAAGTTTTCTAAGATTCTTTTGGAGCAAAATTATAAATTTTTACATCAGCGTTAATGGAAAAAAAAACATATCTTTAAACGTATAAGAGAAAATTTCAGAAAGGACTTAATTTTAAATGAGTTCTTGCTAATTGACCAGTTTTACATATTCGGCACGACATATACATGTAGTGCAAGAACTCGTTTAAAATAAAGTCCTTTCTGAAAACTTATCTAACCTTATTATAACAACCGCAATTTAATTTAGCCTAATCCACCTAAATATATGTACTCCTTCCAGTACATATTTAAAGGCGGAGTAGAAGTCATCCTAAGAAAGGTTGCAGGGAGAAGGCAAGGGCTTTGTATGCGAGGAGCATGGACATCCAACAGGCGTGAGTGAGCGTGTTAGATCCTCGTGGAGGCAAGTGGATTTTATGATCAAGGTAATATTTATGTAGGGGTTCAGGGAAAGTGGTTAATCAGATGAGAGTCCTGGAGGTGGGAAGTACAGTCATTGTGGAGAAATTTTCTCCAGGAGGGGGGTATCAGCCCCCTTCAGCCCCCTTCAGCCCTTTCAGCCCTGAGGGGCCACTCAGAAGGGGCAAGCGTCTTGTTTACTGCTAGAGTGAGTAATTGATCACAGATGTCGTATGCGTGGTCAAATGACCTCTGCTCCTTGCAGTGGTGTTGCAACGTGTATTTTTATAAGAGACAGTACATCTCTTACTTAGCAGGACAATTAAGGAAAATCCTGCTCCCACTTTATTACCATAGTAAAGATATTGTACATTGTTGTCTATGATTAAGACAGCAAGAAACAAACATTCTGCTTTGCTTCATCGAGGAGGTGACAAGGATGCAAGGTACTAGGTCAGCGTTTTTTTTTTGTGCTGGGGGCAGTGACTGCATGGAGCGGTGTGAAGACGCCAGACTAACTTTGACTCTACTACGAGACACTGACGCCAGGATAACCAGCAAAGGACACTGATCTGTGCGTTAGTGTGAATAAAGTGTCTCACACAACACAATAAACACTTAAGAGAAGTGTGATCAGCTTCTCTTGTGATACATTGTGAACAACAAAGACAAATCTTGTGGAACATAGTGTACCAGTGTGCGTTTCCTAGACAATGGAAGACGTGGACATCCAAGGACACTTCAGCTTCTATCAAGTCACCGATATCTGTCGAAGGTGTTGAGAACACCATAGCTCACGTTACAAAGAGCAAGGTATGTTACGAATTTCTTGTAGATCGGGGGATTGCGCAATTCTTGAGTCACAAGGAGTTTGTAATCAACCTATAATCGGCAGTAAGGTGTGGACTTTTGAGTCCAAACAAGTAAGTATTCGTCAGCCATCATCGAATGAAATATGCTGACATAACACCCCCTAGGGGTAATTTATACTTACAAATTGTATCTCTTGACAGCCCACTGTTGTGATGGTTTCGACAGCTTCTAGACCTCGTCTGCAGGGGCGGCTGTGTAGACGATTTGCTGTCATTTATCAGCTAAGTGTTCATTATATATATTTATAATGAACACAGCAGGTAAGGCCAAATAATCTCAACAGTCATGCACACTGAGTGAGGGGTGTGGATATTATAGTTTGTAAGGGCAACTGAAGTGAATTATCGGCGCGCCTCTAGCAACAACAGTGACGGAATAAGTGATAGTTAAAGATCAGAGGACTCACAGGTAAGGACCCACGAGGGGCGAGAGGCAAGTGGGGACAGTGCGAAGAATAGACGGTGAGAGAAATGGCTTGAGTCGAAGAGAGAAGAGTCAGGACTAGACCCAACAGCTAACTAAGCCTTGAAAGCAGACGGAACAGCAACACAAAAAACAGGAGAAAACTCAGTCGTCCGGCTGGCTATCTGCATCTTGCATTCTTGATGTTGATGGGCGGCTGGCAGAAGCTAGCTTCTTGATTGGTCAGGTGTCGTTAAAGTGTGAGTCAGGAATTACATCATTTCTTCAGTGTTGGAGGCATTCCTTATGTTGTGCAGTTGTTGGGAGGAAACGATGAGTAGTCTTGTAATCTTGGGTCGAAATGCTGGGTCGGCTTGTAACTGGTCAAAGGTCATCTTGAGTGCTGTGAAGGAGCAATGGGTTCCTTTACGATTTGTAAACTTTACTGTTCTGTCGAGTAATTTCTCGTACAAAGTGTCGACATTCATGGTGGGTTCTTGGTCAGGAGTCGTACAATAAGTTATATCTTTCCAGTGCAGGTATTGATCTTGGTGTTGGTCATCTGTATTAATACGTCGAGTGATGACTGGTGAGGTTTTTGTTGGTGGTTGCAGCATTGAAGGTTCATTCAATGTTGGTGTCTCCGCTACAGAGTGTATAGAAGACTGTGGTGGAATCGTGGCTTTTGATTGGTCCATTTGTGTAGTGGTGAGTGGAGGCGAATGAATGAATATTTGCGCCGCCACGACGAGCCAATCGACGAATAGGAGGCGTGGTGCTGTCTTTGATGTTATCAGGTGAATGTTGATTGGAGGATTCAAAAGAGGATGCGTCGTCGTTATCAATTATTAATTCCTTCAAGTCATCTGGCGCTTCAAAACTGACGATCTTTGGGATTATTTTCAAAATTTCAGCTGATGGTGGACTTGCAGGGAAGTTAAATGATGGCATGTTGTTAAGTGCGAGAAGTTCATTAATAGTCGTGTTGAAAGAGCCAGGTTTTGCAGCATTTTACATGTGAGCAAACATCATGCAGTAATAGAATTTGGTAGAGATATATATATCATCAGGTGGAGGTTGGGTAGTGAGATGTGGTGGAGACGACTGTTGAGTGGCTTGTAGAATCTTGGATGTTGTAGATTGAATCTTGGCAATTGCAGCGTATGTAGGAAAGGTTCCAGATGACTTCTTTGTTTCTTCCTTCAGTTTCTTAGAGAGGATATCCTTACGCACTGGACATTTGGCTGCAAGAGTATGGTGGTCACTTTTACAGTTGATGCAAGTGGGAGCAGCAGTGGAAGTGCAAGAACGAAAATTGTGTCCTGCAGACCCACAGGTGGAACATATCTTCTTATGTTTCACGTGGCAGTCGGCAGTAGAGTGACTGTACGAGTAACATGTCCAGCAAGGTGTTATGTACGTGAAGCGTTCAGGTTCAATCTGTCGAGGTTGATGTGACAGTAAGAGATGGCCAGGCCATCAGACAGTGCTCTGGTCGCCATGGGAACGTCCAGAATGTGACCTTGAGCATTGAGGAAGCGTTGGGGATCTTCACAACGGAGTCAGTCTTGGCCCAGGTGTTGAGGTCTTCAAGAGATGATGTAATTTCCTGGATGGACATGTTCGTGATCAGCCTGTCAAGACGTTTCATAAACACTGAACGTTCTGCAAGCATGTATGGTGACGTGGAGATGGTATAGCCGCGATAGTTAGTGTATTAATTCTAGTGTATATATCATGTTTATATGTCATTTATAGGGTTTATTATGTCATATTAGATCAATTCTGATAGATAAATAAGCCGTAGAGTTGATATTAGCGCAATAATGATGAATTTTCTCCGGACTTCTCCTGCCTTCCGAGTGCCAGGATGTTGCAAGCTGGTTCATGATTGGTTGGCACTCCTTGTATAAACTCCACCCACTGGTTCATGATTGGTTGGCACTCGTCGTATAAACTCCACCCACTGGTTCATGATTGGTTGGCACTCCTCGTATAAACTCCACCCACTGGTTCATGATTGGTTGGCACTCGTCGTATAAACTCCACCCACTGGTTCATGATTGGTTGGCACCCCCCTCGAATAAACTCCACCCACTGGCTGATTGGTTGACACCCTCTATAACTCCACCCACGGGTTTCATGATTGGTTGACACTCCCGATAAACCTACCACCTTATATAAACCCAAATCCAATTATATATTACAAAAAAATACAAAAAAAACAAAAAATAAAAAAAATTTTCCCGGGGTATGTGAGCAGCAGACGGCGCGCCGATTTCACCTACAGAAAAATCTGTAATTCCTTGTAAAACGTCGTGGGACATTTTTTTCTTGCACCTTTGTGTACCAAGTGAAACTTTTTTTCTACACCAAAAACCCAAATTTCCATAATTTTTCGATTTTTTTTCGCTCGCGCCGCAGCACGTAAGACCTCCTTTAAAACGCCCAAATAAAAAGAAATAACGCAGCACGTAAACCTGCCTTTAAAGACTGACCAGGTAGTAAGAAAGTAACGCAGCACGTAAGACCTGCCAAAGACTGACAGTAGTAAAAAAGTAACGCAGCACGTAAACCGCCATTAAAACTGACCGGGTAGTAAAAAAGTAACGCACACGAAAAACCCCCAAAAAGACTGACAGGTAGTAAGAAATAACCAGCACTAATACCTCCCCTTTAAAACTGACCAGGTAAAAAGAACGCAGCACGTAAGACCTGCCATTAAGACTACCGGGTAGAAGAAAGAAACCAGCACGTAAGACCTCCAAAAACTGACCAAGTAAAAAGTAACCAGCCGTAAGACCTGCCATTAAGACGATCGGGTATAAAAATAACGCGCACGAAGACCGCCATTAAACTGACCAGGTGTAAAAAGTAACGCAGCACGAAAGACCTGCCTTTAAAGACTGCCCCGGTTAGTAAGAAAGTAACGCACACGTAAGACCTGCCATTAAGCCTAAAGGGTTTAAGAAAGAAATAATCTGCGATTATGTAAATGGATTAAAGATATGGTGTACGGTGGTGTGTGTGTGTGTGTTGTTACTCACCTATTGAGGGGGGGGTCGATCCGAGCTCCTCCCCCCCCTCTTCACTATCGCTACTTCACCTCCCTAGCCGGACTTTTATAAACCCTCGTTTTAAAGCGTAGGGATCCTGCCTCCCCAACATCTTTTTCCCAAACTATCCACTTACGACTACTCGGACTGAAGAAATATTTCCTAACTCCCTGTGTTTCACTTTGCTTCACTTCCAACTGTGCCCCCCTTGTTCTTTGCGTCCAATCTCTGGAAAAACTCCTGTTTTTTGCCACCTTGTAAAATTCTCTCAGATTTTTTATGTCGTATCAGCCCCCCTTTCTCCCCTGTCCTCCAGTCGCGGGTTTGATTTCCCTTAACCTCCCTCGAGGACATACCTCTTAGCTCTGGGACTTGTCTTGTTGCAACCTTTGCACTTTCTCTATTTCTTCACGTGCTTGCTAGGTGGGGGTTTCAAACCGGTCCCCGCAACTCCAAAGGGCCAAACTACACGGTGCGGGTCCAATGATTCCTTATTAAATTCAATGCTTTTTCGAGGTTTGCTAGGGCCCCATATGCTCCATTATTTGGTTGATGTGCGCTTCGGAGATGTCCTGGTGTTATACCCCCCCAAGATCTTTTTCCTTGAGGGGGGTTTTGTAGTCTCTACCCCCTAACTGTACCCGTCTGGGGCCCTTTTTGCCCTTCCCCAATCTCATGATTTTGCACTTGGTGGGTTTGAACTCCGGAGCCAATTTCGGACCAGGTCTGCCCCCTGTCCAGACCCCTTGAGTTCTCCTGGTCTCGATCGAGTGAATTCCTCATAACTCACGTCATCTGCAAACAGGGACACCCAAGTCTATTCCCCGCTGCGTTCACAAAACCAAAACAGCACTGCCTAGACTGACCCCTGTTTGTGGTTGTGTTGTGTGTGTGTGTGTGTGTGTGGTTGTTTTTGTTTGTGTTGTTGTGTTGTGTTTGTGTGTGTTATGTATGCGGGAATCTATTTTTAAAATAACTTAATTAAGAAAAAGCGTGATGCTTATAGAATAAACGAGTATGTGAAATACATTGTGTTCATTAAATGTGTTGTGTGGTGTGTGGTGTGTGTGTGGTTTGTGTGGTGTGTGTGTAGTTTGTTTGTGGGTGGGTTTTGTTACTCACCTTTTTGACTCACCATTTGGGGTTTGCAGGGGTCGAGTCCTAGCCCCGGCCCCGGCCTCACGGCCGCTCCCGGGTCCCTTGCCCTCCTTGAGTTTTATCATCCCCTCTCTTAAACAAATTATGACCTGCCTCCACACACACTTCCCAGCTTTTCCACTTCCTGCACTCTGTGACTGAAAAAGTACTTCCTTAATCCCTGTGGTTCATCGTGCCCCTTAAACTGCCAACTGTGACCCCTTGTTGCGTGCCCCATCTCGAACACCCTGTCTCTGTCTCCCTTGTCGATTCCTCTAGTATTTTATATGCCCTTTATTATGCCCTTTTAACCTCTCCTCGTGGACAAACCCCTAGCTCCGGACTTCTTTTTTGCAAACATTAACGTTTTTCTCAGTTCCTTTTACACCTTGGCTAGTGGGGGTTTTCCAAAACTACGCTGCTACTCCACAGGGCCTAACGTAACATGTACAGGTTTCCTGAATGACTCCTTTTTTAATTCGGAATGGTTCTTGGGTTGCCGGGCCCCGATGCTGCAGCATAATTTTTTTTAAATGTTCCCGGGATAAACCGTGCACATACCCGGTGTTAAACCACCCCAAGATCCCCCTTTGAGTGAGGTTTTTTTAGGCTCTGCCTCCCTATGCTTCCCCTTTTGTCCCTTTCCCCAATCCTCATACTTTGCTCTTGGGGGGTTGAACTCCAGGAAATTTTGCTGGAAAAGGGCCTGCACCTTCTGACCCTTTGCATTCTCCCCTGCTCCCCCCGTTGAATTCTTTCTCATCAACTTCACATCACCTGAAAAACAGGAACACCTCTGATCATTCCTTCCGTCTGTCGTTCACAAAGCCGGGAGCAGCCCCCTCCAGCACTGATCTCTGTGGAAACCTCGCTCGTTCAGGCCCCACTCTGGCACTTCGCCACGACCATAACTCGCTTTTTTTCTTCCTGACAGGATTCCCGATCCACTGCAATGCTTTCCCTGTTACCCCCTGCCTGTCCCCAGCTTTGGCAAAAATCCATGTGGAACTTGTCAAACTTTTTTTTTTACACCCAAGAAAATGGTCACCCACCCCTCTCTCCTTGTCTTACTGCTTCCCCCTGTTATAAACCCAAAATTTTTGTGATGCGGGATTTCCCGTCCCGAAACCGGCGGCAGTCGATGATAACCATTCCTTTCTAGTCACCGCCAATCTTCTCCTATAATTTTTTCCATGCCTTCCATACTAACGCTCAGTATTTAATGCTTCTTTTTTTTGTCCCCTTTTTTAAAAAATTTGGAAATAGATATCGTCTTCCATCCCCGGAAGCCCCCCGTTTCAAATACGTTTTTATGATAGTTTTAGGGGGTACCAAACGCCCTGTTCCCTCTCTCAAACCCATAAAGGAGTTATCCTCCCCATCCCTTTGAGGTATCTATTTCGCTTAAACAGCCCTTTCCTTTTTCCTCGGTTGATGTATTGTGTCCAACATTGGTGGTACCCCCCTCTCTCCTTTTTTTGGGGGCCCTCGTGAACCTTAACCGAATCTATGGACTCCCACATACTTCGCGCCTTTTTTTGAAACCTCCCATCCCCCCTTCCCAGCATGATTCCCGGGCCCTTTGACTGTTATTTTCCTCCGATGTGGCTAACAACACTTTGGGTCAGATTTGGCTTTCGCTGCATTTATTCTCGTACGTCTTTGCCCCCCATCCTCCTGTGTATATTCATTTCGGGTTTTTCGACGCTCCCCTTTATTCTCGGGGTCCTTTCCCTTCTATACTTTTGATTCCCTACACACTTGGTTTTCTGGCCTCCCTGCCCCTTTTGGGTGAACCAGGGTCACCCTGGTTTTTTTTATTATCCTTTTTCCCCTTGGGTACAAACCTCTCCTCACTTCCTTGCATATTTTGGTTACTATTCCATCATCTCTTTTACTGACTCCACTGCCGTTCTCGCCCCACTGAACCCCATTCGGGAAGTTCTTCGTGCCGGGGTAGTCCCCTACTTTTAGTTTTTTATTTCGCCGGCCTTTTCGCTTTCCCCCCTCTGTAACTCGGCACCACCCCTTCCTTCTGACTCTCCACCTGTTTTGTATCGGTACCACCCCCCTTTTTTCTGACTCCCCCTTTGTGTTGTACTGGTACCTCCCTTTCCCCCTTCTACCTCCCCTTTGGGGTTGTATCGGTACCTCCTTTTTTCGACTCTCCACCCTTTGGGTTGTACGGTACCATCCTTTTTCTGACTCCCACCTGTTTTTTGTACTGTACCACCTTTTTTTCTTCTACTCTCCACCTATTGTTTTACGGTACTCCCTTTTTTCCCTGACTCCCACCTTTGTGTTGTACTGTACCACCCCCTTTTTTCGACTCGCCACCTTTTGTTGAAACTGGTCCCAATCCCTTTTCACCTCCCACCAATTGTTTGTTATCGGGTACCACCCTTCTTTCCTGACTCCCCCACCTTTTTGTTGTATCTGGTACCATCCCTTTCTCTGACCTCCACCTTTTTGTTTTTAGTACCACCCCTTTCTTTCCCGACTTTCCCCCGTTGTGTTTACTGGTACCATCCCTTCCTTCTACTCCCACCTTTTTTCGTTTTATCGGGGTATTTTTCCTTTCCTTCTACTCTCCACCTGTCGTGTTGTATCTGGTACCTTCCATTTCCTTACACTGCTCCCTTCATAACTTAGTTCGGCTGCAAGGGTCGACTTGGACCTTATTTGTCAAGGGTCCAAGCGGACAGATGTCGTCGAATTCTCTTTTATTTTCGGGGTTTTTTGTGTATTGTGTTCTTAGTGTTTCTGTTAGTGATCAACATTCTAGATCTGCAAAAGTCTTATGTTAAATTATTAATGGCTTTTTCATATTTTGGTTCCATTTTTTAAAAAAAAAAAAAAAAAAATAAAACCCTATTCAATTCCAAATTTTATTGGGTTTTTAATTTTACATAACCATTGTACCAGGGGGTTGGGAACATTAGTTTTTGAGATTGTTTTTTGTATATAAATTTTATACACAATAGAAAAAAGGGCCGGTTTTTTTATTATATAGCTATTTTTTTTTTTTTAATGTATGCAGGGGGTGGGGTTGTCCTCTGTTTAGTTATATGTAGTTTTTTCTTATTTAAAGTTCACACAGGGGCAAAATTACAATTTGGATTATTCTTTGAAGGGATAAATTGAAAGTGAGTGGGTCGGGGAGGTTAAAAGGGGGGGGGGTTTCTGTGGCTTGAGGGGAAAACCCAATCCCTTCGTGTGTTAGGGGGAGGGGCGGGGGGGGGGAGAGGGTCGGGGAGAGGAGATCGTGGTAGCAAGGGTTTTTTTTTATAGGAGTAACATGCCGCGGATGAAAGCAACATTAAGGTAACTTTTGTGAGGAATGTTTTCTTTTTTATTTGAGGGGATTGCCTTATTTACTGTATAGGAGGAGATTGGGAATTTTGTCATACGACGGGTGATTGGGAAACCGAGGGGGGGGGGGTTTTTGGGGTTTTTACCAATTTGTTGGGGATGGGGAGTTTTTAGATTATGGGAAGGGGTGGTTGGGGGATGAGTAACTTTTGTACAAGGGTAGCTGCACACGGATAGGCCACAGGAGCAATACCGTTCGGAGTTAGACTTTTTATGTGGGGTTTTTGGACCATAGGGCGGTTATTTGGGGTCTTATTTGGGGGGAAGGTTAGGAACACACTGGGTTTTTAAAAAATAAATGCAAGACTCGTGAAGTGGGGGGGGGTTGGGGATGCTTTTTGGGATTGGTGGGACCTTTTTGGGGAATAAGGGAATGGGGGCGTGTTCTTGGAAGGGGGGAAACACAAAGCCGGGGATTCGGGTTCTTTAAAAATACGGGGCGGAAGGGCCAGTGGAGGATTGGTTTCAGAATAAAAGGGAAAGCAGCTGAAGGAGGTTAAAGGGGGGAGGGGGGAGGCAGCAAGGAACCGTGGGGGCTTTTTAAAGTAATTGACGAAATGCCTAAAACAATTTGATGCGGGGCGTGTGAGGGGAGGGTTGGAGGCTGTATTGTGGAGGGGGTAAACCTTCGGGAAGTTTTAAGACGTCAGGGGAAAACAGCAGGGGTCAACTTTTTGCAATTAAGGTATTAGGGGGAAAGGGGGGATATCATAAAGGTCAGGTGCTTACTACAAAAGAAGGCAAGATTATGCTGATTTCGATTTCGGAGAAATGGGGAAAAAGGGGAGGGGGGGCATGCTTTTTTGGGAAGTTTGAGGGGGGGGGGGTTAGGGCAGAAAAGGGGGGGGGGGAGAAGAGATGGGGGGAGATTACATGGGGGGAAATTTAGGACAGTTTCAACATGAGTACGGCAAAACGCCGGCATCAAGGGATTTCAAATGATTTTTTTTAAATTCATTTGGACATATTTAAAAATTTCTGGGGGAGGGCATGAATTGTATGATGCGGGGGGGCAGCTGGGCAGACACAAAGCTTGGGGTGGTTTTGTGGTTTTGAAAAAGAAGTGGGAAAAATTTTAATGTCATAGACATTTCACAATGTTTCTGACTACAAATTTTTTTCAAAGAAAAAAGAATGGGTGAAGAAGGGAATTGGGGGAGGTTTTAACAAGGGGGAGATGGGGAACCGGGGTGAAGTATGGAGTTGGGGAGGGCACAAAGGAACTTTTTGGAGGGTTCCCGGGGGGAGGACTTTTGGGATAATTAGGAGATCAATGACGTGTGGGTAGAAACTTTTTGAGGCTTGTTTTTGCGCTGGGTTTTTTGGGCGGGGTGGGGCGGGGTCATACGCATACTCCGGCTTGGGAAAGCCAATTAATGGAAGATTGGGAGGGCTTGTTAAAATGGGAGGGGGTTTAGGCAGGGGGCCCTCTTTTTTTACATTCTGTTTGTGGCATGCAGCAACCGTCTATGGGTCGTTTAGGGGTGGGGGCATTAAATGGGGAGGGAGGAGTGCTTAGGCATTTTGGGGTAGTGGGGACACCACAACCTGAAGAAGGGGTGGAGGGATTGTTACGTGGGGAGGGGGTTTGGGGGTTTTTTGGGGAGGTCGGCTGGAGTGAAAGGGCGAAATCAAGTTACGGGGTAGTGGCTTGGGTGGGGGGGGGGCTTGGGGTTGGGTTTTTGGGGGCGTGGGGATAAAATTTTAAAGTTGTGGGTTTTATACATGGGGAACATCAGGAGGTAATTCAAGCGGCGGGAGAAAGCATATAGGTTAGGGGGGTTTACGGGGGGGGTTCACATTAAGCAGAGGGGCGGTAAAGTTTTAATTTTGCGGTTTATAGTAGAGTTTTTGGGGATAGTGGAAGTGCATCCTTGAGGACACGGGGACAAGAAATACAGAACGAGCTTACGTTATTTTTGGGTTTTGGAGGGGGAAAGGGTGGCAAAGGAGGGGTTGATGTCGAATTGCACAGGGGGAGTGGGCTTTTAGCTTTGGGGGCCCAGGGGGAAAGCCCTTTTAAAGAAAACAAAATTCGTCAGGGGGGAGGGGGAAAAAGGGGTTAGATGGGAAGGGGGGGGATGTGCAGAGATGGGGGGAGGTAAAGATTTTAAGAAAGTGAAAATTTTTGAGGTGATGGGGGGAAGGCAGAAGTGGGGAGGTAAAGATTTAAAAAAAGGAAAATGCAGGGTTTTGTTAGTTTAAAAAGAGGTGCGCTAAAGTGGGCGGGGCGTTTGGTATCTTGAGTAGGGAAAGGAAACCGCAGGCATACGGGGAAACCATTGAGATTTTGGGGGGGGATTTTGGGAAGAACCCGAAGGGTCAGGTTAATCCTAAGGTACGGGAGTTGAAAAACAGATTCAGAGGGAAAATTAGCTTTAAAATATTTTTTTAGTTTAATGGGTTTTTGGGGCGGGAACCATCCGCATCCCCGTGTGGGAGCTGGAAACAGCATTTATTGGGTTTTTTTTTTGTGAAGCATTGCGGGAGGGACGGGTTTGGTTGGGGAGTGTTTTTTTCGTCCTGGTGGGGGGTAATTCACCCTGCGAGCTTAAAATTTAAGGGAAAAGGGGTACACGGGGGGGTAAAAAGGCGATTATGAATTTGGGTGGGTTTTTTGTATGTTTTTCCCGGGAAGAAGATTGGGGGGGAGGGTTTGAATAAACAATTGCGGGGACTAAAAACAGGACTGCTGGTTGGAACAAAAATTTTATGGGGTCGTGGGGAGCTTTTTTTCCAAGAATACCGAGAGCTTACGTTTCCCTCTCCCTCAATTGGGGAAGTGAAACCTGTAAGGGGGCGGTTTTTCCCTTTTGGGAGTGGGTTTTTTTAAAAGGGTTCCCCGGGTGAATGGAACGGTTTTAGCGAATTAAAAGGGTTTAGGAAGGACTAACGGATTTTGGAAAAGGGGATAACTTGTTTTATTAATGGGAAAGTTTTTCTTTTTGTTAGATTTAAATTCAAGGGCTTGTTAAAAAACTTGGGAGGTTAAAATGCTGAGTACATGTTTTTACATTAGCGAGAACGTTTTTATTGGGTTTTTTGGGGGGCCTTGTTTAGGGCCCACTGTATATGTTTTTTTTTTTTTTTTTTTTTGTATAATTCCCAAAAGAACATGTAGGCGTTTTTGTGATAAGGTTTATAGAGAAAATTTTTCATAAGGATTTTCAAAAGCTTGTTTTCAATCACTTGTGTAATGGTAACAAGTTTTTGTTTTTGTTCAGGAAAGAACAATAAACTTTTGGCAAGGGGAAAGGGTTTGGGGATTGGGTGAATTTGGGGGTTTAAAAGCAGTGGTGGCGTGTACAAGAATGTTCTTAAAGAACAAACTCCCGTTTTTTGCTTTTTAAGGGGGAAAACCAAAATGAGATGCAAGGAAAATGGTGCCAGGGTTAAATTTTTTTTTATGGCTAAGTCATAAAATTTTAAAAGATGCACAATTTAGTGGTTTAAAAAAAACTTTTATGATAGTAAATTTGTTTTTTTTAGGGAAAAATAATATTGTAAATACTTTTTGGGGTGATGAGACACACCATTGTCAATATAGTAATGTAATATCTGATGAACGTTTAATAAAAGTTTGTATATATGCCAATCTTTTGGTGATACTAGTTATGTTCCTATGGTTTGGAGGGGGGTTATTTACGTAAGGATTTCTACGCCATGATCAATACTACCACTTTTGATGGTAATTGTCACGAGTGTTGGAATTATAAACTTAACATATTGTCTTATGTATGGTTTGAAATAATATATAGATAAAAGTTCTTCAGAGCTATGTGACACGTTGTTATTAAATATTTAAGTCAACCCCACTTACACCTACCATTGTCTGCATCGCTCTTGGGCTGTGTAGACCCCCTTGCCTGACGCTCCTCAGTAACCTGACAGCAGTGGTACGAGGTGGTGGTGTTGTGTGTCTGTTAACAACCGCTGGGAAATTACTGGTGTTAAATGGGGGTTTTTGTTATCGCAGACGCGTTAATACTATTGGTATTGAACTGCTTCGAGGTGCGATTACACCTAGTTCAGCTCAAATACTCTTACCCAAGATAATCAGGGAGACATACGGCATACAAGATGGTGAATTGTATGGGATAGCGCTGAACGGAGCGCATAGAGTATTTGTGAAACTGCTTGCTGCGACAGTTTATGAATCGGGGGTTTTACGCGCTTTCAAGATGTGTGTTTTGACGTTACTCCTGCTGTGCGTGTGAGACTGGTGGATTTTGTCTCGATATTATACCTGGATAAAAGTTGAGGAATGCCCCCCTTCGAGGCAAACGAAGCTGACATCAGAAACGTATTTGAGAAATATGAACTGTGCATTCTGCCCAGCAGGGTAAGTGGATAATGGGTGCCTACACAGGTTTTCGGGAAGGTAAAATTCAGCCTTAAGATACGTTGCGTCAGCCCATACCGTCATATTTGTATTTTCAAGATTTAGGACACAGGTAATGGTTTTATATCCTGGACAGCGCGTACGTGTCGCATTTGTGGAGAGTATGACCACATAGCGGCGGCATGCGAAAAAACAGACGCGTGACCAAACCTGTGCAAGAAGAAGTAGCCCCAGTCACACGTGAGAAGGTGAGCATCGTTCGTAAAGGAAGGGCGTGGTCGTTTGGGGAGGGGAGATGGTGGAACAGGTTTTTTCGAAATGAGAGTGAGTCCTTCCCTCAGCTGCCTGCACCTGAGTCGTTGCCGAAACCATCTACTGGATTGTACCGCCGGCATGACGTGTTCAGTATTGGTCGAGAGACGAATGTCGTGAGGATTTAGACGAAGTTTTAAGGACCTTGTCACCGCAAGTGGTGGAAGCTCCGTCTCCGGAAGACGTAGCTGGAACTTTCTGAGTCCGGTTTGGGTCAACAATATGAACTCCGCGAAGGACGACGAGACGGGGACATCAGGAACTTCATACTCATTGGAGGTGGATTTTTAGGTACAACCGTGAGGCTTCCTCGGATCTTGACATGGAGGATAAGAACGTTACCAGGAAAGGGGCAGCTACGTCAGATTCAGATGACGTACTGACGCCGGCACAGGGGACTGGGAAAAAAACCTGAGAGGATGGGTGAGGGAGGGTGGGGAGGGGGGGGGTCATGAGGGACGCCATCGCAAGAAGGGAGGCGAATGGGAAGGTACTGTAAAGAAGACACATAGATGTAACAAATCAAGTGGTGAACCACGGAGAAGAGGAAAGGGTGGAAAATATAACAGGCCTTAGGTGTAGACTGCTAATGTTAACGGTTTATGTACTAGACTAAAGAGAGATTGGTTGAGCAGTTTTCTTAGCAAACATAGAATTGATGTTTCTCTTCCTTCAAGAACAAAAATTTCAAAGAAGGAGAAGTGTTGCAGGTTGCAGGTTATACAGTACTGACCCTGCCAACTATTCTTTGAAAGGTGTGTGGGTCTTTTAATAAAAGAGACGAGCCCGTTTGTTTTGCAGAGATGTGAGGGGGGGGGGAGAGGGTGTTGCGAGTGGATGGACTTGGATGGAAAGCGTGTATCCTTGGTAAGTGTCTATGCCCCTGCGGAGAATGACACGAAGGTTCAAAGGGATTTTGTGTGTGAGGACCTTGTTTATTTTTGCGTGGTCTTCCGGAAGTAGCGATAGTGGGGGTGACTGGAACTGTGTCATAAGGGCGGCTGACGTCGAACCCAAAGGGCTGGGCAGTGTCTGCACCTCTCAGAGATTTGTTTGAGGGATGTTAAGTTAAAGAGTGTTTGGGGGAGGGTGTGGGAAACAGAACATACTTTTATCAGAAGGGGATATGCTGCAAGGTTAGACAGAGTGTATATTTCGCAGGGAGTGTTGTAAAGTCTTTTAATACGGGGGAGAGGGTTTTGTCAGATCATAGGGCAGTTGTAGTGGAGTAGGGTGGGAGGGAATGGCCGAAATTATAAGAATTATTGGAAATTAAATATTAGTGTGTTAAGTGATGGGGAAGGGTTGGAGGGTTTTTCTATGCTGTGGAATGAGCTTTCAAGGGAAGCTCAGGAGGTGGAAGACATTGTAACGTGGTGGGACTCGGTGGCAAAGGAAAGGATAAAGTCCTTTTATGTGAGGGAGGGTAGGCGTATAAACACTTTAAAAATAGGGCTAGCGAATTATTTAGAGGATCGATTACGAAGTTGTTAGGGGCAGGGATCGGTTGGTGGTGTTTACCCCCCTGGACGAGATTGTAGACATAAAAGAGAGCTTGCGAACGTGCATAATGAGCGGTTTCAACGGTGAGGGTGCAAGCAGGATTAGAAGAAGTTTTGTGGGGAGATAGGCCATCCGCCGTCAGCAAACCCGCAAAAGCAGGTTTCTGACGGCAATCCCGAGCTTGGGGGTAAAAAGAGACAAGGGAATCCATAGAGCAGGTCAATGATACGAAACACAAAAGCTATGAGTGGGATATGCGGATACAAGGTATAAAAAACACTGGACTAGTAGTGGCGTGGATGAAGTGGAATTAAGTAAGGTGTGCACGTATGCTAAGTGCATTTTGGGTCACAGTGATAGGAAGGCATTGGGTGGGTTATTACTGAGAGGAAATTGAAATTGCTTTACACGGGAAAGAGGAAGGGCAAGTCCCCGGGTATGATGGTTTACCGGGGGAATTTTATTTGCAGCATTGGGAGTTGATTGGGAAGTTCCCTGGTAAGATTTATAAATTGTATGAAGGAGAAGGGTACGTTAGGGGGAAAACAGAATACGGGAGTTGTGGTGTGGTCCAGAAAGGCAAAAGGGGAGCCAAAACCCTTTGGGAATATAGGGCGATATCGTTGCTCTGTGCAGACTATAAGGTTTTCGCAAAAATTTTGGGTAATAGGTAAAATGCGTGGTGGGGAGGGTCGTTTCCGCCATCGCAGTATGGGTTGCCAGGCAGGTCGATGTTAGAAGGTCACGGGCTTATAAGAAGTTTGTGGAGTTTAAAGAGGGGAGGGGGGGGCGGCTTTACTGGCCTTGGACTGGCGAGCCGCCTATGATAGAGTGGAAAGGGGTGGGACTGCAGAGTAAATTCTTCGGAGACAGGGTTATGGAGAAGAAATAGTTGGGGGGGTAAACACGCTGTATAAGGGGGGAAGGATGAGGGACAAATAAATGGGTGTATGGGGACGGACTTGAGATGGGTAGAGGTTTAAGACAAGGTGCCCTATGTCACAGATCTTATTTGCGTGTTTTCAGGATCCCTTTTTCAGGATGGTTGAGAGCACAGTTAGTTTTCCCCGGGGGGGGGGTGGGGTAGGGGAAGGGGATTGTTGGCCGGAATTAATAGGTTTTTAGATGATACAACTGTTTTTGGGTGTGAACCCAAAGTCTATGAAAGGGTTGGAAAAATGTTTTGTGTGTGTTTGAACGTGCCACGGGTAGAAGGTAAATAGTGAAAAGTCGATGATCATGGGGTTGGGGACCTGGAAAGGGGGTGGAAATGGTGAGCTGTAACGTGGTTAACAAAAACTGCGATGTCATTAAAGATTTGTGGTATTATTTATAGAGACGATTTGGATGTGGCGCAGGAGGAAAATTCAGTAAGGACGTTGGAAAAGGTCATTGGTCGTCTGGTTTTTTTGAGGCCCCAACATCTCACTCTGGCCCAACGTGTGATTTTTTGTTAACGTTTTATTGTATAGTAAGGTGTGGCACGTTGCGGCTGTATTCCCCAAATTTCAGGAACCCGCGATCAATGGAATATTGAGAAAAAGTATTTACCTTTCTGTTGGGGATCGAGGTGTGATTGGTTAAAAAAGTGAGGTTATGTTACCTGTACGTCGAGGAGGTTTAGGAAATTTTTGGACTTAAAGCGTAGGGGGAAATGGTTTTTCTAAAGTGGGAGGTTTTGGGGTGTGGGTGTGAAAGGCGGGAAATATGGACCAAGTAAAATACGAGGGTGAAAAAGTGGTATAGGGGAATGGAGTTAAGGGAATGTGAGATTGTACTAAAAGCTTTGTTAAAGGGAAGACACATATGCAACAGTTAGACAACTTTATTCCCCAAACGTTCGCCTACACAGTAGGCTTCTTCAGTCGAATACAGAAAATAGGCAGGAACAGTAGAGATGTGAAGACGATTTTAATCAGTCCATCACCCTTGAAGTCGAGAATTTGAGGTTGTCAGTCCCCCCGGCCTGGCGAAGTTTTAGTTCCATAGTCAGGAACTATCTGAAGATCAAGCGACAGTGCGGAGACTTTTTAAAAACTGTCGGAAAGAGAGGTGCAGGGGAGTAGTAGTAGTAGTAGTAGTAATGAGAGGCCACTGAGAGGTCATGTCCCTCTCAGATCCAACATTTCCCCACTTGAAAAGCTTGTCCAAGGTTTTTCTGTACCAAGATGCCACGGTTGCAGTGTCTGACAAGATGAACATCAAAATGGTATACAATACCGACAGGTTGTTAGGTAAGACACATATGCAACAGTTAGACAACTTTTTTTCCGAAACGTTTTGCTGAATAAAGTTGTCTAACTGTTGCATATGTGTCTTACCTAACAACCTGTCGGTATTGTATACCATTTTGATGTTCATCTTGTCAGACACTGCAACACGTGGCATCTTGGTACAGAAAACACCTTGGACAAGCTTTTCAAGTGAGAAATGTTGGATCTGAGAGGGACATGACCTCTCAGTGGCCTCTCACTACTATACACTACTAACTACTACTACTACTATACTACCCTGCACCTCTCTTTCCGACAGTATTTAAGTCTCCGCACTGTCGCTTGATCTTCAGATAGTTCCTGACTATGGAACTGAACTTCGCCAGGCCGAGGGACTGACAACCTCAAATTCTACGACTTCAAGGGTGATGGACTGATTACATCGTCTTCACATCTCTACTGTTCCTGCCTACTTTCTGTATTCGACTGAAGAAGCCTACTGTGTAGGCGAAACGTTTCGGAATAAAGTTGTCTAACTGTTGCATATGTGTCTTACCTAACAACCTGTCGGTATTGTAACCATTTGATGTTCATCTTGTCAGACACTGCAACACGTGGCATCTTGGTACAGAAACACCTTGGACAAGCTTTTTCAAGTGAGAAGTGTTGGATCTGAGAGGGACATGACCTCTCAGTGGCCTCTCACTACTACTACTACTACTACTACTACTACTACTACTACTACTACTACTACTACCCTGCACCTCTCCTTCCGACAGTATTTAAGTCTCCGCACTGTCGCTTGATCTTCAGATAGTTCCTGACTATGGAACTGAACTTCGCCAGGCCAGGAGACTGACAACCTCAAATTCTACGACTTCAAGGGTGATGGACTGATTACATCTTCACATCTCTACTGTTCCTGCCTACTTTCTGTATTCGACTGAAGAAGCCTACTGTGTAGGCGAAACGTTTCGGAATAAAGTTGTCTAACTGTTGCATATGTGTCTTACCTAACAACAATGTGTAGGAATAGGGAATTGTATGGGAGGAGGTGGGATAAGGGTTTTTCGGACGGTTATAAAAGGCTCACTCTTGAAACCCTGTGAATCTGTGATAATATACGGGCATGCCGAATAAGTTGTCGTGTAGGTCAGTGGGCAATAGCTGGCTCGTCTCTTGGGGGGGGGGTGAGTTGCGTGAATATGAGTTTGGGCATGAATGTTTTTTAGTTGTTATGGATGTGTGGTTGTAGATTCAGGGGTTAGGGTTACTTATTGTACCTTTTGTATACAAAATGACTGGGGTGCCTTTACATATTTGTTATGTTTTTGATGCTTTCTTTGTGTAAAGACTCGTTGTATTCTTGAGTCACTAGTTTTCTTAGTTTTGTTTTTGATTGTGTTATGGAGGTCCAGATATTTGGGTATATAAACGTGCATATATATATGTATATGTATGTGTGTATATATATATATATATATAATATATATATATATATATATATATATATATAATATATATGCGTGTTTTATCCCTTCCCTGTTACTGTTCAATCTAGTCTGTGAGTCACCAAAGTATTAAAGGGATATAACACGTGTACATTACCCTGAGTCGTCCATTGTATCCTATTAAATATGTAGCAACATTATGATTTTTGTTTGTGATTCAAACGTAGTTCATAGGTATCAAGATTGAACACTTATGGAATGGATGGAAATTGCTGACGATTAATATCATCGTCAATTTATATAATATTTATTATGTTAATGAATTTGTGTTAGAGTAAATCATTGAATTTGTGTCTAAGTTGGAATTTCTATAATCAATTGTATATTTTTGTATGCAAATTAACATAAACTATTGTTTAAACATCAATGTAACATGTTTGTATGATGTGCATGTAGGTTATAATGGGTTAAGTGGGGTTTCCACCAGTGTTATATTTGTTACGCAAACAGTTATATCTTTTGGTATTGTGTGTGTTTAGTGAAACGTACGTATGCATTTTATGGTGTGTTTGTCGTATATATCTATACGTATTAGTTAAATTTTTTTTTTTTTCTGGTATTTATGGTGCGTACCTCGTTGTACTCTATAGATTATGTATGGTGATGCTATTTAATTTTTAAGCAGCCTTGTATTTATGATGTTTTAAATAAAATATAAAAAAAATATTTAAGTGAGTATTGCTAGCTCTGGTATGAATACCAGTCATTATTATGTAACGTGTAATGTACGCCGTAAGTGGCAATATTATGGTTAGGAATCCTTGAGTGGAAGGCATTTTGGGGATGGTCAAGGTGGTGGTTAGTGGTATATTGTATATAACAGATAAATGTGATGTCAGATGGTTGGGTTAGAAGGCTCATTGGACCTCGTGTATTATCATTCTATGAGAGTTACGATATAAAGTAAATTTTAGTCCAGGATTAAGGATGCATGTTAGATTATTTGTGTATTAATATTTTGAAATATTATTTTGTCATAATGTTTTAAGTATTATAAAATATGTTCCTAAACATATATGCTATAGGTCTAGCTATGTGATTATATAATATATATTGTGGTGGAGGAGATAGGGGTATATGATTTATTATAGTATGTATTTTAGTGTATTTTTGTGGGTGGGAAATGACATATTTGGGCCACAAAGCTCTTATCTGATGTTTACTTATGCATGATGAACTCTAGGTGACTCCAAGTGTATATAGCGACTGTCGGAATGTTGCGAAATTTATATGTTGTACTGTGCTTATGAATTCTATTTTGGATACCTGTTTTTTAAAGGGGATGGTGGTTTTCTATATATTTATTTTTTATGTTGTCCTAAAAACGTTTTAAATAAATATAAAAAAAATGTTTCACGTTTCTTGCTTAAGTCAGTTATGTATGCCATACATGTATACTGTTTTTTTTTTAATGAAATATAAAAAAAATCCTAAATTTTGTTTGAAATATACTCTTAGCATATATAAAGGAAAAAATACACTGTTTCGTGTATATATTCCCTTGAAACCTATAGCATAGGTTGGTTGGTTGAAGTTAAAACCTATCACCTGCACTATAGTCATAAATACTGCTTGGTGAGTTTGTCCCTAACAGACGGAAATAATTCAATCACTACAATGGGGATTAAATGTCTCAGGATGTATATACTCGGGGAGAAATAAAAACCCCCTTTTTAAGTACATATCCTGTGTTGCATAGACATATGACCAGAGCTTAAACACTAGACCAGAAGTCGGGTACAACACTTGGAGTTGACGTCACGGGTGATTGACGTCAACTCATTATAGTGAGAGTCGTGAAAATGGAAACTTGGTCAGTGAAGCATTTCTAAACATCCAGCTATAGTTATTAGATTAAGATTCGTAATATAAAAAAAAGAATGTACTGTTAATAAACAAAATATCTTGAAATAAGTTGCAGATATATCTCTTGACCACTAACAGCCTCGTTAAAGAAATATAACAAAACACTTGACAGTGGTTTTGAGAGCTGGTTCAGTGGCTCTGCCTCAACTTTTGTCAGCGACTATGATCAGTTAAGGTTGGGTGAGGTAGTGACCGTATGTGTGTGTTACAGTGCGCGATATTACTTGTTAAGTACACAAATAACCCGAACATAGAAGAGAGGAGCTTGCTACGACGTTTCGATCCGACTTGAACATTTACAAAGTCACACTAACGAAAGTAGAGTAGGAAGGGTAAATGGTCAAGGCGGACCGAAACGTCGTCGTAAGCTCCTTTCTTCTATGTGCGGGTTATTTTTTGTATCGTTCCAGTCACGGTATTGTGCCTTTTTTTGTTTTACGTGTTAAGTGTTAGTTACAGTGAGTGATATAGTGTGAAAACGTAATGCTCACGTGTTATTGATATGTGGACAAAAAACAACGGTAAGTATAATCTTGCAGTGAAGTTTATTTATATTTAAAAACGAAAATGATTTTTTCTGATCGACCAAAAAATTATAATGATTCATTCTATATGAATGATCACCGTCCATAAATTTATAATTAGTAAGTATAAAATTTAAAATATTCTGAAATTGCTTCAAAGTTTGGAATCGTTCGCATCTTCATTTATTCGAATGCCTTTTCTGATCGCCTTCAAATTTCTCCGTTGGTGGACTTTACTAACAGAATGTTTGATGCCGACTTTGAGTTATGATGATTTCAATTTGCCAAATTTATTAATTTCGATTCTGTGTAATAAAAAAATGTTTCAAATGGGAAGTAGTTTTATTATTATTTTTATTATTATTATTATTATTATTATTATTATTATTATTGATTTGGCACTATGGCTGCCATTGGAGTATTTGTAAAGCACTTTAAAAAATCTTCAAACAAAAGTTTTTTAAATGTGTAGAGAATTTTTTAAAACTGAGTATAAACGTAAGAAAAACCTGCGAACAAATTTTTTTTTTTTGGAGTTTGTGTATCAAGGATAAACTTTGTTTTCAGAACATTCTCGGAAAAACTTTTTTGTCGTAAGCCCTTTTTTCTCTGCTGAAAACGTCTTATTGGACAAGCTTCGAACTTTTATCATGACTTACAAAATCGTAATGACCCCAATTGTAAAAAAACCCACGGTGGAGGGGGGATTGTAAACAAAACCACGGTGCGAGGGGGATTGTAAACAAACCAGGTGCGGGGGGGGATTGTAAAAACCACGGTGCGAGGGGGATTGTAAACAAACCACGGTGGAGGGGATTGTAAACAACCCGGTGCGAGGGGATTGTAAAAAAAACCACGGTGCGAGGGGGATTGTAAAACAAACACGGTGCGAGGGGGATTGTAAACAAACCACGGTGCGAGGGGGGATTGTAAACAAACCCCCGGTGCGGGGGGGGGGATTGTAAACAAACCAGGGTGCGAGGGGGATTGAAAACAAAACACGGTGCGAGGGGGTTTTGTAAACAAACCACGGTGCGAGGGGGATTGTAACAAACCACGGTGCGAGGGGGATTGTAAACAAAACCACGGTGCGGGGGGGGATTGTAAACAAACCACGGTGCGAGGGGGGATTATAAACAAACCACGGTGCGAGGGGATTGTAAACAAACCACGGTGCCTGGATTTTACCTGGAGTTTACCTGGAGAGAGTTTCGGGGGTCAACGCCCCCGCGGCCCGGTCTGTGACCAGGCCCCCTGGGGATCAGCGCTGATCAACCAGGCTTTTGGCTGCTGGCTGCAGGGAAAACCCAAACGTACGAGCCACAGCCGGCTGATCAGGAACTGCCTTTAGGTGCTTGTCCAGTGCCCGCTTGAAGGGCTGCAGGGGTCTGTTGGAAATCCCCCTTATGTGTGCTGGGAGGCAGTTGAACAGTCTCGGTCCCTGACACTTATTGTATGGTCTCTTAACGTGCTAGTGACACCCCCGCTTTTCATTGGGGGGATGGTGCATCGTCTGCCAAGTCTTTTGCTTTCGTAGTGGTGATTTTCGTTGGCAAGTTCGGTACTAGTCCCTAGGATTTTCCAGGTGTATATAATCATGTACTTCCCTCCTGCGTTTTTAGGGAATACAGGTTTAGAAACCTCAAGCGCTCCCAGTAATTGAGGTGTTTTATCTCCGTTATGCGCGCGTTTAAAGTTCTCTGTACATTTTCTAGGTCGGCAATTTCACCCGCCTTGAAAGGTGGTGTTTAGAGTGCAGCAATATTCCAGCCCAGATAGAACAAATGACCTGAAGGTGTCATCATGGGCTTGGCCTCCCTAGTTTGAAGGTTCTCATTATTTCCCTCCTGTCATTTTTCTAGCAGATGCGATTGATACAATGTTATGGTCCTTGAAGGTGAGATCCTCGACATAATCACTCCCCGGTCTTTGACGTTGGTGTTTCGCTCTATTTTGTGGCCAGAATTTGTTTTGTACCTGATGAAGATTTAATTTCCCATGTTTTCCATATCTGAGTAATTGAAATTTCTCATCGTTGAACTTCATATTGTTTTCTGCAGCCCCTGAAAGATTTGGTTGATGTCCCCCTGGAGCCTTGCAGGGTCTGCAATGGAAGACACTGTCATGCAGATTCGGGTGTCATCTGCAAAGGAAGACACGGTGCTGTGGCTGACATCCTTGTCTATGTCGGATATGAGGATGAGGAACAAGATGGGAGCTAGTACTGTGCCTTGTGGAACAGAGCTTTCACGTAGCTGCCTCGGACTTTACTCTGTTGACGACTACTCTCTGTGTTCTGTTAGTGAGGAAATTATAGATCCATCGACCAACTTTTCCTGTTATTCCTTTAGCGCGCATTTTGTGCGCTATTACGCCATGGTCACACTTGTCGAAGGCTTTTGCAAAGTCTGTATATATTACATCTGCATTCTTTTTGTCTTCTAGTGCATTTAGGACCTTGTCGTAGTGATCCAGTAGTTGAGACAGACAGGAGCGACCTGTTCTAAACCCATGTTGCCCTGGGTTGTGTAACTGATGGGTTTCTAGATGGGTGGTGATCTTGCTTCTTAGGACCCTTTCAAAGATTTTTATGATATGGGATGTTAGTGCTATTGGTCTGTGTTCTTTGCTGTTGCTTTACTGCCCCCTTTGTGGAGTGGGGCTATGTCTGTTGTTTTTAGTAAAATGGAGGGACGACCCCCGGGCCATGCTCCCTCTCCATAGGATGGAAAAGGCTCGTGATAGGGGCTTCTTGCAGTTCTTGATGAACACAGAGTTCCATGAGTCTGGCCTGGGGCAGAGTGCATGGGCATGTCATTTATCGCCTGTTCGAAGTCATTTGGCGTCAGGATAACATCGGATAGGTTGTGTTAATCAATTTTGTGGCTCTCTCATAAAAAATTCATTTTGATCTTCGACTCTCAGTCTGGTTAGCGGCTTGCTAAAAACTGAGTCATATTGGACTTGAGTAGCTCACTCATTTCCTTGCTGTCATCTGTGTAGGACCCATCTTGTTTAAGTAGGGGCCAATACTGGACGTTGTTCTCGATTTTGATTTGGCATAGGAGAAGAAATACTTTGGGTTTCTTTCGATTTCATTTATGGCTTTTAGTTCTTCCCGCGATTCCTGACTCCTAAAGGATTCTTTAGCTTAAGTTCGATGCTTGCTATTTCTCTGACCAGTGTCTCCTGCGCATTTCTGATATATTGACCTCTTTTAGCCGCTCTGTTATTCTTTTCCGTCGCCTGTAAAGGGAGCGCCTGTCTCTTTCTATTTTACATCTACTCCTCCTTTTTCTTAGAGGAATAAGCCTTGTGCATACATCGAGTGCCCGAGTTAATCTGTTCTAGGCATAAGTTTGGGTCTGTGTTGCTTAGTATATCTTCCCAGCTTTTTATCGGTTAGGACTTGGTTTACTTGGTCCCACTTTATGTTTTTGTTATTGAAGTTGAATTTGGGGGAATGCTCCCTCGTGACTAGTCTCATTTTGTCGGTCTGAGGCTCCACGCATACATGTCTGAACCTCAATTATGTTGTGATCTGAGTATATTGTTTTGATATGGTGACATTTCTTATCAGATCATCATTGTTAGTGAAGATGAGGTCTAGTGTATTCTCCAGTCTAGTAGGCTCTATTATTTGCTGGTTTAAATTGAATTTTGTGCAGAGATTTAAAAGCTCGTGTGAGTGTGAGTTTTTTATCAGAGCTGCCTCCTGGTGTTATTACTGCAACAATATTATTTGCTATATTCCTCCATTTTAGGTGCCTTAAGTTGAAATCCCCCAGGAGCAAGATGTTGGGTGCAGGAGCTGGAAGATTTTCCAGACAGTGGTCAATTTTTAACAGCTGTTCTGGAATTGCTGGGATGTTGCATCCCGGGGGCTTGTAGACTACCACAATGACTAGGTTTTGGTTCTCGACCTTTACTGCTAAAAATTCCACTACGTCATTTGAGGCATTAAGCAGTTCTGTGCAAACAAGTGACTCTGCAATGTACAGGCAACCCCCCCTTTTGCCTGTTCACTCTGTCACATCTGTATAGGTTGTAACCTGGGATCATATTTCGTTGTCCAAGTGATCCTTTATGTGGGTCTCAGTGAAAGCCGCGAACATTGCCTTTGCCTCTGCAAGCAGTCCACGGATGAAAGGTATTTTGTTGTTTATTGCTGGCTTTAGACCTGTATATTTGCAAAGAAGAATGTTATCGGACTGGTGGTATTGTTGGTACTGGGGGGGGATTTTTTTTCCGGCATTAGTATCTGTATCTGTTGGTTTGGAGTGGAGGCCATCGACTGTGGTTCCACTCCAGGAATGACTGGATTTGGTGTACGATTTCTGCCATTTCCTGCCAGTTTTTTTTCCTTCCTGGCACTAAAAAACCTCTCCCTCTTGAGTGGCTGTGGCTACCCAGGTTTTCCCCTGGCCTGGATGTTTTGTATCTTTTTGTCCCCCTTTTGATGGTATGCCTGGCAATTTAAGTTATAGCACAGTCTTTCCTGTACTGAAGAGGTACACATTTCAGGGTGAAAAAGCTTACAGGAAGGGAGTTTGCATTTTCCTGTTGTCATATGGGCATGACATTTTCTAGGGTGGTCATAGTTGCATGTCCCATCTGTTTTTCCAGATTTTCCCCTGCCAGCAGATACCAAGTGCATAGTATGTGCACAGGCTTGGTTTCCGTTTGCCTTGGGTTTCTGTGACTGTATTCCCCGTTGGTGCATGTTTCCCTGTCTTATTCCTATCCTCCCTAGCACCAACAATGGAGCTCCCACCAGTTGTTTTTGGTAATTTTATCCTCACTATTGCTATTGGAGTCCTCTTGTTTGCTATTTCCTGCGGTATTTCTGGTTTGCAATATTGGTTTTATCTTATCTTTGACTACACTTGTTTCCCTACTATGGCTCCTGTCCTCTATGAGGTCATTTATATGTATTCCTTCCCGCGTATAATTCCCGACTACCTGGACAAAATTTTCCAGCTTCACCATTACTGTCTACCAGGACAGTATCTCCAGCTTCACCATTTCTGTCTCCCAGGACAGCACCTCCAGCTTCCCCATTACTGTCTCCCAGGACAGTATCTCCAGCTTCACCATTACTGTCTCCCAGGACAGCACCTCCAGCTTCACCATTACTGTCTCCCAGGACAGCACCCCAGCTTCACCATTACTGTCTCCCAGGACAGCACTATCAGCCCTACATTTACTGACTACCAGGACATCACCTCCAGCCTTACAGTTTGTGACTACATGGCCAGTTATCAAGGGCAGTACCATTCAGCCGGACTTTTTATGTTCCCATCTGTTGTAGAAAGCTTCCAGGTTTTCTATGAAAGCAGCTTTGATGTTATCCTCTTTTAATACCCTTGTGATTTTAGTCCACAGATTTTCCTCATTTGGGCATACCCAAAAACACTTCTCTGTTTTAATACTGCTTGTAGCTAGTTCTGGGATATTGCACAAGGAGCGTGACACCAATTTCCACAAAAATGACAATTTATCCATGTGGTAGCCCGTTTGTTTGACTGACCACAGACTACACACAGCTTCATAATGATTTGAATGGTTGATTTACTGCAAGTCTACTAGCAACCTCTTGAATATTATATTAATAACCTTAAATGAAGCTCTAGCTATTTGTATTTCTGTTTCTAACTCTTTTTGTATATTGGACAGCTTACCGTCACGTTCCTGATTTTTAATGTTTGTGTTTATAAGGGCGCCTACAAACCCATCCGTTTACAGTCTGTTTACAGTCTGCGAGGGGGATTGTAAACAAACCACGGTGCGAGGGGGATTGTAAACAAACCACGGTGCGAGGGGGGATTGTAAACAAACCACGGTGCGAGGGGGATTGTAAACAAAACACGGTGCGAGGGGGATTGTAAACAAAACACGGTGCGAGGGGGATTGTAAACAAAACACGGTGCGAGGGGATTGTAAACAAACCACGGTGCGAGGGGGATTGTAAACAAACCACGGTGCGAGGGGGATTGTAAACAAACCACGGTGCGAGGGGGATTGTAAACAAACCACGGTGCGAGGGGGATTGTAAACAAACCACGGTGCGGGGGGATTGTAAACAAACCACGGTGCGAGGGGGATTGTAAACAAACCACGGTGCGAGGGGGATTGTAAACAAACCACGGTGCGAGGGGGATTGTAAACAAACCACGGTGGGAGGGGGATTGTAAACAAACCACGGTGGGAGGGGGATTGAACTCGCTAGCCGCGAGTTCAATCTCTGCGATACCGTGTTTTTTTTTTTTCCAAGTTTTCATTACTGGTGTAATCTAGAGCTACATTTGTTGAAATATTTAGTGGTGTTGGAGGCGTGTGAACACTGATACACAGGACAGTTGTAGATAGTGTGAGTGTGATAACTGGTACAACCGCTACTTGACTTTACATTAAAGATTTCAAGCCTCGTATATCCTACTTTCAAGATGGTTGCTATTATTAACAGATTGTCTTTGTGCCATTTTATCGTTTGTAATCTCGAAATCTTTGTTTTTTCTATTGCATTATTTGGCCTTGATGCTGGTGAGTGGCTCTTGATGCTGGTGAGTGGCTCTTGATGCTGGTGAGTGGCTCTTGACCTTAAAGGAAAAATTCTTCTCAAGTGAATTGACTCTCAGTATCTTCCATTTCACAGTTGCTATACAATCCCACTTAGTTTATCGCTATTGTCTGACTCATAGATGAAACACAACTTATCTTCAAACTGTGTAGGTGTAAGTGTTGTTGTTCTCTGTGTAATAACTGAATATTATATTTAGAGGTCAGCCTTAAAAACGTAATACTTGTGTATTGTCCTGGAAGTAAACGTTAAACGTTGTATAAGTTTTAAAGTGACAATTTTATTAATAAAGCTGGCTTCTGTGATCATAAATAAGTGTTGGGTTTAATTCTGATAATGTAGTATAAATCTGAGTAATATACTTCAATATGACTGTGACTTGTCTGCCTTAAACACCATTGCTTAAATAAATTAACTTCCCTAAGGTTAAGTAAAATTAATTTTTCTTACTTATGTCCATTTGCTTTTTTTTCGGGAATTTTGAAAATAATATAAAGGACGCTGCTTTTGTGATAATCTTTGAGTGTCGCTGCTGTTAACTTCAACTTTTATGCTGATAACTCTACAATGTATCTTGTGAGTGATTCAGCTTTGTGTGTTGACGTATTTTAAGATATTAGTGTCCTTCAAGGTTTAAATTAGATTAGGTTGTCTATGGTTTAAGTTACCTGTTTATTGAAGACATTCGGATATTACAATCTGATTATTTGTATATGTCAATTCTTAGTCATTTCAGTGGTATTCCTACGTCAGCAAGGTTCACTTGTTATGAGAGCAGGAAGCCAAGTGGTATTCCTACGTCAGCAAGGTTCATTTGTTATGAAAGCAGGAAGCCAAGTATCATTCCTACGTCAGCAAGGGTCACTTGTTATGAGAGCAGGAAGCCAAGTGGTATTCCTGCGTCAGCAAGGGTCACTTGTACGTTGAGGTTAGTGGTCACCTGCGGTCATACCTGCATAAGCTCTTGGGAGTTAGCGTGGGCTGTTACCAAGCACCATAGCTTGTTGCAGTGTTTTAGAATCTCAGGTTCAAGTGATGAAGAAGGAGATTCTACGTCTTCAGGAGGAAAATAGAAGGCTGAAGCTTCGCATAGATGAGTTTGGGAGCGAGTGTGAGATGGATTTAGCTGGAAAGGAGGAAATGGTCACCAGTAGTGATAGTGGCAGCCGCTTTAAGTGGCAAGTAGTTCACAGTTCAGGAAGAAGGGAGATGAGAGTTAATAGAGAAGATGTGAAGGTAGGAAATCGATTCTCTGTTCTCCAAGACGAGTGTACTTCAGTGGTTAGTGAAGTTGAAGGTACCACTAATTCCCCTGCTAGTCAAGGTAAGAATATTTTAATAGTAGGCGATTCTCAGGTAAGATATATGGACCATGCATTTTGTAACAGAGACAGAAAGGTCAGACAGAGAGTGTGCCTTCCTGGAGCTGGTGTTGGTGACAGTCAGCAGGTTGGATATTATGGCAGGTAATGGGAACAAGTCCATTATCTGTCTTAGTGCCGGGGGTAATGACATTGGGAAGGGGAGGAGAGGAGCCATAGAAGTAGTTAGGTCTAAGGGAGGCATCCCAGTCATATGTAGCATCTTCCCTAGAAAGGGAGTGGGCAATGAATGGATGTCTAGGGCAATTGGTATAAATTGCTGGCTAGACAGGTACTGCAAGGAACTTGCAATCCCATTCATTGATAACTGGGACCTATTCTTTGGCGAACGTGGTATGTATGCAAGGGATGGGGTTCATCTCTCTGGGCATGGAGTGGTTGCATAAGCCAATTCAATTGAGAGGGTAATTGATGACTTGTCTAGGAATTTAAACTGATAGATATGAGAGGTATGGGTGTTTTTGGGAAACAATCAGGCTGCAGCATTAGGGTTAAAAACAGCAGTTATTACCAGGATACCTCAGGGATATTTTTAGAAGGCAATATTCAAAATAAAGTTGCTAGTAATGGTAAATCAACTTATCAACAAACAGAGATAGTAGAGGGCAATGAGTGACTAGCTCCCTTAAGGTTTACTATACAAATAGTAGGAGTCTAAGAAATAAGATATACGAGTTAAGATTACTTGCAAGTGCAGGTAATATAGATATTATTGGTATAACAGAGACCTGATTCAACCTGAAAGATAGAGAAATGCCTTCTGAATGCAACATACAGGGTTATAAACTTCACACTGACAGGGTCAGCAGGAAGGGTGGTGGAGTGGCGATGTATGTCAGAGAAAATTTAAATTGTTGTCTTAGACATGATATAAGATTAGAAACATCGATCACAGAATCTGTTTGGCTAAAGTTTTTCGAGAGACGTGACAAATTAATTTAGGGTGTGATTTATAGGCCCCCCAAACCTTGATAGGGAGTGCAGTAAGCTGTTATGGGACGAAATTCATAAGGCATCTAGATATGAAAATGTTGTGATAATGGGAGATTTTAACTTTAGACAAATTGATTGGATCAATATGACAGGAAATATTGAGTCTAGTGACTTAATTGATACGGCTCAGGATTGCTTTTCAGAACAGGTTGTGACAGAACCAACTAGAGGAAACAATCTGCTTGACTTGGTTCTTGCTAACAAAGATTCACTAATTAATAATCTTGAGGTTAATGATGAGCTTGGGGAAAGTGATTACAAATCACTTAGTTTCAATATATTATGGAATTACCCAGATAACTGCAATCAAATCTCTGTCCCAGATTTTTGCTTGGCCGACTTCATGGAACTGAAAAATTACCTGGGTGGGCTAAATTGGGATGTCCTGACTATGGGTCAGGTAGGTGATCTTGGTTGCCAATATGACGTTTTTCAGAGCATAGTTCTAGCTGCCCAGACAACTTTTGTTCCGAGTAAGGAAATTAGATCTAACAAAAATGATCCCAAATGGATGAACAATAGATTAAAACATCTCATTGGTCAAAAGAGAGGCATATATAGGCGTATCAAAGAGGGGATGGGCAGTTAAGAAATCAATATATTCAATTAAAGAGAGAAATAAAGAAAGGAATAAGAAAAGCAAAAAGGGATTATGAGGCTAAGGTCGCAAGGTATTCAAAGATTAACCCTAAAGGATTCTTTCAGGTATACAGAAGTAATATTAGGGACAAGACTGGCCCACTTAAGAGTAACTCTGGTCAGATCACTGACAGTGATAAGGATATGTGTGAAATTCTAAATACCTACTTCCTCTCGGTTTTCACCCAGGAAAATACTAGCGATATTCCTGAAATAATAGATTATGTAGAACAGGATGATAAACTATGCACGATTGCAGTAACTAGTGACATGGTCCTCAGACAAATAGAGAAACTAAAACCTAACAAATCCACAGGCCCTGATGAACTGTTTGCAAGGGTGTTAAAGGAATGTAAAGAGGAACTTAGCATACCTTTGGCTAATCTTTTTAACATATCACTACAAACTGGCATAGTGCCTGATAAGTGGAAAATGGCAAATGTAATACCTATTTACAAGGCAGGTGACAGGTCCTTGGCTTCGAACTATAGACCAATAAGCCTACCTCCATAGAAAATTTATGGAATCAATTGCCGAAGCAATTCGTAGCCATCTTGATAGGCACAGATTGATTAATGAATCTCAACACGGTTTTACAAAGGGGCGTTCCTGTCTTACGAATTTACTAACTTTTTTCACTAAGGTGTTTGAGGAGGTAGATCCTGGTAATGAATATGATATTGTGTATATGAACTTCAGTAAGGCTTTCGATAGAGTTCCACACCAGAGGCTATTTAGGAAACTTAGGGCACACGGAATAAGAGGAGGAATTTTTTCCTGGGTAGAGGCATGGCTGACAAATAAACAGCAGAGAGTTTGCATAAATGGGGAGAAATCAGAATGGGGGCACGTCACAAGCGGTGTTCCTCAGGGGTCAGTGTTGGGCCCGTTGTTGTTCACAATTTACATAAACGACATAGATGAGGGAATAAATAGCGACATAAGCAAATTTGCTGATGACACCAAAATAGGCCTTCCAATTCATTCTAATGAGGACACTAGAGCACTCCAGGATGATTTGAATAGACTGATGTAATGGTCGGAGAAGTGTCAGATGCAGTTTAATATTGACAAATGCAAAGTTCTAAATGTTGGACAGGTAAATAACCATGCCACATATAAACTAAATAATGTAGATCTTAATACTACTGATTGCGAAAAGGATTTAGGAGTTCTGGTTAGTAGTAATTTAAAACCAAGACAACAGTGCATTAGTGTTCGCAATAAAGCTAACAGAATTCTTGGCTTCATATCTAGAAGTATAAATAATAGAAGTCCTCAGGTTGTTCTTCAACTCTATATATCCTTGGTTAGGCCTCATTTAGACTATGCTGCTCAGTTCTGGTCACCGTATTACAGAATGGATATAAATGCTCTGGAAAACGTACAGAGGAGGATGACAAAGATGATCCCATGTATCAGAAATCTTCCCTGTGAGGATAGACTGAGGGCCCTTAATCTGCACACTCTCGAAAGGCGTAGAATTAGGGGGGATATGATCGAGGTGTATAAATGGAAAACAGGAATAAATAAAGGGGATGTAAATAGCGTGCTGAAAAATTCCAGCCAAGACAGGACTCGCAGCAATGGTTTCAAGTTGGAAAAACTCAGATTCAGAAAGGAAATAGGAAAGCACTGGTTTGGTAATAGAGTTGTGGATGAGTGGAACAAACTCCCGAGTACAGCTATTGAGGCTAAAACGTTGTGTAGTTTTAAAAATAGGTTAGATAAATACATGAGTGGGTGTGGGTGGGTGTGAATTGGACCCGATTAGCTTGTGCTGCTGGGTCTGGTGCAGTGCTCCATCCTTGAGTGGAGATGCTCAGACTGGGTGGGTCATTGGGCTAATCCGGGGGGGGGGGTCATTGGGCTAATCCGGGGGTGACATGGACCTGCTCCGCATGGGTCAGTAGGCCTGTTGCATTGTTCCTTCTTTCTTATGTTCTTATATCAAGGGTAACAGCAACCTTCCTTTCCACATCAAGGGTAACAGCAACCTTCCTTCCCACATTAAAAGTAACAACAACCTTCCTTCCTTCCCACATCAAGAGTAACAACAACCTTCCTTCCCACATCAAGAGTAACAACAACCTTCCTTCCCACATCAAGAGTAACAACAACCTTCCTTCCCACATCAAGAGTAACAACAACCTTCCTTCCCACATCAAGAGTAACAACAACCTTCCTTCCCACATCAAGAGTAACAACAACCTTCCTTCCCACATCAAGAGTAACAACAACCTTCCTTCCCACATCAAGAGTAACAACAACCTTCCTTCCCACATCAAGAGTAACAACAACCTTCCTTCCCACATCAAGAGTAACAACAACCTTCCTTCCCACATCAAGAGTAACAACAACCTTCCTTCCCACATCAAGAGTAACAACAACCTTCCTTCCCACATCAAGAGTAACAACAACCTTCCTTCCCACATCAAGGGTAACAGCAACCTTCCTTCCCACATTAAAAGTAACAGCAACCTTCCTTCCCACATCAAGAGTAACAACCTTCCTTCCCACATTAAGAGTAACAACAACCTTCCTTCCCACATTAAGAGTAACAACAACCTTCCTTCCCACATCAAGAGTAACAACAACCTTCCTTCCCACATCAAGAGTAACAACAACCTTCCTTCCCACATCAAGAGTAACAACAACCTTCCTTCCCACATCAAGAGTAACAACCTTCCTTCCCACATCAAGAGTAACAACCTTCCCTCCCACATCAAGAGTAACAACCTTCCCTCCCACATCAAGAGTAACAACAACCTTCCCTCCCACATCAAGAGTAACAACAACCTTCCCTCCCACATCAAGAGTAACAACAACCTTCCTTCCCACATCGAGTAACAACAATCTTCCTTCCCACATCAAGAGTAACAACAACCTTCCTTCCCACATCAAGAGTAACAACAACCTTCCTTCCCACATCAAGAGTAACAACAACCTTCCTTCCCACATCAAGAGTAACAACAACCTTCCTTCCCACATCAAGAGTAACAACAACCTTCCCACATCAAGAGTAACAACAACCTTCCATTTTTTCTATCAATTGAGTACAAGAAACCACCCATTTACTGATTTCATCTACCCAATAGTGGTCAGAAATTGGGAATTTGGCTAATTTCACTCAAATTAACAGCGAATTTCAAAACAGGATCCAGAATAAACAATGCAGACATTCTTGGCACTAAAATAACATATCCTCTGTTCATTAGTCATGTCTCTAGGCCCCTCTTATATTACTCTTGATTTCTATTTACTGTTACGCAGACTACTGCATTATTGTCAAAATGGTCTAAATAATATCAGTGCATTAGTGAAAGAATATCAGACTCCCTAGTTGACGTGTATTGGATGTGTGGTGCTTACTCTTGAACATTGGTAAAAATTGAACATTTCCACTACTTTGAGCTCAATTTCAAAGTCGTTTTCATCGTGAAACTAATCAAAATCATCTTTATTTCTGTAATACATTTTCCATTCTATCAAATGAGACCAAGAAAACAAGAATACAGTGGACCCCCGCATAGCGACCTTAATCAGTGCAAGAGGGCTGGTTGTTATGCGAAATTATCGTTATGTGAATTAATTTTCCCCATAAGAAATAATGAAAATCAAATTAATCCGTGCAAGACACCCAAAGTATGAAAAAAAATTTTTTTTTACCACATGAAATGTTAATTTTAATACACACAAACTGAAAAAGGCATGCACAATTACATGACACTTACTTTTATTGAAGATCTGGTGATGATTGATGGGATGGGAGGAGGGGAGAGTGTGTTAGTGTTTAGAAGGGGAATCCCCTTCCATTAAGACTTGAGGTGTCGAGTCCTTTTCTGGGGTTACTTCCCTTCTTCTTTTAATGCCACTAGGACCAGCTTCAGAGTCACTGGACTTCTTTTGCACAACATATCTGTCCATAGTGGCCTGTACCTCTTGTTCCTTTATGACTTCCCTAAAGTGTTTCACAACATTGTCAGTGTACAGGTTGCCAACACGGCTTGCAATAGCTGTGTGAGGGTGATTTTCATCCATGAAGGTTTGCACTTCAAGCCACTTTGCACAGATTTCCTTAATCTTTGTAGTAGGCAACTTCTTCAATTTCTCTCTCCCCTCCTCTGAACCAGTTTCCTCAGGTCTGGCCTCTTGCTGTTGAAGTTGATCTATCAGCTCATCAGTGGTTAGTTCTTCATTGTCCTCCTCCACCAACTCTTCCACATCATCCCCACTAACCTCCAACCCTAAGGACTTTCCCAATGCCACAATGGATTCCTCAACTGGCATAATCCTCTCAGGGTTAGCCTCAAACCCTTCAAAATCCCTTTGTCTACACATTCTGGCCACAGTTTCTTCCAAGCAGAGTTCAAGGTCTTCTTAGTCACTCCCTCCCAAGCCTTACCTATAAGGTTTACACAATTGAGGATATTAAAGTGATCTCTCCAAAAGTCTCTTAGTCAGTTGAGTTTCTGAGGTCACTACAAAGCACCTTTCAAACAGAGCTTTTGTGTACAGTTTTTTGAAGTTTGCAATAACCTGCTGGTCCATGGGCTGCAGGAGAGGAGTGGTATTAGGAGGCAAAAACTTCACCTTAATGAATTTCATGTCCCCATAAAGTCGCTCTGCCACGTCTGTAGGATGACCAGGGGCATTGTCTAACACCAGGAGGCACTTAAGTTCTAATTTCTTTTCAGTTAGGTAATCTTTCACATTGGGGGCAAATGCATGGTGTAACCAGTCATAGAAAAAGTCCCTAGTGACCCATGCCTTACTGTTTGCCCTCCACAGCACACACAAATTCTCCTTGAGGACATTCTTTTGCCTGAACGCTCTGGGAGTTTGAGTGATACACTAATAAAGGCTTCACTTTGCAATCACCAGTAGCATTGGAACACATTAACAAAGTAAGCCTGTCTTTCATAGGCTTATGTCCTGGGAGTGCCTTTTCCTCCTGAGTAATGTAGGTCCTGCTTGGCATTTTCTTCCAAAACAGGCCTGTTTCATCACAATTAAACACTTGTTCAGGTTTCAGTCCTTCACTTTCTATGTACTCCTTGAATTCCTGCACATACTTTTCAGCTGCTTTGTGGTCCGAACTGGCAGCCTCACCATGCCTTATCACACTATGTATGCCACTACGCTTCTTAAATCTCTCAAACCAACCTTTGCTGGCCTTAAATTCACTCACATCATCACTAGTTGCAGGCATTTTTTTAATTAAATCCTCATGCAACTTCCTAGCCTTTTCGCTTATGATCGCTTGAGAGACGCTATCTCCTGCTAGCTGTTTTTCATTTATCCACACCAATAAGAGTCTCTCAACATCTTCCATCATTTGCGATCTCTGTTTCGAAAACACAGTTGAACCTTTGGCAAGAACAGCTTCCTTGATTGCCTTTCTGTTGCCCACAATAGTAGAGATGGTTGATTTGGGTTTCTTGTACAACCTGACCAGCTCAGAGACACACACTCCACTTTCATACTTATCAATGATCTCTTTCTTCATTTCTATTGGAATTCTCACCCTTATTGCTGTAGGGTTGGCACTAGAAGCTTTCTTGGGGTCCATGGTCACTTATTTTCCAGATAAAGCACCGAAAACACTGTAATAATATGAAATATTCCGATTGTATGCTTGGATGTTACCGCGGAGGCTGGCTGGTAAACAATGCCACCGGCGGAACATATGAGGCTGGCTGAGGCCGCACATTGGACGCGTCTCGGACGAAGAACGGTGAGCGGGTTTTTGGGCGGTATGCGAGGCCAAATTTTTGCAATCAAAGCGTCCGGTATGCGGATTGTACGGTATGCGATGCGTACGGTATGCGGGGGTCCACTGTACAACCATAAACACTATACGAAAATACATCTCAAAGTCGGAGTTTTAATCCAAAAACACAGTCGGAGGTTTTTTTCCTCATTATGCATTGCACGTGCGCAGGATTTTTTTTATACAATGCACACTGACCACACCGACCCATTCTCTCACATGTGGGCCTACCAGTTTTCTCCTGCTTGATTTGAAGCTGCTAGAATTATTGAGCATATACATGTCCGAAACACTGGCTTGTAAGACGTATATATACGGCCAAAACAGTCATGGGTTAATGTTATGAATGAGAAGCTGGATGTTCTGGTATTAAGCTAAACAGCTCAAGAATGAGTGGATTAGAGTAAAAGTGAGAAGTGGGTTATAGTAATTGCTTATGCACCTGGGAAGAGAGGAGTGCAAAGAGAGTGAGAAAGAGGAAATGATTAGAGTAGGGGTCATCCTAGGAAAGGATGGAGGGAGGAGCTAAAGGAAGTTTTGTATACCAGGGACTTGGGCATACAGCAGACATGTGTGAGCATGTTAGATAGGAGTGGAGAAAAATGATTTTAGGGACTTGATGAGCTGTTGGAGTGTGAAGGGATTCAGGGAAACCAGTTAGCCAGATCTGAATTCTGGAGGTGGAAAGTACAGTGCTTGCACTCTGAAGGAGGGGTTTGGGATATATGCTGTTTAGATGGACAGGTAAATTGTTGTATCTGTGCACCTCTGACAAGACAGTGATAGTGTAAATGATGTTGAAAATTATTTTTTTTTTGGTTCACCCTGCCTCAGTGGGAGATGGTCAGTGTGTTAAAAAAAAAAAAAGTTAAGCAAATTTTTAAGGAATTTTGAAAGTGAGTGAAAGAATAATTGTTATGAGGCCTAAATGCTGAAGTTGGAGTGAGTGTTGTATATAGTGCAACAGGAAAGTTTGGAGTGCCAGGGTAAATGACAATATGGGGTCTCTAAGTGAATTATATATTGAAAGAGGTTTGGAAATAGGTAATACTTTTTTAGGAACAAGATGATAAATAAGTACGTAAGGTATATAGGGCAGTTTGTTGGACTATGTATTAATAGATAAAAGATTACTGGGTACATTTCTGGATGTGCATGTTATGAATGAAGTGACAGGTATGTCAGATCATTATTTAGTGGTAGCTACAGTAAGGGGTAAGTGGTAGGTGGAGTACAAAGAGAATAGCATCAGTGGATAAAGAAGTGAAAGTAAATAAATTGATGGAGACAGGGAAAGATGTAAGAAACTACTGGGTGAAAGGTGAGCTAGTAAGTACAGGTAATGAGGTTGAAGATGAATGGAGTGGGTGTAAGAATGCAGTCTTAGTGTGTACAGCAGAAGTTTGTAGGTATAGCAAGGTGGGTGCTGGTAAGAAGAGGAATGGTTGATGGGAAGATGAGGTAAAGAGGGTAGCAAGGGAGGAAAAGTTAGCATACAAGAGGTTTTTAATATAGAAATGAACTGTGGAAGGCAGAATATATGAGAAATGAGAAAATGAGTGAGGTTTAATTAGCTCATTTTGCTGAGAATGAGAAAGTTTTTAAAAGATATTAAAAAGTTAAGAAAGCCTGGGGAGCAAGTGTGCTTGGCAGTTAAAAATCTAAAGAGGGGAGATGTTAAATGTGGAGGTGGAGTGTGTTGGAAGATGGAATATTTTGAGGTGTCAAGTGCTAGTGAAGGGAGACAGTGATTTCACGTTTTGGGCTGGGAGTATGAAAGAGCTGGATGTGGGTGTGGGTGAGGAAGTGCATGGGGCAAAGGGTAGAATGTAATTAAGGTAAAGCAGTTGGGACAGATTGGATTAAGACAGATGTAAAAAACAGGTGAGGATATAGTTTTGGAGTGGTTGATGTATTTATTCAGTATATGCATGAAAGAAAGGAAGATACCTAAGGACTGGCAGAGAGCATGCATAGTGTAAGGGTAAAGGTGACTAAGAGAGTATAAGAATTAGAAGGATATATGCCTGTTGAATATACCAGAATATTATAATAATCAAGGGAGAAGCACCTGTGGGAGAGGAGGGATGTGGAAGGTATTTAGGCTTAATTCAGGAAACTGGAGCATAGATGCAATTCCCTAGATCAAGAGCCTCACCAGCATCAAGGAACCTTCCTTGAGGGGTGAATATACCAGAGAAATTCTCAGTTGGGGTTTTGATCACCAGACCTTGGGCATAAGAGTCCTGTCTCTCACTAGTAAGCTATCTATCTTGCTGTCTCCTACTGAGGCAAGGTAACCCCAGAAAATAGAAAACATATTCACTATCATTCAATCACTGCCTTGCCAGGATTGTGTTGATGTCACATTTATGACTATCCTAACAGTAATATCCAGTGTGGGGACTCTATCCAGCTAACCACTTTTTCTAAATCTCTTTCATAAATGTTACCTTGCTCACACTCCAACACTTAACTTTCCATTCCTATGCAACATGCTTGCACAAGCCTGTTAGGTATTAAATTCCATAGCACTCAAAACCTCTTTTCACCCCTTTGTAGGACCAACACTACCCCTCCACTTCTGATTTATATACTGTACCTCCTAGTCATCCTATTTTGCTCCATCTTTTCTCAAATACCCAAGCCACATCAACTCTTCAGCTCTTTGAAATACACTCTTGGTAACCCTATACAATCTACAAGCTCCAAATTCTCTTCATAATCACATCACTTGTTGCCTTCACACACAGTACCTTTATTGCCTCCAGCCTTCTCACTGCAACATTCAAAACCCATCCTTCACACCCATATAACATTGTTGGGATCATTTCCCTTTTTGCCTCCATGAAAGAAGGTCAGTCTTCCCAGATGCCTCAATGCATCACCCACCTTTTTCCCTGTTCCCCATCAATTCTATGATTCATTTTGCTTTTCATAGACCCAACGGACATGTCCACTCTCAAATATCTAAAGACATTTATTCTTCTGTGATCCCTTCAGTTTGATATCAGTCTTTCAATGACTAAATTTTTTGTTACTCTCATCACCTTGCTCTTCCCTGTGTTCACTTTTAATTCCTTTCTTTTACATACCCCTCCTAAATTCTTCCATCAATCTTTGCAATTTCTCTACAGGATCTACTAAAACAACTGTGTAATTGCCAAAGAGCAACTGTGACAACTCCCACTTATACCAAATTCATTGTTTTAATCCCACACCACTCCCCAACATACTAGCATTCACTTTTACAATACCATCTATAACTGTTAAACAACTATAGTGGTATCACACATTCCTGTCTAAAATAATCCCCTTCTCATGCATACCCTAACTATAGCCTATGGATAAAGTAGGACATAAAATATGTTTGCAGATTAACATAGAGGATTTAGAACACTAATATATGGGTATGAGGAATGGGCTTTCAGTGTTGCAGTGAGGAGGAGGCAGTAAAGATGCCTTATTTTAAGAGCAATGTGTAGGGTAAATATTTTAGAATTCAGAGCATAGAAATTCGGAGACAATTTGAGGCTACCAAGGGTGTAATTCAGAGGGCTGAGAAATGGTTGTTGAGATGTTCTGAGAAATAACAGAGAATGGAGCAGAATAGGATGACTAAGAGGATGCATAATTCTGGAGTGGAAGGAAGTAGTAGGGGTTGTCACAGGAAGGATTGCAAGGAGCTAGAGGTTTTGAGTCCTAGGTGCTTGTGCGAGCATGTTACCAAGGAGAAAGCAGTTTTTATGACTGGACGTGTAGTGTGAGCAAGGTAACATTTATAAAGGGATTCAGAAGAAACTGGTTAACCAGGATTGAGTCCTGGAGGTGGGAAGTACAGTGCCTGCATTCTGGAGGGTCACTTGAATTGTGATGTATGCACATCACATGGCAAAATAGCTGTTAATTTGTTTTTTATTCATTTTGCCTTGGTGGAAGACAGTAGTTAAAAAAAAAAAGATCTATATATAATAAGGTACTGTATAGAGGCACTGAATTAAAAAAATAATTATTTTTAAAATGTTTTTATTCTTGGTATAAAGGTCCACAATCAACATCTCCCATCTCCACATATACTGTGCGTGTCTGAGTGAAATAGTCTACTGCAGTAAGGCCATTTTCTCTACCAATGCCACTATGTTTGTAGCCACCAAAAGGAACTTCTGTTGGGTATAAATTGTAAGTATTGATCCACACAGTCCCAGCTTCAATGGCATTGGCCACTCTATGACCACGCTGAATATCTCTGAAAACACGAATGACATTAATGCATTTTTGTAAATAAAATTGTGAGGATTACTGTAAATAATAAATGTGAGATATAATGTGTAGTTAGGAAAAGACAAACAGGCCATTTTATTGGTAATGTTTCAGTCCTGGGGCCTTGATCATTCCAAATGTGAATTTTTTTTTTATAGCCGTATCCCACCGAGGCAGGGTGACCTAAAAAGAAAAACGAGCTTTTTCTTTTAAATTTAGTAATTTATACAGAAAAGGTTACTAGCCCTTGTTCCCAGCCTTTTAGATGCCTCTTACAACATTCTTATTGAGGAAGAATTCTGTTCCACTTTTCCCATGGAGATAAGAGGAAATAAAAATAAACAAGAACTAGTATTAAGAAAATAGAAAAAAAAAAACAGAGGGGAGGGTGTAAATACATATGCATGTACATGCATGTGTAGTGTGACCTCAGTATAAGAAGTAGTAGGAAGATATACCTGTTATCCTGAATGTTTATGAGACAGAACCCTTCAAGGGAGGTTCCTTGATGCTGGTGAGAGGCTCTTGATCTAGGGTATTGTATATGTGCTCCAATTCCCTGAATCGAGTCTGAATATCTTCCAACCCCCCCCCCTACAGGGGCTGTATAATCCTACAGGTTTAGCACTCCCCCATGAATATAATTATAATAATTATGAGACAAAAAAGGACACCAGCAATCCTACCATCATGCTAAATGTATATAAGAGTAGGAAAAGCTCGGTCAGGAAGGCCCCCCCCCCCAGAGTAACTGAGATTTAGGTTGTATCTGGTGGTGGGTGGGATGAATCTTGTAGAATATCATGTGCTTGTGTTGTGGCAGTATTGTAGCTACTTGGTTTGTGTGGGACTGTAAAGCAATCAGATCCTTCCAAACACCAGCATCTGTTGAGACATGGTTCCATGAAGATTATCCATGTACTGGCCCAACTCAGGTGTTCCTGTGGACAATGCAGGCATTACTTATGTCATCCTTGTTGCATGCATATTTTTGTTTATCTTAGCACCCAAACGGGTAGAAGTTTGTCCACTAGAATAAACAAACACAAATATACATGCAACAGGAATGACAGGAGCAATGTGTGTGGGGGACCAAAAGAACATTGAACAAGTTAGGTTAGTGCACTGATCTTCATGGAGCCAGATCTCAGCAGACACCAGCGTTTGCACCTCTGATTGCCTAATAAACTCATATTTTGTAATGAAGGATGTGTGAAGGGTGACGGCAATGGTCACAGCTCTCCCTCCCTTCCTGCGTCCCTCTCCTCCTTACTCTCCCTCCCTCCCCGTGTCCCTCTGCTCTTTACTCTCCCTCCCTTCCTGCATCCCTCTCCTTACTTTCCCTCCCTCCCTACATCCCCCTGCTCCTTACTCTCCCTCCGTACATCCCTCTGCTGCTTACTCTCCCTCCCTAAATCCGTCTGCTCCTTACTCTATCACTGAAAATGATACTGTATTATTTAGGTTATTATAATCAAAAGAGCTAAACTGCAAGGGTTATACAGCACAGCAGGGCAGGATGCAGGGGAAGTGGGTGGCAAAAGGAGGAGGGATGATTATTAGTATATGGAGTGCAGCGGGGCAGTGGATAGTGCAGGGGGTAGAGGGTAGCACGAGACTAAGGTAGAAAGGACTGAGGAGAGTGGTAGAGGTATCATCAGAGCTTGTTTAGTAAATCAGTTGCTGTCAAAAAGTCAATGAGTGTCTGGATTAACCCTTAAACTGTCCAAACGTAGATCTACATTCACCTGCATGGTGCTCCGAATATTTTGAAAAATAAAAAAATCTAAAAAGAGTGCAAAAATTATAGGGGGATAGTCTGTTGAGTACACCTGGTAAAGTGTATGGCAGAGTTGTTATTGAAAGAATTAAGAGTAAGACGGAGAATAGGATAGCAGATGAACAAGGAGGCTTTAGGAAAGGTAGGGGGTGTGTGGACCAGGTGTTTACAGTGAAACATATAAGTGAACAGTATTTAGATAAGGCTAAAGAGGTCTTTGTGGCATTTATGGATTTGGAAAAGGGGTATGACAGGGTGGATAGGGGGGCAATGTGGCAGATGTTGCAGGTGTATGGTGTAGGAGGTAGGTTACTGAAAGCAGTGAAGAGTTTTTACAAGAATAGTGAGGCTCTGGTTAGAGTATGTAGGAAAGAGGGAGATTATTTCCCAGTAAAAGTAGGCCTTAGACAAGGATGTGTGATGTCACCGTGGTTGTTTAATATATTTATAGATAGGGTTGTAAGAGAAGTAAATGCATGGGTCTTGGCAAGAGGCGTGGCGTTAAAAGATAAAGAATCACACATAAAGTGGGAGTTGTCACAGTTGCTCTTTGCTGATGACACTGTGCTCTTGGGAGATTCTGAAGAGAAGTTGCAGAGGTTGGTGGATGAATTTGGTAGGGTATGCAAAAGAAGAAAATTAAAAGTGAATACAGGAAAGAGTAAGGTTATGAGGATAACAAAAAGATTAGGTGATGAAAGATTGGATATCAGATTGGAGGGAGAGAGTATGGAGGAGGTGAATGTATTCAGATATTTGGGAGTGGACGTGTCAGCGGATGGGTCTATGAAAGATGAGGTGAATCATAAAATTGGTGAGGAGAAAAGGGTGAGCAGTGCACTTAGGAGTCTGTGGAGACAAAGTACTTTGTCCTTGGAGGCAAAGAGGGAAATGTATGAGAGTATAGTTTTACCAACGCTCTTATATGGGTGTGAAGCATGGGTGATGAATGTTGCAGCGAGGACAAGGCTGGAGGCAGTGGAGATGTCATGTCTGAGGGCAATGTGTGGTGTGAATATAATGCAGAGAATTCGTAGTTTAGAAGTTAGGAGGTGCAGGATTACCAAAACTGTTGTCCAGAGGGCTGAGGAAGGGTTGTTGAGGTGGTTCAGACATGTAGAGAGAATGGAGCGAAACAGAATGACTTCAAGAGTGTATCAGTCTGTAGTGAAAGGAAGGCGGGGTAGGGGTCGGCCTAGGAAAGGTTGGAGGGAGGGGGTAAAGGAGGTTTTGTGTGCAAGGGGCTTGGACTTCCAGCAGGCATGCATGAGCGTGTTTGATAGGAGTGAATGGAGACAAATGGTTTTTAATACTTGACGTGCTGTTGGAGTGTGAGCAAAGTAACATTTATGAAGGGATTCAGGGAAACCGGCAGGCCGGACTTGAGCCCTGGAGATGGGAAGTACAGTGCCTGCACTCTGAAGGAGGGGTGTTAATGTTGCAGTTTAAAAACTGTAGTGTAAAGCACCCTTCTGGCAAGACAGTGATGGAGTGAATGATGGTGAAAGTTTTTCTTTTTCGGGCCACCCTGCCTTGGTTGGAATTGGCCAGTGTGTTAATAAATAAATAAAAAAAAATCTATTTTTGTTTTTAAATTAAATGATGACAACTATATTAACCTGGATGTTCTGCCTAAAATCTGGAATTCATTACCTGTAAATATAAAAGAAACATTACCTGTTTATAAATTCAAGTCTCTTCTCAAAGATCACTTATTCACCCAAAACCAAATAAATACTGAATAACTGAACCTTATAAATTGTATATCTTAAATGTTTCTCACAATTATATCACATAAATATTAAACCTAAGACCCAATCTAACTTTGTTATTTTTTAAATACACTACCTAACAGAATACTCCATTCGACAATTTACAGCAATGCATGCAACCATATGACCTGTCTTTGTAATACTCATTTGTGCTTTATTGTTATCTGTTTACAATAATGTTTTATCACTGATTACATCATTGCTTAGTTAATTTTAAGCCAGCCTGTAATGCTATGCATACAAGTGGCTTTGGCATGCTGCTCTTACCTGTATTTTTTTGTACCTCTGTATGTATGCTCAAAATTACTAACCTATTCTTATGTTACCCAAGTAATAGCTTTTATATCCTTTTACTCAAGTGTGAGTTAATTGTTCTAACATATTGTATTGCTACTACTATTACAACTTATATCACTACTATACTACTACTACCACTAGTACTGCACCTCACTCTGATCCTATAGATGCCCTCTGTGTCCATGTACCGTTTGTAACGGCTTGACAAAGCTCCCTGGAGAGCAAAACGTTGCCACAATAAAAATGTCATTAGCTGCACTTGTGTCCTTTTACTTATTGTTGGTAATTCTACCAACTTTATTACATTCCTTCTTATTCTTGGAAATGATTTTGTTACGGAGAACACTATCCTGGCCAAAGACTAAGATTCGAACCATAATACGAGGGCTATGAAATGGTCGGGCATACATAGTAGAAGTCAGAAGGATGGGAAAGTGATCACTATCATGTAAATCTGGAAGAAAAGACCACACGAAATCAAGTGCAACAAGCAAGGAGCAAATAGAAAGATCAATGCAGGAGAGAGACCGAGTACGAGAATCAAAATGGGTAGGAGCACCCGTGTTTAGAACATGAAGAGGATGAGATGCGAGAAAAGTCTCCAACTAATTATGACAAGAGTCACAGTCGGACCCTCCCCACAGGTGATGGCGAGCGTTAAAACCACCCAACAACAATACGGGCAGTAGTAGAGATGAAATTAAAAATGCAATATCAGAGATACAGAATGCACGGGAGGGAGAAAGATAAAGATAGCAAACTGTAAACCATCAGTGTAAATAAATACGAGCTGCAGTATAATGCAGCGGGGAACAAATAAAAACTTGTTGATATGGTATATCAACACATACAAGAAGTGTGCTTTCATTAAATGATTCGTCAGGTAAAGGATCAGAAGAATGTATCAGCAAGTAGCCCGAAACGGGTGAATGACAGCAGAACAAATTTTGGGCTCTTGCAACCCAACACATACTGGGGACAACTGGGAGAGCAACAATTGGAGTTCTCCTCGATTACCCCTAAGGCCACGAATATTCCATTGTAAAAAAGACATTATGTACAGAAATAAAAATGACAACAATAAGAAATGATAAAACCTATGGGCTTTGAGAATCAGTAAAGGTAACATGTGGGAACAACAGTAAGCGTGTGAGTAAGGAAGAATTAGAATATTGCGGAGGAATAGATTGTTGCATGGGTCGTGAAATATAAGGGGTTGGAGGCGGCGCGTTGGTGTCCATCGGGGGTGTCATCTCCACTATATAGCTGGAGACAGCATCTAACATCTCAGTTGATAAGGAAGCCAATGATGCCATGTCAAAGACAGGAGAGGCAGTGCAAGTAAGGTCAGAGTATGAGCCTAGAGAGATGCACTGGCTGGGGGAGAAGAATCCTGCAGTGTAACAGGAGAGGAAGGAGGTTGGAGGGCAACTATGGAAGAAATAGGGGGGGGACAGGGGAAGAGGGAACTACACTAGGGGTAGGGTGAACCTCCACTTTTGCGTGAGAGCTGGAAAGTGGGTGAGAACTAGTCTCTGAGGTAGAAGATAGATTCTGGACAGGAGATGGATGTGAAGTGGAGGTCTGCGAGGTCTAGTAGACTGAGAAGTAAGCGAGCGAGATGAAGAAGTAGAAGTAGAAAGTGGTGTGGAGGAAGGAGTGTCAGAGGATAAAACTGCAAAAGCATTAGAAACTGGGGTGACTCCAGAAGACAGGGATGCATAGGGATTGAGAGGCGGGAGGTTGGAGGTCTGCAGGCTACTTGAGCATATGGGACACAAGGAAGTTTTCCTTGAAGGCGGAGCTGAGAGACTACCATAGTGTAAGGCTTTCATGCTCTTTAGGGTAACGGATCTCTTGTTCATTACAATAGACCTGGCACCGGCAGGAAAAGGAAAGATGAGGTTCCTTGCAATTGAGACAAGAGGGAGGAAGACGGATTGGAATGATCTGCTGCACCACAGATCAGGCATTCCACCGCAGATCTGCAGTGTTTAGCGGGGTGCCCAAAATGCCAGCAATTACAACACTGTTGAGGGTGGGAACTACTTGACGGACCTCTAAATGATGGCCCGCAATATAGACAGAAGACGAAAGTTCACAGCAGTCGAAGGTTAAATGAGCGATGTTACTAGGAAAGCGCCTTCTCCCACAAACACAGGATGTATGTATCTACCTTTAGAATAGGGAGGTTTTGAAGGCTTAATTCTTCTAAAATATCATCGCTGCAAGACAAAAAATCACTCTGTACAATGGTGCACGGTAAGACCACAGTACCACTGCAAGAATTAAGAGTAGCATGCTTACGAATGGTAACTGGTATGTTATCTATGGAAGTGATGTGGGAGAGAGCATGAGCTTGCTCTGAATTCTGTACAGTTACGACACGCGCACCACTTCGAAGAGTGTGGAAAGATATATTTTGGCCAATGTGCCTTAAAAGAGTTTTACCAATTCCATGATCAGACAGATAATCCGTTTGAGACGCTGTTTGTAAAGAAAATTTTGTCCACTGCGCACTTGTTAGCTCGGTATGCAAAGGTAGCGAGTGCAGTGTAGGTCATTTTTGAGCGATCATCGACAAACTGTCATCAGTAGGTTGTCTTGGACATTTAGGAGTAGTACCGCAGGCGGTCTAACCCGAGGGAGGCGGGCAATCTGAAAATCATTGCACCGTATTCTGAGAGGCTGGACACATTGTGAAAGGCATGCTAGAGGCATTGACACCACAGCACCCAAAGCAGGTGATGAAGTGTCACTGGCAGAAGGTACAGGGGTATGAGAAGAGTCGAGATTATTATTATAATAAAAAAAAAGCGCTAAGCCACAAGGGCTATACAGCCGAAGAAGTGTCGAGAGAATGAACCAATAACGAAGCCGGGTCAGAACAGGGTGTGGGATCAGAATGGGGCCTGGGAGGAGGAAGGGTTTCACTGGACAAAGACTCCATAATAACAGGTGCATCTTCTGTGATATCTCCTTTCTTGTTATTCTAAGAAAAAAAAGAAAGAAGGAAAGAAAGAAAAGGGACAGCGGAGGGACAGTCGCTAGGAGTCATGGAGGGGCCAAAAGCTCCTCCCCTCATCCGAGAGGACCTCAAGCCCACCGGTGGTGAAGATGCAGCATGGAACCCGTGCCATACCCTACCCTTCACGCCAGTAAACCAGTGCTCTGGGATAGCAACCTCACATCTACCGAGCTACCTTGGTGGACAAAAGAAAGGGCAGTCAGAAACCCACCACAAAGCATACCCTCTTCGGCTGCCACCTCCCAGAACCGACAGGCAGCTTCCAGAGATACACCCATTACCCAAAGGGCACCCAGCCCTCTTCCCGGAAATCCAGGAAGGGATAATTCTGATTCTACGGCAAACCACACCACCCCAAGGGACCTCACGGAGTGGGACAAACCCCGGCACGCCACCTCCTACCTAGAAACTGTAATGCCAGAGGGGAGGACCCCAGAGGCTACAAATGGGACAGGAAGCTAGGGGAGGGTGGGGAGAGGGAATGAAAGGGAAAAATGGGGAGGGTGGGGTACAGAAGGGAGGATTGGGGGGTAATTAGGTTCGGTTGGAGGAAGAAGATCAAGAGGTCCAATTCCTCAGACCAATAGCCTCCTTACCGCTGCAAGGAGCCCCCCTTAACCCTTTCAGGGTTGGTGCCGTACTAGTACGGCTTGCATGCCAGGGTTGGTGTCATACTAGTATGCATAAATTCTAGTGCCTTCAAATCTAGAGAGAGAAAGCTGGTAGGCCTACATATGAACGAATGGGTCTATGTGGTCAGTGTGCACAGTATAAAAAAAAATCCTGCAGCACACAGTGCATAATGAGAAAAAAAAATCCGACCATGTTTTTGGTTTAAAACAGCAACTTTGCAGTGTATTTTCGTATTCTATTTATGGTTGTATTCTAGTTTTTTTGGTCTCATTTTATAGAATGGAAGACATATTACGGAAATTCAGATGATTTTGATTGGTTTCACAATGAAAAGTAAATGGTCCAAGTCGGACCGAAACGTCATCGTAAGCTCCTCTCTTCTATGTGCGGGTTATTTGTGTATCGTTCCAGTCACGGTATTGTGCCTTTTTTTTTTTTTTGTTATTTAATGAAAAGTATCTTGAAACTGAGCTCAAAGTAGCAGAAATGTTCGATTTTTGCCAAAGTTCAAAGGTAAACAAATCATGCCATGCGTCCAATACACGTCAGCTGGTGAGTCTGATATTCTTTCACAAGTGCGCTGATATTATACCTTAAAAATATTATACCTTAAAAATTATTATATCTTAAAAATAACTCTGGGCATCTTACTGACAAGGAAAATGAAATGTGCTCTATTTTTAATAATTATTTTCTCTCGGTTTTCACTCAGGAAGACACTAACAACATCCCAGTAATTAATTTTTATAGTGGGCCTGAAGACGATAAATTATGCAATATCGTAGTCACTAGTGAAATGGTTATCAAACAGATAGACCGATTGAAGCAAAATAAATCCCTGGGCCCTGATGAACTTTCAAGGGTTCTTAAAGAGTGCAAAATGGAACTTTGTGAATGACTGACTAATATTTTTAATATTTCACTTCAAACAGGTGTAGTGTCCAATATAAATTCGCTAGAAAACATCCAGCGATTGAAGACTCTTAAACTACATTCACTTGTAAGACAAAGAATGTGGGGAGACATGATCGAAGTGTATAAGTGGAAGATGGGTATTAATAAAGGGGATATTAGTAAGGTCTTGAGGATATCTCTCCAAGAGAGAACCACCACCGCTGCCGCCGCCGCCACCACCACCTCCACCTCCTCCTCCCCCACATATCCAAAACACTGCTGGGACCTATAAATACTTTGTATATATTCAAAGACAACAGTAAATGACTAAGGCAGGTATAAATGTCCACCTGTCAATATGTTTGTGACAATGTGAGTACAATTTCAGTACCTAATACGTACTAGTGTCAGAACAAAGATCAGTTATGAAATGACAAGAACTATTACAAATTGTAATTATCAGAACATACAAATTATATAAAATAATATGAAAAATGGAAAAAAAGATATATCGACAACACTTTTGCAAGTGGCAGCACTCCATGTTGCCACCAGGTGATCTCCAAGTGCCAACTTTACGGCCTCATATCTCGGTAAGTACTGACCCTAAATTTTTTTTTATCCTATAACACTTAGAAAAATGTGCTCTTTTTTTTTCAATAAAAAAACTTTTTATTTTTCAAAATACATTCAGGGCACTGGGGTAATGAACGTAAATATACGTTTGGACCGTTTGCGGGTTAAGAGTCTTCAATCATTCTTCGTACGAAAGATTTCTAATGCTATGTATTAATTTAGTCATTCTACGCTGGATGTTTTCTAGCGAATTTATATCCACTCTGTAATATGGAGACCAGAAACGAGCTGCGTAATCTAGGTGAGGCCTTACTAATGATGTATAAAGCTGTAAAATAACTGCTAGACTTCTGTTGCTTACACTTCTTGATATAAATCCCAGTAATCTGTTTGCTTTATTACGTACAATTAGGCATTGCTGCCTTGGTTTAAAGGTTGAGGCTTACCATAACCCCCAAGTTCTTTTTGCAGTCTGTATGGTTAAGTTCTACGCTATTTAACTGGTAAGTACTAGGGTTATGGACACTCCCGAGCTACAGAACTTTGCATTTATCTATACTGAACTGCATCTGCCACTTTTCTGACCAGGAATTGAGTTTATCTAAATCGTCCAGAATTTCCATGACTCTACATTTGAATCAATTATCCTACTTATCTTTGTGTCATTGGTGAATTTGCTCATATCACTAGTAATTCCCTCATCAAGGTCGTTGACATATATTACAAACAACAATGGGCCCAAGACCGATCCCTGTGGAACATCACTCGTTACAGATCCCCACTTGGATTTAACCCCATTTAACCCTTTCAGGGTTTCCGACGTACTAGAATGGCTTATGCACCAGGGTTATTGATGTACTAGTATGCCTAAATTCTAGCGCCTTCAAATCTAGCAAGAGAAAGCTGGTAGGCCTAAATATGAAAGAATGGGTCTATGTGATCAGTGTGCACAGTATAAAAAAAAATCCTGCAGCACACAGTGCATAATGAGAAAAAAAACTTTGACCGTGTTTTCGGTTTAAAACAGCGACTTTGCACTGTATTTTCGTATGGTATTTATTGTTGTATTCTAGTTTTCCTGGTCTCATTTTATAGAATGGAAGACATATTACAGAAATTGAGATGATTTTGATTGGTTTCACAATGAAAAGTACCTTGAAATTGAGCTCAAAATAGCAGAAATGTTCGATTTTTGCCAAAGTTCAAAAGTAAACAAATCATGCCACACGTCCAATACACGTCAACTGGTGAGTCTAATATTCTTTCACAAGTGCCCTGATATTATTTTTACCATTTCTACACTAATGCAGTAGTCTGCATAACTGTAAATCTTCTATTTTTTTGTGAGAATAAAAATTCAAAGTGGGCAACAAAAGAAATGTAAGAGGGGCCTGAGGATGTGACTAATGAACAGAGGAAATGTTATTTTAGTGCCAGGAATGTCTGTCTTGTTTATTCTGAACACTATTTGGAAATTGGCATCTTTTGAAATTTGTGTGAAATTGACAAAATTGTTAATTTCTGACCACTTTATTGGATAGTTGAAATCAGTAAATGGGTGGTTTCTTGTACTCAATCGATAGAAAAAATAGAGTTCTAGCAAAATAGTTATGATTTTTGTTGACTAGTACATTGGAATTGGCCGAAAACAGGGCTCAAAGTGGGTGAAATCACCGATGCATAAACATTGTCGAAACCACTAAGTTTGTGAGAGCATAATTCCGTACGTTTTCCATCAAATTTCATACTTTTGGTGTCATTATGATCGGGAAAAGATTCTCTATCTTTTCATAAGAATTTTTTTTTTTTCTGAAAATTTTTCGACCCTGAGAACAAGTTTAGGAGAGGGCCTCTCAACCCTGAAAGGGTTAGGCATACTCTGTTTCCTATGAGCCATGACTCGATCCATGACAGCACTTTTTCCCCAATGCCACGAGCTGTCACTTTCTTTAACAGTCTCTGGTGCGGTACTCTATCAAAAGCCTTACTAAAATCTAAAACAATATCGAATTTTTTATCATGATCAACAGCCTCAAAAGCTTTACTGAAGAAGGTTAATAAATTAGTTAGACAAGAATGGCCCCTCATGAATCCATGCTGAGTATCATTAATTAAGTTATGCTTATCCAGATGGCTTCTTATAATATCAGCTATAATTGACTCTAGTAATTTGCCTAAAATTGAGGTCAGGCTCATTGACGGTAACGACTTGTCCCCTGCTTTAACCCCTTCAGGGTCCAAGGCCAAAATCTGAAGTGGTGCTCCAGTGTCCAAGAAATTTTGAAAAAAAAAAAAATTATTTTTTCTTACAGAATTAAAGAGTATATTTTTGTGAAGGTAATAAGACAAAAAAAAAAATTCTGATCAGTACTTACCGAGATACAGCGGCGAGAAGTTTACCCAAAATGACCGGGTGGCGGCAACATCAGTGACTTCCGCAAAATCCCATTTTTATATTTTACGTTTTTTATACTTTTTTCTTTTCTTTTCTAATTTTTTTCTTTTTCTAATAAGATTTGTGGCCTGTGAGACCAGTATAATGTATATTGTATAAGTGTACACTCATTGTATTCCATGCAATAACTGCACTAATTTATCATTATATTGCTTACAAAACTTGTTTACAAGTTTAGTGTACACAAAATGATGAAAATATTAGTGAGGTTTTTGTGTTGAATACAATGGTACAATATAGTACCATATGGTACAATGGTGCCATATGATACAATGGTACCACCTGATACAATGGTACCATATGGTACAATGGTACCATATGGTACAACAGCACCATTGGTACAATGGTACCATATAGTGCAATGGTACCTTATGGTACCATATGGTGTAATGGTACTATATGGTACCATATGGTACATTGTACCATATGGTACTGTTGTATTCAACACAATAAACACACTAATATTTTCATTATTATTTTGTTTACAATAATTGTTTACAACAAAAATATGCAAAAATGTTATATATTAGTAATGTTCTATTATACATTTACAAGTGTACAGGATCTTGATGTGTTCCTTGAGGTGGATGACAAAGCACTTTGTCTAGGAAACTGGAGAGTCAGTAGCTAGCTTGTGTGGCCACTCAGTCTTGTCTGGTCTCATGCCACCAACACCTATTGACCATATGGTACAGGGTACCATATGGCACAGGGTACCATATGGCACAGGGTATCATATGGCACAGGGTACCATATGGTACATTGTACTATATGGTATAGGGTACCATGCAGTACAGGATAACATATGGTGCAGGGTACCATATGGCACAGGGTACCATATGGCACAGGGTACCATATGGCACAGGGTACCATATGGCACAGGGTACCATACAGTACAGGACACCATATGGTACAGATACAGGGATAACTGGAAATAAGTCACCCTGACTTTTTTGGGTTATCCTAGGATTTTATACGTATGCTGCTATGTATGATAATCTATGTAATTGTATTTCTGTATACCTGAATAAACTTACTCAAGTGCATGTGGCATCATAAGTAAGTTTATTTAGTTATACACAAATAAAGTTACATAGAATATCATACTTAGCAGCACATGTTTGGAGAACCGAGGATAACCCAAAAAAGTCAGACAGACTTATTTCCATTAGGGTCCCTGTTCCCTGTACCATATGGTATAATGTACCATATGGTACAATGTACTATATGGTACATTGTACCATATGGTACCATTGTACCATATACCACTGTATGACATGGCACCATTGTGCCATATGGTACCATTGTACCATATGGCACAATGGTACTATATGGTTCAAAACCATAGAATTCGTCTTCAGCTCACTTCCATCAGTTTTAGAACTAAGTTGTGAAGAGGAGAGTCAGAATTCACCCGGAGAGTGAGTGTGGAGTGAGAGCTTCCTTGCCGCCAGGCACTATGAACAAAGCTACTTTGCCAGCGTTCCCACAATGCCATGCAGGTGTCCAGATTTTTTCTATGGTGTGCACACTGACCACCCAGACCCATTCTTTTAGATGCAGGCCTACCAGCCTTCTCGTGCTAAATTTGACGGCGCTAGAATTTTGGCATAGATCTACGGTTTGGACCCTGAACGTAAAGCCGTAGATCTACGGGACGGACCCTGAAAGGGTTAAAAATAGGAATTACATTAGCCATCTTCCACATATGAGGCACTACACCTGTTTGAAGAAAAATATTAAAAATATTAGTCAATCGTTCACGAAGTTCCATTCTGCACTCTTTAAGAACCCTTGAAAAAACTTTATCAGGGCCCGGGGATTTATTTTGCTTCAGTCAGTCTATCTGTTTGATGAACCTTTTGCTAGCGACTATGATATTGCATAATTTATCGTCTTCAGGCCCACTATAAAAATTAATTACTGGGATATTGTTAGTGTCTTCCCGAGTGAAAACCGAGAGAAAATAATTATTAAAAATTGAGCACATTTCATTCTCCTTGTCAGTAAGATGCCCAGAGTAATTTTTAAGGGGACCTATCTTATCTCTAACTTTTGTTCTATAAACCTGGAAAAAAAATTTTTGGGTTAGTTTTCAAATCCCTAGCAACTTTAATTTCATAGTCCTGTTTAGCTTTTCTTATCTCCTTTTTTAACGTCCCTCTTAATGTCAATATTCTGATTCATAAGATGACCCTCACCTCTTTTGATGTGCCTATAAATTCTTTTTTTCTGTCCTAAAAGATATTTGAGCCTATTATTCATCCATTTTGGGTCATTTCTATTTGATCTAATTTCTTTATATGGAATAAGTTCTCTGGGCAGCATGTATAGTGTTCGGAAAACTCTCATACTGATAGCTCTCTTCATTACCCCAGTCCATAGATGATAAGTGTTCTCTAAGCCCATTGTATTTTGCTAAGCGAAAATCTGGGACCATTACTGAATTATCCCTATTATCATACTTGTGCCGAGTTCCTCTGTAATTTCTTAATTATTAACAAGGGTTTTCTTGTTTGCCAGAGCCAAGTCAAGCAGATTATGTCCCCTTGTAGGTTCTGTCACAAACTGCCTCAAAAAAACAATCCTGAACTACTTCTAAGAGGCTGTTAGATTCTAGATTCCCAGTCAAGAAATTCCAATCAATCTGACTAAAGTTAAAGTCTCCTAGAATTACTACATTATCATGCCTTGTGGCCTTAACAATTTCCTCCCATAGTAGTCTCCCTTGGTCCCTATCTAAGTTTGGGGGATGGTATATCACTCTTAGAATCAATTTTTCATGCCCCTCTGAAAATTCTATCCAAACAGACTCAGTATGTGTTACTTCAGACTTTATACCCGTTTTTATGCAACAGTTCAAGCAATCTCGAACATACGGTGCCACCCCACCCCTTTCCCAATAATTCTATCTACTTGGAACTTAAAATCCTGAATATGGCATTCTGCAGGCATGTCCCGACTTTTTGAATTAAACCACATCTCAGTTATGGCAAATACATCAATGTTACATGCACTAGCAACTAATCTCAACTCGTCCATCTTATTCCTAGCACTACGGCTATTAGCATAATATATATTTAAAGACCCTCCTTTCTCTTTACCCTTCCTGCTCATTTCTGCTTTTCCACTAAACCTATTACTGTCATTGTCACCTAGTGCCACTGGCTTTCCAATATCCACCTCATTCTGCCTATTACTAGTTCTCCTAGAACTCATAATATTACTACACTGGGAATTCACTGTTTTCCTGCCAAAACCCATACCACTAATTTAAAACCCTAACAGCTCCCTCCACTGCAGTTGCCAGTGCCCCCACCCCAGAGCTAGATATGTGAACCCCATCCCTGGCATACATGTCATTTCTGCCATGGAAGAGGTCCCAGTTGTCAATGAATGTTACTGCATTTTCCTTACAGTATTTGTCCAGCCAGCAATTGACATCAAACCTCATTACCTTGCAGTCTTAGACACTTTATGACCCTTATAGGTTTACCTCTTCCCCATGAATATAATATGAAACTTTAATTGATCTTAGCTTCTAGATTTCATTATTTAACACTTGAAAAAATAATTTGGAAATTTTTAAAAATATAAGATACTGAGAAAATTACAATGTGATTAAATCTTATCACTAAATATTGATGGACTTACTTGGTAAAGACTGCTCCTGCCAGACCAAAGTTGGTGTCATTGGCACGCCTAACAACCTCTTCCTCAGAGTCAAACACCAGCACAGATGCAATAGAACCAAATACCTCCTCCCTCACAACCTGAATTGTAAAGCATTTATGTAAAACTATACCATAAAATTAAAATTAACATGTAATACAGGTACAACATCGATTTTCCAGCAATGGAGGATGCAGCACCTTTTTTAGTCCAGAAAAAATTACAAAACTAGTTTTTTGCTAAACTAGTTTACCAGGAGGCCACAGATGGTAGCGTGTTTATGCATGTTCACTTATATTGTTTGCACTGTAGTTGTTGGTGGTGATCTGATTCTTCGTGAATCTTAGCATATTTTTTTTTTAACAATTAGCCCTAGCTATGGCCACTGACAACTGAACTGTCAGGTGAATTAATCAAAAAGTTAGAACAATGTTCCTCTGTGACAGAACAGAAGCTACTGAAATTTATTTGGTGTGAAATATTAATAAGATAGCCAAGAAGAATGTGTCATAGCAGTAGACCTTCATCTGAAACTCCTGTGGCTTCAACTTCAAGTACCCAAGATGCGCTCTCTGGAACATCACGAATCCATGCTGAAACAGTCAACTATGAATCAGACAGTAATCCCAACGACCCTCAACTTTCAGACTTTTGTGATTAGCTCTACACTTCCAGTAAAGTTTTGAAATTTACCACTTTGGTAGTGGAAGTACAGCAACATTTTTTGTAAAGTAAAAGGACACAAGTGCAACTAATGTGACATTTTACTGTGGCAACGTTTCGCTCTCCAGGAGCTTTATCAAGCCATTGTAATGGCTTGATAAAGCTCCTGGAGAGCGAAACGTTGCCACAATAAAATGTCACATTAGTTGCACTTGTGTCCTTTTACTTTACATATTGTCGGTAATTCTACCAACTTTATTACAACATTCTTTGTAAGTACAGTAATTAATACATCTTTCATTTATATTAATGTTTAATTAAAGTTTCTCACAGACCATGGTGAATCAGAGGTGTATTGTTGATTTGTTATTCTGTGATCTCTGGACCCTGAAAGGGTTAAGCATCACTTTATTCCTGAAATCAAGTTTTACATGCACAGGAAGAACTTTGAACTTTGCATTTACAGTTGCTGTCACTCTTTGATAATTCTTGTATTTATCCAGAAGCTTTGTTGGATGTGAACCCACATATAAATGTTGTATTTTTACCTCCAAATACATCTTTAGCCCTTTGACTGTTTTGGTCGTATATATACGTCTTACGAGCCACCATGTTTGACGTATTAATACGCATAAATTCTAGCTGCTTCACATCAAGCAGGAGAAAGCTGGTAGGTCCACATGTGAGAGATTTGGTCTCCATGGTCAGTGTGCACCACATAAAAAAAATCAGGGAGCCAGTGGTGCATTGTGGGAGTGCCATTTCAGTAGTCCTTGTTCAGCATGCCTAGCAGTAAAAAATGTGTGACTCCCCAGCAAATCTGGGACTTTACTCTTCCCAAGTGATGCTCTAACACAGATGGAAGTGTCAGTGAGCATCAATTTCATGGTTCTGAGGAGTTTGTGACCAAAAGCAATGCCCATGATACTAGAAGAATGAAGGAGAATGAGGGAGAGAATGAGAGAATGAGGGAGAAAGATAATTAGATAGTAGGATGGAGGGGAAGCGAGCATCCGACCCCATTGTTTTGACAGGTAGTAGGGGAAGTGAGTAATGAGAAAACATGTCATTTTGACAGCTGCCGACCCTGACTCAGAACAATTAGAAGTCCACATACTCACACACAACACAAGCTTGAAGATAATAGCAGTTACATGAAAGTATTCAGTGACTATATATGTGTGTATATATATTATAGAATATATATAGAATATATATATATTATAGAAACCAGTAGGAAGAAACGAAGGCAGGAAGGAAGGATGAAATGAAAGGAAGGAAAAAAGTAAGGGAGGAGAGAAGTAAGGTAGGAAAGAAATGCAGGAAGGAAGGAATGATAACACATGACCATTTACCTAGCATAACTACCTAACACAACTGCCTGCTAATACTTTGAAGAAAACTGCTCAGATGAGGTGTTTTGTCTTTGCACATAAAAAAAATGCCCACAAAAATGCAGACACACTCGTTTTATGTGTGAGTGTAAAACACCATTGTGTATGAAACCATGTTTCAAAGAGTTCCACAAGCTACAGAACTTCTAGAAATATGTCCAGTGACTGTACATTTGTATATACAGTGGACTCTCAACTAACAGCATTAATCCATTCCAGAGGGCTTGCCGTTGGTCGAAATTGCCATTGGTCGAGTTAATTTTCCCCATAAGAAATAATGGAAATACGTACAATTAATCCGTTCGTAACACCCCAAAGTCTGAAAAAAAAAAAATTATATGAAATACACCTACCATCTGACTTATGACCTGCTCGACATACGTCCACTCGACTTACGACCATGCATCTGGCAGCTGGGCTGGGCCAGCTGATGCATACCGCTGTACAATATTTGACAATATTCGCGGCAGCAATGCGTCATGCAGGCAGCATCAGTTTGAGTAACCCTGCCCTATCAGCAGCATCATACTGTATTAACTGTACTAACTGGACAGTAAATTTCACCATGGCCCCTAAGATGAAGTCTGAATCTTGCACTGGAGATTGTAGGACCCAAGAAAGGCTCTTACTCTAACTCTAATTTGTTTCACTGTGCACATGAAACCTGTCTGTATCTGCTGCCATGTATCATCTGTCTCTAACTATGGCTGTCTTTCGTCTCCTGGTGTCCATCGATATACCTCTGTCCCTTTCTGATCAACGTGATCACTCCTGCAACTGTGTAAGTCCTTTGTTCAAACCAACGATCAGCAATCTAACTAGAAATCTCAGAGACCCAAACATTAAATGCAGTTGTCTAAAATCCCTTTTTAATAAAAATAAAATAACACTGAGGCACAATCAAAGTGTAAAAACGTTAATATAGACAGTTGCTTAATCCATCACTGAAATTTTTTTTTAAAATTTATAATAAACATGCTACATAAGCATATAAATAACAATATCAATGCTTTGCTGGTAGCTAAGTGAACAGAACATTCGGCCAGCTGCAACAACTAACGTTGTTTACTATAACTCTGAACATTCCTACATTCTCATTCTCTCTCATTAATCTGCATGGAGACTCACCTCACACTCTACATAAAACTACAGATACTTAACGTAACGTAATGAGTGGACACGATTATTATATTATAGGGTTACCAAAATAGATAATAGACATGATTTAATTAAATATAATAATGAATATTAATACTATTATTAATTTACACTTTCAAAATCTGTATAGTTTAGTCAATTTTTTGGGGATTACCAAAACAGGTAAAATATAATATGTATCGGATAAAACTTAGTTACCTGTGAGAGAGAGAGAGAGAGAGAGAGATACAGAGTAGATAGAGAGAGGAAAAGATCGACAGATTAGAGAAAAGCATGAGAATAGATAGATTAGAGAGAGAGAAGACCTTAGAGAATACGAAGATGAGGATAGAGAGAAGAGATAGAGTAGAGAGTGAGAGAGAGACCATAGCATGATAAGAGTAGAATGATAGAGAGATGAGATAGAGAGAAGATTCTGAGACCAAGATTAGTAAAGATAGAGAGAAATTAAGACGACATAGCTACTCATAGTACAGATGTAGAGAGAGAGTGAAGAATTATCTCAATTATACAGACTACAATATGGTAATTTATTTAATATAAAAAATAAGATGATAATATCGACCTATTAAAATAAAATTGCCCAATTTAAATCTTATATGCCAATGAGAGAATAAGAATAGAAACTATTGAGAGAACTTTATAATACCATTTGATAGAGAATATTTAGAAAGAGATTTTCAGAGAGAATTTAGAATATAGGTAGCACTAGAGCGAGAGTAGTAGAAAGAAATGCGATAGAGATTTAGAGAGAGAGTTTTAGAGAGTGATATAGAGATATAGATGAGAATTTACGAGATTAAAAGTTATAAGATTGGAGAAAAGCTTAGAGAGATAGAGCAGAATAGAGAAGAGATAGTGAGAGATTAGAGAAGAGAGATTAGATAGAAAGAGAGATAGACAGACGAAGAGTTAGAGAGGATGGAGAGATTAGAAGAGAAATAAAATGAGATTAGAGAGAGAAAGAGTTTTTAAAAGATATAGAAGAAAAAGAGATTTGACAATATTGAGAGAGAGGAGAGAAGTTGAGAAGAGTAGATAGCCGAGATAGGAAGAAGAGATAGAGACGATAAATTAGTTAAGATTAGAGAGATGTTTTTGAGATTAAAGATAGAAAAGAGTGAGAGAAGATAAGGTGAATAAATCAAACAAATTTCTATCCCCTTTTTTTTTTCCCAACTTACCACATAAACTTTTGTATCTTTTTTTATTATAAACTAACCAAAATTTTGTTTCAAAAATTTCTACCTCACTTTAAAAAAAACTAAAATTGCCCAATTTTTTCAAACCCTTATTATTCCCCAAAATTTTATTTTAAACTATATTGCAAACTTATTGAAAAACTTTTTTTAAATTGACCTTTTTCTTTCTATATTTTTTTAAAAACAAGTATTTTAAACCCTACAATTTTATTTTTACCCTTTTTTACCATCTTATTTCCCCATATTAAAAACCCAAAGTCATTCCCTTTTTTATTTTTATTTTTTTTTTTATTATTTTTTTTGCTATTTTTAAAACTTTGTAATTTTTATCCTGTCAATTTAAATCTAGTTATACTCAAATTTTTGGGTAAAAAACTTATGTAAGACCTTAGTGAAAATTTACAATAGTCTTTTGTCCCTTTTTTTTATATTATTAGTTTTTAAACCCCTTTTGAGGGTCGACGGGGCCTCCCGAAACTCGTTCCCCAAGGGTTGGGCCCAAATTTTCAAAAAAAAAAAAAAATTATTTTTTTTTATGAAAAAAAATTTTTTTTTTTAAAACATTTAGTTAAAAAAAAAAAAATTTTTCCACCCAATATTTCGGAGATAGGGATGAAGAATTTTTCAGAAAAAAAAATGAGCCGGTATGGAAAACAGGGCGATGCCGCTCACCCGGTAAACTTTATTTTACTTGTATTTAAAAGGTTTGTTTTTTTTTTTTCACTATTTTTTTTTTTCACATAACTTATGTGGCCTTAAAAACCCAAGTAAGGTGCAATGTAATATTACACTCTTTTTTATACAACACAAAAACCACACAAAAATAATTATCAATATATTGTTTAAAAAACTTGTTTACAAAAACAAACAATAAAAAAACTTTGTTTATTATTTTTTGTTCTATAATATATATACCAATATACACCCCTGAACATATTCCTATTATTTCCTGCAGCTTGGGGAAACTCGGGAAACATGGTTTCTACAAAATGGGTTTTATCTTTTTTTCCCCTCTTTCTATCTCTTTCAATCGTCTCCCTTTTTTAAAACTGTCTATCTATCTCTTTTCTAAACAGGTAAAACATAAATAAAAAGTTTTTTCCCCAAGAAATAAATTCCCTGGGAAAACCCCCAAGAAATCCAGACAAAGTTTTTTTACCTGCTTTAAGAGGGTGATTTAAAAAAGATGCCCACAGCCCTGTGGCCCCTCTGAGACAGAGAGCTAGACGGATAGAAAATAGACAGACAGAAAGTTAGTGTCCAGTACCAGTGAACTAGTGTTCCACCCCTCCTCCCCCTTCTTCCTTTTTCCCCTCCTACTTTTCCCCTATCCCTTTTCCTCTTCCCCCCCTCTTCCCTTCCTCCTACTTTTCCTCTTCCTCCCCCCCTCCCCCTTCTTTTCCTCTTCCCCCAAAATCTTCCCCCTCCTCCCCTTTCTTCCCCCTTCCCCTCCTTTTCCCCCTAATTTTCCCTCGTACTATTCCTCTTCCTCCTCCTTTTCCCTTTTATTCCTCTTCCTCCTACTTTTCCCCTTTTTCCCTTCCCCTTTCCCTTCCTTTCCTCCTCCTCCTCTTTTTCCCTTTCCCCCTACCCTTCTCCTCCTTGTCCATAGTTAAATTTTACAAGGAAGTCCGCAGCTGTCAAAGTGACTATTGGTATTACCCCCTTTCCCCCCCTTGGGCCCTTTGGAAAAAACAATGGGGTGGGATGCTGCTCCTCCTCCATTCTATCTTTAAATTTTCTTTCTCCCCCATTCTATCTGTTTTGTCTATCTCTGTCTCACAGGTAAAATAAATACAAAAATACAAGGTATAAATTTTCCTAGGGTAACCCAAGGGAAAACCCCGACAAAAATTTCTATACTCTGCTTTTTAAGATGTGAGTAAAAATGATTTACGCAGTCTTGTTGGGTCTCTGAGACAGAGAGCAGATTGGAAAAGACGGGGGGCTTTACAAAAACAGGCAAATGACCCAGAAAATTTTGTATCCCCGCAAAAAAAAAAGGGGGGCGATGTTCATTCATTTTTTGGCCCTCAGCTCTAACCCCCAATTTTCCCTCATCAAAGGGCAGCACTTTTAAATGTTATCTCCCCCCTTTTCTTTTTTAATGTCAAAGGGTTTAAAAATTTAAATTTTTTACCCTATTTTTATTATTTCCTATTATTATTATTATGTATTAAATTTTTATTATTTATTTTTTATTATTATTATTAAAGTATTAAATTTTTATTATGTAATTATTATTTGTATTATTGTTTTCATTAAATTTTTCTTTTTCTTCCCCTCCCCCTTTCCCCCTCTTCCTCCCCTCCCTTTTCCTCCCCCTCCTCCTCCCCTTTCCCCCTCCCCCTCTTTTTCCTCCTCCTCCCCCCTCCTCTTCCTCCTCCTCCCCCTTTTTTTCCTCCTTCCCCCTCCCCCTTCCCTTTTTCTTCCCTCCTCCTCCCCCCTTTCCCCCCTCCTCCTCCTCCTCCCCCCTCCTCCTCCCCCTCCCCCCTCTGCCCCCCTCCTCCTCTTGCCCCCTCCTCCCCCCTCTGCCTCCTCCTCCTCTTTGCCTTTCCCCCTCCCCCTCCCCTTTTTCCTCCTCCTCCTCTTTTCCCCCTCCTCCTCTGCTCCTCCTCCTCCTTCCTCCATTTTGAAAAAAGGTTTTAAGGCTTGTAGTTCAAAAATACTATCCCTTATCACACCAAAGCTCACAAACTGAGTCCCGGGTTTTGGGAAAAAGGAAAAATTTCCCCTTTGATTCTGGTTTTCAACTGAAACGACGGCCCAGCACCAGAGGTGGGGAAAGGCTGTTTTTGGGGTTTTTTCTGGGTTTTTCCCCACTTTTCCCATAAATTTTGGTTTATTAGTTTCGGTCAAAAAACCCCACCGAACCTTGAAACTCATCTTCACTGTCACTTCCATTTTGAAAAAGGGAAATTTTCACTGGGGAACAAAAAATGTCCCAATTCGCCGAGGGGGTGAGGAAAATTTCCCTTTCCACAGGGCACGGTGGAAATTGTTTTACTATGAAGGGAAACCCCCAATGGGACCACGGGGCCCCGATTTTTTTTTCCTTTCTGCCGGGACCCCACCACACACAACCCCCTTTTTTCACATCTAGGGTTATCAGCCTTTTCCTGTGAGATTTGAGGCCGCTAGAATTTATGCGTACTAGTACGACAAAAACCCCTACGCATAAGACGTACTAGTACGACGAAAACCCTCAAAGGGTTAAACACAGTTATACTCTAGCTCATTCTAGCTCAATACATAGTCAATACCAAATTCACTATATTAGACCATAGTGCAATTACTAGTGAGAGACTGGTGCTATTTTTAATTTGTATTTTTATATTATTAGACTAAACCTAGTTGTACTATAGCTCTTTCTAGCTCAATACATAGTCAATACCAAATTCACTATACAGTGGACCCCCGGTTAACGAACTTTTTTCATTCCAGTAGTATGTTCAGGTGCCAGTACTGACCGAATTTTTTCCCATAAGGAATACTATTGTGAAGTAGATTAGTCCATTTCAGACCCCCAAACATACACGTACAAACGCACTTACATAAATACACTTACATAATTGGTCGCATTTGGAGGTGATCGTTAAGCGGGGGTCCACTGTATTAGACCATAGTGCAATTACTAGTGAGAGACTGGTGCTATTTTTAATTTGTATTTTTATATTATTAGACTAAACCTAGTTGTACTATAGCTCTTTCTAGCTCAATACATAGTCGATACCAAATTCACTATATTAGACCATAGTGCAATTACTAGTGAGAGACTGGTGCTATTTTTAATTTGTATTTTTATATTATTAGATTAAACCTATTGTACTATAGCTCATTCTAGCTCAAAACATAGACTCCACAAAAGTCATTATATTAGACCTTAGTGCAATTACAAGTGAGAGTCTTGTTCTATTTTTAATTTGTATTTTTATATTACTTAGTTTATACCTAGTTGTACTTAGTTCATTCCAGCACAACACATAGACATCATCAACTTCATTATGTGTAGTAGTGACTATACTCTACATGACCTCACCAAAATACATCTAGCTATATACTTGTCCAAACTTCCTACCACTACAGATATCAGTGCTAGAACTCAACACACAACTCAGGATATAAATAACCATAATTTAAACCTAGAAGATGATTGATCACGTTGACCCTGATCTAAACCTCCATAATCTGACACCAAATCAAAACCTATTAGGAAGTAACTGCCTTTATTACACAACATCACAAGCCAGCACTATCCTAAACAATGCTAAAAGTCTATCAGTACTTTACAACATCAGGTCCTTAAGCAAACACTATGATGACCTCCTAGCACTCCTTGAATCACTAAAAAGACACCCTTCTCCTGCATTATTCTTACTGAGACCTGGCTTATTAAGCAGGACACAATAGATATCTACCCTCTTCCAGGATACACAGCAATTCACAACTGCAGACCAAACCAAGTTGGGGGGGGTATTGCAATCTATTACTCTAACCAATTATTTTGTTTTAGCACCACTTTTTTTATGATAATATGGGGAAACTTTTTTGCTAATTTTACTGAAAAAACCTTAAGACGCCTATAACAATTGGGGCCAACCGGATACCTCAACAAACATCCCAAATTTCAGTGAGAAATTAAAGTCACTAAAAAACAGACAAATGAATAAGCACCACCTTCTCTTACTGGGACTTCAACTTTAAACCTTGGCTTATAGATGATCACCCTTTAACTGTTTCATCAACAATATGAACAACAATTCCATATAAACAAAACAAAAACCAAACCAGGCTCACGAGACAAGTGAAACCCAAAAAAACCAATAGGCCCCAATTTAAAACTACCCCCCCTTAAATCAGGGATAATCCAGATAGCACTACAGACCACACCCCCCCCTTTCCTCCTGACAAACATTAGTAAACCACCTTGAATAAACAGTCCATTTAGACTCCATGACGACCTCAAAAGGAAGTTCACAGCTGCCCTAGAGACGTTGACTGGCCTACAGAATTCTCCAAGGCCAATGGTATTGATACTGGACAGACATTTTTCTTAAAAAATTTACTTAGACTATACAAAAAACATTGTCCTAAAAAAAACAAAACAGATCACAAAAAAGGGCTTGGTTCCCGGCTAACCACACCTTTCTGAATCCATTGACAAAAACCCCAAATGAAAAAAATATAGACGGGTTTTAATACACAAAGATATTTTTAAACACTTTTTCACAGCTCTCACCAAGTAAAAAAGAAACCAAACAACTAACTACTCCAGTAGATTCACAGACACTAGGGGAAAAAAAAAAGACCGGAAAAAACACACTTAACCCGGGGACCCACAAACTGAGAAAAACCAATTTTTTTCCTAACAAAACCTAATGAAACCCCATAACCCCACTGACACCGAAAAAAGAAAAAACGCTTTTCTCAACCCTAAAATCTAATCTCACCAATCAAAACCCACATACCAATGCCCGCCGGGGGCAACCTAATGGGAAATTTCCCCAAATTTCCCTTTATTTGCACCAAATGAGCCCACGGAAGTCACCGAGATTTTAAAAATCACTTTTAAAAAACTCAGGAACTATCTCATTCCCACCATTACTGTACAATGAGCGGCCCATTTTTTTGCATGCTATTTTATTACTTTTTAACAAGTCACTAGAGACAGCACCCTTCCCCCAAACTACTCAAAATGGCAAGGGTTACACCAATACATAAAGGTGGGCCCTACGACTTAACCCTTTTACTGTTTCAGGCCCCTTCTGAAAAAATGTCATTCTATGTCGCTCAATTTTTTTAAAAAAAAAAAAATTTTTTTTTCTTTGAAATGATAGAGAAACTTTTCCCATGGTAAGACACCAAAAGTTTGAAATTTGGCGAAAACCGTGAAAATTTGCCCCCGAAATTAGCTCCCCGGCGACTTGCGTACGGCGATTTTTGCCGACTTTGAGCCCTTTTTTAACCAAACCATTGTTCCAGTTGACCAAACTCATAGCATTTCTTTAGAACTAATTTTTTTCTATCAGCTGGGGCAAATAAACCTCATTTTCTAATTTGGACACCCAAAATGGGGGTCAGAAAATTGGGGAATTTTGGCCAATTTTACGCAAAATAAAAAAGATCAATTTTTAAAAAAGGGTCCAAATAAAAAAAGGAGAATTCGTGGGCCCAAAATAACATATGCCTGTTCATTAGTCATATCCAGGCCCCTCTTATATTATTATTGCTTTCTATTTGATTTTTTTTTTCTCAAAAAAAAACAAAATTTACTTTATGCAGACGACGCTTTTTTGAAAAAATATAAATAATATCAGTGCACTAGTGAAAGAAAATTAATTCCCCAGTTGACGTTTATTTGGGCGTGTGGGGTGATTTTTTACTCTTTTCTTTACCAACTTCCGCTACTTTTAGCTCAGTTTCAAGGGCGTTTTTATCGTAAAAATAATGAAAATCATCTCTATTTTCTGTAATATGTTTTCCATTTTATCACCTAAGACCATGAAAATGCAAATACAACGATAAATACTATACGAAAATACACCTCAAAGTCGGCATTTTATTCCAAAAAAACGATCAGAGTTTTTTTTTTCTCATTACGCAACGTGTGCTGCAGGATTTTTTTTATGTGGTGCACACTGACCACACAGACCCATTCTCTCACATGTGGGCCTACCAGCTTTCTCCCACTTGATTTGAAGCCGCTAGAATTATTGAGTATATATACGTCAGAAACATTGGCTCGTAAGACGTATTTATACGTCGAAAACAGTCAAAGGGTTAAACAACTATAGGCCAATATCTAACTTACCATTGCTATCCAAAATCTTTGAGAAACTCGTGCACAGGAGACTGTATTCATTTATAACGGCACAAAACATACTCAACCCCTGCCAATTTGGATTCAGGAAAAATAAAAGCACTAATGATGCAATCATAAAAATGCTAGATCTGCTTTACACAGCATTGGAAAATAAGGAATATCCACTAGGAATTTTTATTGACCTAAGAAAAGCTTTTGACACAGTAGACCACGAAATCCTACTCCACAAACTTGATCATTACGGTATAAGAGGCCATGCGCTTGCTTATTTCAAATCTTGCCTTACTAATAGGTATCAGTATGTCACCATTAAAGACACAGCATCAGCAACACGGCCACTTGATACTGGAGTTCCGCAGGGAAGTGTCCTTGGTCCCCTGCTCTTCCTCATATACATCAATGATCTTCCAAACATATCCCAACACCTGAAACCCATTCTCTTTGCTGACGATACGACTTATGTCATCTCTCACCCTAATCTTGCCACCCTCAACCCTTAACACTGACACAACACCATTGTGGACAGGAGCTGATCAAAATATCGACTTGGGTGACAGCCAATTTAAACTTACGCTTAACACTGACAAACTTACATATTAATGATTTGGTACAGAGCAGGAGAAAGCACAAATTAACATTAAGATTGACAATACTCTAATTACCGACATAATGAGGCAAATTCCTAGGCTTATACCTTGACAACAACCTGAATTTCAGCACCCATATCCCGCATATAACCAAAAAGTATCCAAAACGGTTGGGATCCTCTCCAAGATACGATACTAACGTGCCGCAAAATGCCCTTCTCACACTATACCACTCACTTATTTATCCATACCTCACCTATGCTATTTGTGCTTGGGGGTCAACTGCAGCAACACACCTAAAGCCAATAATAACCCAACAAAAAGCTGCAGTAAGAATAATCACTAAATCCCATCCCTGGCAATACACCCCCCCACTCTTCATAGACCTAAACTTACTCCCCCGTTCAGTACATCCACACTTACTACTGTGCAATCTACATCTACAGGCCTTAAACTCTAATATCATCCTTGACCTAAAATGCTTTCTTTATAGTTGTGACAGAACCCACAGCATAACACCAGACACAAACATCTCTACGACATTCCCCGTGTCCGACTAAACCTTTACAAAAATTCAATGTATGTCAAAGGCCCTAAAATCTGGAAAAACCCTACCTGAGAACTCTAGAAAATGCAGACACATTCATCACCTTCAAAACTACCATTAGAAAACATCTTATCTCCCGATACACCCCGTCAACTAACTACACCCAATACCACCTGGTGGTTCACACTTACACTCACTCACCCATTTGACCATAAACAGAAATATTAATCTCAATCTTAAAATAATGAATCCTGTGATACTCCATACTGAAACTATGTACGTGCCAAAACAAAAGCATTCACATTGGGTAAACTCACAAACTAGTATTTAGTCACTTAGCCATTATACCAACTTACCTTTCATAATTTTTTAATATTTTACAATTAAGAAAAAAAACTAAGCCCTCCCAAAAAGCCAGCCAGCTGGGGCTTTTTCTATGGACATTCGTTAATTTTATTTTAAACTACATGTAAATCACAAAATTTCCCAAAAATTTCTTTTAAACTCAGCATTTTTAACCCTTTTATAAAAGAATAAATTTTTAAATTTTGAATCACACCAGTATAAAATTATATAAAAGACATAAATTTTTAAAATAAAAAAATAAAAGGGAAAAATTATGGAAAAAAAAAATGAAATAATGATTGTCCCATTACTTTACAGTTTTTGTAGGTAGTTTTTTAAAAAGGAAAGTTTTGACTTCCCTTAAAATCCCAAACCCAATAGCCCGGAAATTTTTCCCAAAGGGTTTCGACTTGTGGTCCATTTTGACTTACGCCCGGGGTTTGGTGGGAAACCCAAAGGGCTTGGGTCGAAACCCCGGAAAGGGAAAAAGGTGTATACATTTCCTTAAAAGGGAAAAGGGAAAGGGGACAGCAAAATAAACAATAATTTAAAAGCCACTTACCTTTATTGTGGAGTTTGCCCGCAGCAGGGGAAATTCAGAATTTTTCCTTTTCTTGGGAAAGGGGGAAACCCCCCTTCCATAAAGACTTTTAGGGCCAGTCCTTTTGGTGGGGGGTTTCCTCCCTTCTTTGGGTTTTTTAATGCCACTAGGACCAGCTTGAAATTTACTGAACCAAACCCCCTACCACCATCACAAAAACCCGTACCAAACCCCCTCCCCCCAACACTACCCCCCCTTTTTACTGGGCCCTCACAACCAAAATCCCCCATCACCAAACCACTACCCAAAATCTCTACCACCATCACACCCCTGTCCCCTACTAAACCCCCTACCACTAAACACAACCCCTTTCCACCCTCTACCCCCATACAACCACTACCACCTTCTACCACCAACACAACCACTACCACCACCAATTTTTTGTATTTTTCTAAAAATTTTTTTTTTGGGAAATTTTATCGTGTTTCTCAAATCCTTTACCAAAGGGCTGGCTCTAGAAGCTTTCATGTGACCCATGGAAGTTTATTTAGCAGTTACAAGCACTAGAAACAGTGGAATAATTCAAAATGTATGGGAGGCACCCGTGGAAACCGACCACAACAGCTTGTAAACAATGGCACACTGACGTCGTGGGTTAAGTTTTTCGCCGTTGGTTAAGGCATTTTTTCTACAGCAAAAAGCACCGTTAGACAAAATTGCCGTTACTAAATGCCACCGTTAGCTGAGGGTGACTGTATATTATAAAACAATAGTAATAAACAATTTTTTGTATTGTTTGTGTAAACAAGTTTTGTAAACAATATAGAAATTATGTTGTGAAACTTATTGTGTTTATACGAGTGTACATATGAAACATTGCATTTTGGGTTTTGGGAAACTAAAGGGGCCACAAAAAGTTACCTGAAAAATAAAATAGTGAAAAAAACAAGAAACCTTGGAATGCAAGTAAACCAAAGTTTACCGAGTGAGTGACATTCGCCACTGTTGCCATACACGGCTCATTTTCTGCCAATTTTATGCCTCTATATCTTGGTAAGTACTGATTGTAAAAAAGTTTTTTGGGACTTAAAACAATCAGAAAATTAATCTTAACATTTTCACAAGATTTTTTTTTTTTTTGAAAATTCTTCGACAACAGGAGACACTTCAGGATTTGAGGTTGCAACAGTCAAAAGGTTAATACAACCACTGGATCATGGAGTTATTAACCCTCTGAGGGTCAGTCACGTACTAGTACATCATTGCAGCCAGGGTCAGTCACGTACTTGTATGCGTAAATTCTAGCGCCTTCAAATCAAGCGGGAGAAAGCTGGTAGGCCTACATGTGAGAGAATGGGTCTGCGTGGTCAGTGTGTGCAGAAGGAAAAAATTAGGCACCCAGTGGTGCATTGTGGGAATGCCATTTGAGTTCACCTTGTTCACCAAGCCTCCCCGGGAAGAAGCTCCTCACTCCTCGGCGAATTGGGACTCTTTTGTTCCCAAGTGACAGTTCAAATATGGATGGAAGTGTCAGTGAGGATGATTTCCAGGGTTTTGAGGAGTTTGTGACTGAGAATAATGAACATAATAGTGGTAATGGCGATGAAAATCCAGACGACCCTCAACCATCCACATCTGGTGCCGGGCCATCTTGTTTACATTCAGTTGCACCAGAACAAGAGGAATCTCGTATTTTCCGGTCGGACACAGATGTGAACAGTAGTGATAGTGAATATGAGCTCCAAGCTCTTGAAAACAGTTCCACTAGTGAGAGTGAAGTGGAATATTCTCCAGTGAAGTGTCAGTACAGGTCCTCCCTCACAAATCTGGCATCATTGGGACCTGTAGTGTGCCAGATTACTGAGTTTGCCGAATTACAGAGTGGTTAGGTTAGAATACACTTAATAAAATTAACCAACTTGACTTACACAGTTCACTGAACATCGGCAAAAATCGAACATTTCCGCTACTTTGAGCTCAATTTCGAGGTACTTTTCGTTATGAAAGCAATCAAAATCATGTCTATTTCTGTAATATATCTTCCATTCTATCAAATGAGTCCAAAAAATGAGAATACAGTGGACCCCCGCATACCGGACGCATCGCATACCGTACAATCCGCATACCGGACGCTTTGATCGCAAAAATTTTGCCTCGCATACCGCCCAAAAACCCGCTCACCGCCCTTCGTCCGAGACGCGTCCAATGTGCGGCCTGAGCCACGCTCACATGTTCCGCCGGTGGCATTGTTTACCAGCCAGCCTCCGCGGTAACATCCAAGCATACAATCGGAACATTTCGTATTATTACAGTGTTTTGGTGATTTTTTTCTGGAAAATAAGTGACCATGGCCCCAAGAAAGCTTCTATGCCAACCCTACAGCAATAAGGGTGAGAATTACTATGGAGATGAAGAAAAAGATCATTGAAAAAGTATGAAAGTGGAGTGCGTGTCCCCCGACCTGGCCAGGTTGTATAATAAACCCCAATCAACCATCGCTACGCACTGTCAGCTCTGCGCACTGTCAGCTGCTGCTGCACTGTCAGCTGCTGCTGCTGTACCACCGGGCACGGCTGCGCTGCTGTAGTACCGTCCCCTGCTGCTAAGAAATGGGTCCGCTCCCTTGAAAAGCTTTCGTCTGCTGCTGTTTGTAGCTCGTCTGCTGCTGCGGGTACCCATCGTCTGCTGCTGCTGAAAGCATCTCTGTTGCGCTGTAGCATGGGCCCCCCCTGTTTTGCTGTTTAAAGGCATCGTCTTTTTGCTGCTGTACATCGTTTTCTGCTGCGGGAAACACCCGTCTGCTCTGCTCCCAGCATCGTCTCCCTCCCTGCTGCAGCATCGTCTGCTGCTGCTGTAGCATCGTCTGCTGCTGCTTTTGCATCGTTTTGCTGCGCTTAGCTTCGTCGGGCTGCTCCCGGGGGAGCATAGTCTGCTCGTTTGTAGCATAGTCTGCTGCTGCGAAAGCATCGTCTGCTGTTTCGGGTAGATCGTCTGTTTTGGCTGTTTGTAGCACCCGCCCGGGCCCCTGTACATCGTCTGCTGCTGCTGAAAGCATCGTCTGCTGCTGCTGTAGCATCGTCTGCTGCTGTTTAGCATCGTCTGCTGCTGCTGTAGCTTTCGTCTGCTGCTGCTAGCATCGCCTGCTGCTGCTTTAGCATCGTCTCCTGCTGCTGAGCATCGCCCTGCTGCTGCTGTAGCATCGTCTCCCTTTTGCGACCCCCATCGTCTGCTGTTTGCTGTAGCATGGGCGCTGCGGGCTGAAACCACCGTCAGCTGCTGCGGGCCTGCGTAGAAACCATTTTTGGGTTTTTTGTGGTTTTATTGAGAATCCAAGAAAAAAAATTTTAACCCCAAGATTTGCCCCCCCCAGGATAACCCAAAAAAGTAAAGGGGTCATCGAAGACTGTCAAACCCTTAAATTTCCATTGGGTCCTTTAATTCTTGTCCCCCCCAGGATGCAACCCACACCACCCGATTTAACACCCAGGTGAACAGGGAAAATGCCGGGAAAACTAGTCCCTCATTTTGGGGAAAATTTTAGAGCCAGAAAAGGGTTGGGTTTTTGAGAGTTTTAAGAATCGTGGGTGGCATACACAGTGTTAAAAGGGGAAAAGTTCTGGAAGAAAATCCCCAAACAGGCCCTACAGTACTCGGGGAAAAAGGCACCCCCAGGACACGTGTCCACCCCCATTCCCGGCATCTTCAAAAAAAAGGTAATGTCCATTTATTCTTCATTTAGAAAGAGTAGTACATGGCACAATATAAAAATTTTATGCATTTTCTACTCTACTATTTTTGCAGGGAAAAATCCTTCTCTTTGTGTGTAGGAAAATGGATATTTCATGGGGAAAAAAATTTTTTTTTTCATATTTTTTGGGTGCCCTTTGCAGGGTTTAAAATTTGACCCCCCATTTTTTTTCCTTAGGGGAAAAATTTCTTTTCGCAAAACCGAACATTTCGTAAAAACCAAAGCCCTCTTCCCACGGATTAAGTCGCTATGCGGGGGTCCCGGGTACAACCATAAAAACCATAACGAAAAAATACGGCAAAAAAGATGGCTAAGGGCCTGAAAAGGGGAACCCCCCTTATTTATCGTCTGTCATTTTTTTTATTGTACGTTAAGAAGCCCTTTCCATCTTTACTTTGGCCCAAAGGGGTTGGGTTGGATACCCAACAAACAACCGAAAAAAAAAAAAATTTACAAAAAAAAAACCCCATAAAAAAAGGGCCCCCAAAAAGCCCAACCCCGGGAACTGGAAATAATCATTTTGGGTCTAAATTTTTTTTGGGTTACCCTAGGTTCTCTATACATACACTGATATGAAATGAAAAATTTCCAAATGTAACTTTTTTGTTTTATACCTGAATAAACTGCTTTTTTTTCTAGCCTGTCAACTGAGTCCCAAGAAACCGCCCATTCACAAAATTTAAAACTACCAAATAAAGGGTCAAATTTGGGCCCAATTTTGGGGCCATTTCCACAAATTTCAACAGATCCCCAATTTTCAAAATAGGACCAGAATAAAACAATCAACATTCCTGGCACTAAAATAACATTTTTCCTGTTCATTATTCACGGCTAAAACCCCCTTTTTATATTACTCTTGCTTTCCTTTTGGGAAGGGGGTTTAAAAAAAAAAAAAATAGGAAATTTATTTGTTTCCCAGCTCCTGCATTATTGTAATAATTTTTATAAATAATATAAATCCTTTCTTGACCCCCCGTTTTGGGAAATTTAGACTGGGGGTTTGGACGGGTATTGGAAGGTGACGTCATTTGTTTACTCTTGAGCTTCGCAAAGAATAAAACCCATTTTCGCTACTGTAAACGAAATTTTTTAAAGGGTATTTTTCATCATGAAAGGAATCAAAATCTTTTTAATTTTCTGTTTTCCCTATTTCATTCTATAAAATGAGACCGAAAAAATGAAAATAAAACCCCAAAAAACAACCAAAACAAAAATAATCGCTAAAGGGGGCCCCGCTAATGGCTGAGAAGTGAACTCCGCTTTTTTAGGGGTCTGATTCTTTCTTTTTTGGTGTACGTGAAAAAATCTTTTTTCCATCATACATTCCCCAAGTTTCAATAAGATAACCCCAAAAAACCCAACTGGGGAAATAATAATAATAATAAAAATGATAATATCTTTATTTACTACACTAAAAGTACAAGGTAAAACCGGCCAAACGAAAAATCAGTGACATACAATTTAAGAAACCACTTTTATGCAGGTATTTCAAAAAATTGGGTCAGGGGCCCCAGGAAAAACCCCACACTATTTCCAACAACACCCCAGGCCCCTTTTTCTGATGGGTAAACATAGACAACAGGTTAAATAAAAAACGCATAATGTTTTTTTACCCTGGTTTGGGAATCGAAAATTTACCATAATCATATTTTGGGTAACCCAAGCCAGGTACAAAAAAATAAAGCCACATTTATAATTTTATAATTTGGGGCACCCTTACAGAGGTAAAAAAAAAAAAACAGATAAAGCAGCATGCCAAAGCCACTTATACTATGCATAGCTTTACGGCTGTTTTAAAATTAATTTAAAGATTAAACAAAGGGCAAAGAAAAATCAGTAAAAAAACTTAATGAAAAACGTTTAATATAAAGCACAAGTAAAGTATTAAAAAGAAAAGGTCATAGGTTCTTTGCATTGTTGAAAATTTCCCAGTAAAAAGGGGGTTTTTCTGTTAGGTAGTGAATTTAAAAAAAATAAAGTTGGGGGGGGGAATTGGGGTTTTAGGGTTTAAAAATTTAAAATTTGATAAAATTTTTAAAAACTTTTTAAGATATAAAAAATTTATAAGGTTCATTTAAATTCTTTAAATTTATTTGGTTTTGGGTGAGAAAAGTGATCTTGAGAAAGACTTAAATTTTAAAAAACAGGTATGTTTCTTTTAATATTAACGGGAAATGTTTCCCAGTTTTTTGGGGCCCTTTTTTATGTGCATTGATTTTTGCATAGGTGAGATGGACACGAGAATATCAAAAAAGTGACTGTCCTTTGGGGTTTTATGGCGGGTTCTTTTGGGGTTGGCAAGGAGTTTGTTTGAGGGAGGGTTTAAAAACAGATTTAGGTGTTCTATTTTATGTAATAGGTAAAAGTAATAAGAAAGGGATTTTTTTGTAGGGTTTGAGTAGGTTGAGTGTTTTTGGAAAAATTGGGGGAGTGTCTGCCTTAGGAGAATTTGTTATAAATTCTAACGCAGCCTTTTTTTGGGTAATTAGGGGTTTCTGAGATGGTTACTTTTTTGTTGGGGCCCCCCATGCAAAAATTCCCATAGGGGAAAAGGGGGTAAATAAGAAGTGTTTATAGGGCCGGGAAAGGGCTGACGGGGAGAAATAAGTACCGATTTTTCGATAGAATCCCCCAACCCCCTTGGGAAATTTTCTTAAAATTTGTTGTATATGTTTATAAAATTTTTGAGTCTATTATAAAAGGGGGATTCCAAAAAATTTTCCCCTCTTTACTTTGGGGATAGGTGATCCGTTTATCATTTTTTTAAGGGGGGCCCTTCTGTAGCTCTGTTACCAAAAAACTGAATGAAGTAGGTTTTGTAAAATTTTTTAGTGAAAAGTTTGTTAGTACTCACCCCAGGTAGAAAAATTTTTTTGGAAATTTCGGTTTTTACAGAAATTGGCTAGTTTGACGGGGCCCGGGGGTGGGGGGAAGCCGAAAGTTTGCCCCTCAGCAAATAGTGTGGGTTTGAGAAATTTTTGAGAAGCTTTTGGAGGTCATTTATGTATGGGGAGAAAGAGAAGGGGGCCCAAGGACACTTCCCTGTGGGAAAACCAAACGAAATTTTGGGTTGTGCAGAAGATTTGCCCCTTTGGGCAACACATATTGGCTTCTGTTGCGGGAGGTATATTTTGGGGTAGTTGGGGAGTCCCCTTTAACCAAATTGTGAAAATTTTACGTGGAGCAAGTCAGGGTCAACTGTATCAAAAGTTTTAAAACGAAAGTCAAAAAAGGATCCCCAGTGGGACTTTTTTTTTCTCTATTGGCAGTGTATATATGTTCTAGCATGTTATAATACATCTTTTAATATTTTTTTTTAAGGCCTGAATCCAAATTGGCAGGGGTTTGAGAAATTTTTTGGGGAGATGAGGTAGAGTGATTGGGTTTTATGAATTAATTTTTTTAAAAAGATTTTTGAAGAGGGGTTAAGTTGGAAAATTGGCCTATAGTTATTCAACTCGTTTGGCCTCCTCTTTTTAATGGATCGGGGTGACCCTCACTTTTTTTGAGAACTGTAGGAAGGGGGAGGATTCAATGGATTTTTTAAAAGAGTGTTAAATAAATTGGTGATAGCACTTGTGACACTTTTTTTTGTATAAAAAGGGGGTGGTAAGGTATTAAAATCTCCTGCCTTTTTTTTTTAGTTGCGTTGATAATAAGGGAGACTTCGTTTTGGTTATGGGGAGCTGGAACAGGTTTTTTTTGGGTAGTTGCCATTTGATTTTGTCATTGGGGGGGTATCTGATTTTGGGGGTTTTTATTGGAAATTTTTGTCCTATATTTTGAAAAGGGTTTCATTGATCTGTTTGCTTTCTGTTGGGGGGATTTTGGGGTTTCATCTGTTTTTGGGCTAATTTTATTTTGCTTTTTTCCTTTAAACTTTTTTTTTCCAAATTTTCTGATAGGGTTTTCCGGGTTTTTTTTTATATCCCCCCTCGTAATTTGGGGGGGAAAAGGGGGGGGGGGGTTTCTCTTAATAAAATTTTTTTTTGGCCCTTTTTATCGGGGCTGGTTAGGTTTTGACGAGTAACTTTTCTTTGGTCTTTTGGTTATGTGACCCATTCTGTACGTTTTTCATATCCCAAAAACCCCCCCTTACCATCACTAAAACCCTCTACCCCCAAACACTACCACCCTCACTAACACCCTAACCACCATCACTACCACCCTCTACCACCTTTACAACCATTTTACCATCCTCTACCCCCAAACAAAACCACTACTGTCATCACTACGACAATAAAATCAAATGTGTTTCTCCTTTCTTTTTTAAAAGGGGGGTGGCACTAAAACTTTTTTGGGCCCCCATGGGGGCTTATTTCCGTTGCAATCAATAAACAACCCCAAAAGCAATAATGAACATGCAGAGAAATTCTAACCAACGAAAAAAACGCGCAGACTCAGTGATACACATAGGAGGGCGCATCCTGGCGGGGGGATCCCTCTCATCCAACAATTTTCAAATGGAGGGCCCGAAATCCGGGGGAAATTTTGCCAAAGAAAGTGGCCAATTTCCGCACCCCCCCCAAAAAAAAAGGGGGGCCCCACTGTAATAATACAAAAGGGGGATACAGCCCCCTTGATCCCTGCTTTTTAGTAAACCTTTACTAACACGCATGGTTTTACAGTGGAAAAATTTTCGGGTTCTGCTTTCCCATGGAGATAAAAAGGAAAAAAACAAGAACAAAACTAGTAAAAAAAGGAGAAACTCCAAAGAGGTGAAAGGTAGGTAGGTGGGGGTGTGTACCCCACCTATTTGGTTAAAAGGGGTCAAAAACCTCAGCTCCTGGCCCCCCCCCCTTTTCACTGACTGCTACTGGGTCCCCCCTCCCCCTCCTCCATGAGCTTTATCATACCTAAATTTTAAAAACTAGTAGGGTTCCTGACCCACTACATCACTTCCCAGCTACCCCCATTTTCCTAAAAAATGTGTGTTTAGGGTGGTGAGGGGTTTTCTTTTGGGGGGGGTTGGGGGGTGGGGTGTATGTGTGTGTTGTGGGTTTTTGCATGGTGGGTGTGTGTGTTTTCCCGTTACCATTTTGCCCCTGGGCACATGTCTATTAGACACTGGGCCTGGTGTGTGTGTGTGTGTGTGTGGGGTTACCTTTTTGGGTCCTGGGCACTTGTCGATTAGACACTGGGCCCGGTTTGTGTTGTGTTGTGTGTTTGTGTGTGTGTGTGTGTGGGGTTTTTGCCCCGGAGTTTACCTGGAGAGAGTTCCGGGGGTCAACGCCCCCCGGGGCCCCGGGGCCTGTAAACCAGGCCTCCTGGGGGAATCAGAGCCTAAACAACCGGGCCCTGTTCCCTGCGGGCTGACGAAACCCAAACTACGAGCCACAGCCCGGCTGGTCGGGAAACCCGATTTTTAGGTGTTTTGTCCAGTGCCAGCTTGAAGACTCCCCAGGGGGGTCTGTTGGAAATCCCCCTTATGAAAGCGGGGGAGGCATTGAACAGCCCCTTGCCCCTGACACTTTTTGGGTAGGGTTTCTCTTAACTGCTAGTGACACCGCTGTTTTTTCTTTGGGGGGGATTTTGCACGTCTGCCAAGTCTTTTGCTTTCCCGAAGGGGAGTGATTTTCGTGTGCAACCCGGTACTAGCCCTCGGGTTTTTCCAGGTGTTAAAATTCATGTATCTCTCCCCCCGAAATTCCCCGGGAATACGGGTTTTTAAAAACCTCAAGAAACCCCCCCAAAATTGGGGTTTTTTTATCTCCTTTATAAAGTCCCGGGAAAAGGGTTTTCTCTGTACTTTTTCTGGGTCAGAAATTTTCACCTGCCTTGAAAGGTCCCTGTTAGTGGGGCAGCAAATTTTCCCCCACCCCTAGATAAAAACAAGTGACCAAGAGTGTCTCAGGGGTTTTGGCCCCCCTATTTTTTGAAGGTTCTCATTATCCACCCTGTCATTTTTCTAGCAGATGCGATTGTTTTAAAAAAAAAAAGTATGGCCCTTTGGAAGTGAGATCCTCCGACTGACCCACTCCCAGGTCTTTGACGTTGGTTTTTTCCCCTTTTATTTTGTGGCCAGAATTTTTTTTGTACTCTGATGAAGTTTTAATTTCCTCGTGTTTACCATATCTGAGTAATTGAAATTTCTCATCGTTGAACTTAAATTGTTTTCCTGCACCCCAAACTGAAAGTTTTGGTTATTCCGCCTGGACCCCTTGCAGTGCCCCTGAAAGGGGGAAAGAACTGCCCTCCCAGATTCGGGTGTCATCTGAAAAAGGAAGAAAAGGGTTTGCGTGGCTGACATCCTTGTTTTATGTCGGATATGGGGAATGAGGAACAAAAATGGGAGCGAGTACTGTGCCTTTGGGGAACAGAGCTTTTAAACCGTGGGGCTGCCCTCGGACTTTACCTTTTTGACGATACCCCTGGTTCGTTAGTGGGGAAAATTTATAGATCCTTCGCGATTTTTTCCTGTTATTCCTTTTAGCACGCATTTTGGGGCGCTATTACGCCATGGTCACACTTGCCCGAAGGCTTTTGAAAAGGTCGTATATATTAAAACCTGCATTTTTTTTTGTCTTCTAGTGATTTGGGGACCTTGTCGTAGTGTCCAATACTTGAGACAACAGGAGTGACCTTTCAAAAACCCCATGTTGCCCGGGTTTTGGGGTAACTGATGGGTTTCTAGATGGTGGTGATTTTATTTTTTTTTTTATTTTTTTATTTAAAAATTTGAGCACACATACAAGGTACAACAAAACGGAAAGAGCATATCCCCAAAGCCACTTATCCCTATGCAAAAGAAATTACGGGCTGGCTTAAAATTAACTTAAGATTAACAAAGGCAATGATGAAATAGTGATAAAACTTTAATTTAAACGGTTTTTACTAAAAAAAGCAAAAGTAAAGTATTACAAAGACAGGTCATAGGGTTTGTATGCATTTTGTACATTCGTAAAATGGGGTTTTCCCCTTTAAAAGGTAGTGTTTTTAAAAAATAATAAAGTTAGTTTGGGGTTTTAGGTTTAACTTTATGTGAATAAAATTTTTTTTAAAAAAACCATTAAGAAAATAAAAAAATTTAAAAGGGTTCTTCCCCCTTTTTAAAATTTTTTTTTTAAAAAAAAAAAATAAACCCCCCTTTGGGAAAAGAAATTTTAAAAAAAAAAGGAAATTTTCCTTTTAAAAAAGGGGAAAAAAAAACCATTTTAGGGCCTTTTAGGGCAGGGGTTTTAAAAGTGTGGTGGCCTCCCCCCATCTTCCCCCCCTTTTTGGGCCCCCCATTGTTTCCCAAATTAAATTCCCAAAATGTTTGAATTTTAATAAAGTTTTTCAAAAATTAAATTTTTAAACAATAATAATTTTTTTTTAAGGAAATTTTTGAAATTTTATTTTTTCCTATACCAAAATTTTTTATCACCCCTAACCTGCAAGCCCCTTTGTTGGGGAAAAAATTTAAATTTAGAATTTTTATTTGGGTTTTTTTGAGCCCCATGCACAAAACCAAATAAATTAAGGGGAAATAAGGGTATTAGGGCCGTTGGCTTTGGAGGGGCCCCCAAAACCCCAATTTTCATGTAGGGTTCCCAGTTTTTAAAAATTTTCTTAAAAAAATTTTTTTAAAAAACCCGGGTTAGAAATTTAGCCCAAAACAAGGGGAATTCCTAAAACCCCGGGTTAGCTTTGTGATAGGTGATCCTTTATCATTAGGGTTAAGGGGGACATCTGAGCTCTAAAAACCAAAACGGGAATGAATTGGGTTTTTGTCAATGTTTAGTGTAAGTTTGTTAGTTAAACACCCGGGAAAGATTTTTTTCTGTAATTGGGTATTTAAAAGTATTGGCTAGCGGACGGGGCTGGGGTGGGAGAAGACGTATGTTAGTGTCATTTGAAAAATATGTGGGTTTAAAAAAATTTTGGGCGAACTTTTGGTAGGTCATTTATGTATGGGGAAGAAAAAAAGAAAAAGGGGGCCAAAAAACCTTCCCGGGGGCCCCACCAACTGAAATTGGTTGTGCAGGGGAAAGTTTGCCCCTTGCAACACAATTGGCTTCTGTTGCTGAGGTATGACTTGAGGTATTTGAGGGGGGTGGCCCTTTTAAAACCCAAATAGGTGCCCAATTTACCGTGGAGCAAGTCTTTGGTAAACTGTATCAAAACTTTCCCGTAAGTCAATGAAGATCCCCAGGGGGACTTCTTTTTTTCCCCTTTGCAGTGTATATATGTTATACCCATTTTGAAATAATAGCATAAATTAGTTTTTTTTTTTTTATTGGGCCTGAATCCAAATTGGCAGGGGTTGAGTATTTTTTTGGGAAATTTGGGGTGGGAAAGTAAAAATTGGGTTTATGAATTAATTTTTCGAAGTTTTTTTGAGAGAGGGTGTAATTTGGGAATTTTTGCCTAAAGTTTTTTCCAACTTTTTTGGTTCCTCCTTTGTGGATCGGGGGGGCCCCTTCCCTATTTTGGGAAAACTGAAAGGGAAGGTGGGGGGGAACTTGCTTTCTTTTTGGGGGCCCCTTTTCAAATTTTTAAATGATTTTGGGATGTTATGCTTTTGGGCGTAGTTGGGTTGCTGTTCTTTTACTGCCCCCTTTTGGGGGTTTGGGGCTATGTCTGTTTTTTTTTTAGTAACTGTGGGCGACCCCCCTGTCCTGCCCCCTCCCCCTAGGAGGGAAAAAGGGCCATGATAGGAGTTTTTCCTTCCCCGGGGTTTCTTGTTTGAACACGGATTTTCCCAAATTAGTCGGGCCCCGGGGGGCAGAGGGGCATGGGCCATTTTAAATTTTTTGCCTGTTCGAAGCCCATAGGGCATCAGGATAACAATCGGATAGGCTTGTTTTTAATAAAAATTTTTGGTGGCCTCCTCAAAAAAAAAATTTCATTTTGATTTCGACTCTGTTCCCGGTTAGCCGGGTTTCTAAAAAAAATGAGGGCATATTGGGACTTTATAGCTTTACTCATTTTCCCTTTCTGTCATCTGTGTAGGACCCTTTTTGTTTAAAATGGGGGGGGCCCAAAACTGGACGTTTTTCCGACTTTTATTTGGCATAGGAAAAATAAAAACCTTTGGGTTTCTTTCCATTTCATTTATGGCTTTTTGTTTCTTCCCCCCCGATTCCTGACTCCTAAGGAATTTCCCCTTTTTCTTAAGTTCGATGCTTGGCTATTTCTCGACCAGTGTTTTCCCCCCAACGCATTTCAATAAAATTTACCTCTTTTTTGGGCCCCTCTGTTTTTTTCTTTTCCGGGGCCCCCTGTAAAGGGAGTGCCTGTCTCTTTCTATTTTTCCCTCCACCCTCCTTTTTCTTTTGAGGAAAAAGCCTTGTGCAAAACCCTCGGTTCCACCAAGTTTAAACGGTTTTGGCAAAAGTTTGGGGGCCGTGTTTTCTTTGTATATCTTTTCCCCGCTTAATCAGTTAGGACTTTGGGTTTTCTTGGTCCCACTTTTTTGTTTTTTGGGTTTTTGGAAGGGTTTAAAATTTTGGGGAATGCTCCCTTGGGCCTAGTTTTCATTATGTCGGGCCCGGGGGGGCCACGGGTACATGTCTGAACCTCAATTATGTTGTGATCTGAGTAAAATTGTTTTTGATATGGTGACATTTTCCCTTTTCAATTTAAACATTTTTAGTGAAGATGAGGGCTAGTGTATTCTCCAGTCCCAGTAGGCTCTATTATTTGGGTGGTTTAAATTGAATTTTTTGCAAGATTTTAAAAACTCGTGTGAGGTGAGTTTTCATTTAGAGCTGCCTCCCGGCGTTATTTCTGCAACAAAAATTAAATTTTTTATATTCCTCCATTTTAGGTGCCTTTAAATTGAAAACCCCCAGGGGCAAGATGTTGGTGCAGGAGCTAAAGATTTTTCCCGCAGTGGTCAATTTTTTAAAAGCTGTTCCCGGGAAATTTCTGGGGTGTTTTCATCCCGGGGGCTTTTAGCTACCCCCAATTTCTAGGGTTTTTGGTTTTTCGCCCTTTACTGCTAAAACTTCCACTACATCATTTGAAAGGGATTAACAGTTTTTGTGCAAAAAATGACTCCCGCAATTACAGGGCCCAACCCCCTTTCCCTTTTTCCTGTTTACTCTGTCACATCTTATAGGTTTTTAACCTGGGGTCCATATTTCGTTGTCCAAGTGGGTCCTTTATGTTGGGGCTCAGTGAAACCGTGAACATTTCCTTTTCCTCGCAAAACAGTCCACGGATGAAAATTTTTTTGTTGTTTGTTGCTGGGTTTAGAACCCCGTTTTTTTTGCAAGGAAGGGAAGGGCATCCCACTGGTGGATTTTTGGTACTGGGGGGGGGGCTTTTTTTTTCCGGATTAGAATCTGATCTTTGGTTTTTGGGGTGGAGGCCCTCGACTGTGGTTCCACTCCAGGAATGACTTGGGTTTGGGGTACGAAAATTTCTGCCATTTCCTGCCAGTTTTTTTTTCCTTCCTGGCACTAAAAAAACCCCTCCCCCTTGAGGGCTGTGGCTACCCAGGTTTTCCCCCTGGCCTGGATGTTTTTTATTTTTTTTGTCCCCCCTTTAAAATGGTAGCCCCGGCAATTTAAGTTAAAAGCACATTTTTTTCCTGAAATGAAGAGGTACACAGTTTTAGGGTGAAAAGCTTACAGGAAGGGGGTTTGCATTTTCCCGTTGTCATATGGGGATGGCATTTTCTAGGGTGGGCATAAAATTGCATTCCCATCGTTTTTTTCCAGATTTCCCATGCCTGCAGATACCAAGTCTAGTTTTTTTCACAGGCTTAAAATTTTTCCCTTTGCTTTGGGGTTTTTTGTACTGTATTCCCCCGTTGGGGCATGGTTTTCCCCGTCTTATTCCCAGGACGCACTCCCGCTTACCATTACTGTCTCCCAGGGCAGGGACCTCCAGCTTTCACCATTTCTGTCTCCCAGGGGCAGCACCTCCAGCTTCACCATTAAATGCTCCCCGGGGGGGCAGCACCCCACTTCACCCTTACCCGGTTTTCCCAGGACAGCAAATATCACCCCACATTTACTGACTACCAGGACATCACCTCCAGCCTTTCAGTTTTTTGACAAAATTTTCCAGTTTCAAAGGGGAGTAAACCCTTCACCCCCGAATTTTATGTTCCCATCTGTTGTAAAAAAGCTTCCAGGGTTTTCTATGAAAGCAGCTTTTATGTTTTTCCTCTTTTTTAAAAACCCTTGGATTTTAGTCCCCAATTTTTTCTTTATTGGGGGGATACCCCAAAAAACTTCCCCCCTTTTTTTTAAAAATCTTTTACCAAATTCTTGGATATCTGCCCAAGGGGCCCTGCACCCAATTTCCACAAAAATGACAATTTAAACCATGTGGGAAACCCTTTGTTTTTTATTGACCACAACTACACAGAGCTTTAAAAATGATTTGAATGGTTGATTTACTGTAATTCAAAATAGCAACCTCTTTAAAAATTTTTATTAAAAAACCTCCTTTAAAAGAAGGCCCTAAACTATTTGTATTTCTGTTTCTAAAATTTTTTTTTTATATTGGGACAGCCTTTCCGTGCACTTCCTGTTTATATTTTTTTGTTTGGGGGGGGGGGGGGGAAAGGGCCCTACAACCCCACCGTTTACGTTCTGCTTTATTTTCCAACAAACCCTTTAAAAAACCCTAAGGGGTTTGGACCCCCGGTTTGCTGACCCCCTCCCTGGGGCACTTATTTAAAACATACTGGTCAGTGATTTTTAAAACTAACACTGAAAAGGGTCTATGGGAAAAAATCACCCGAGAAAAATGCATTTGATTTATACAAAAGAAAAACTTGGGATGTTGAAGAAACCGGGGACTGCTGGCAACCCCCTACAGTGACGAAAAGGCGAGCCCCCAACCCTTGTTTAACAATCCTGTATCCCAGCTTTTCTTTGTTTTTTCTTTTTTGGGGCCCCCACCCCAAAGAATGCAATATTATCATATAGTTAAATGTGCAAATTTTGGAGGAAGGAAAAGGGTTTTTCTGTAGTAATTTAATTTTTTTCTCGTTTTGGGATATTGCGACCCCCTTTGGAAAAATACAGGCTATATGAAATTCACAGTAAAAGTCTGGTATTTTAAAAAAAAAGAAAATAAAGAAATTTACTCCCCCTCCCCCTAATTTCCATTATAATACTGGGTTTTTTGCTACTAAAACACTGTAATTTTGCTATTTACTGGTATTTCCCCAGATTATATGTGTGTAACTAGCAGGCCAGGGAAAATTATTAAAAAAGCGGACCCGTGGTAAGTTTTTTTTTGGGACCTGCCTCTATAGTCTTATCCTTCATTTACAAATTCACCTGTTTTTTAAATTTACCCCTTTAGGGCCCTTTTTCATCAATATACAAAGGGGCCACTGTAGTATACACTAAGTAAACACAATTTTATCCCGGGGGACTTTTTTTCCTCTGACACAAAAGTTCAATTATTATTTTGCCACGGGACCTAGGCCTATTTATTCCCCTCTGGCAGTAAACTCGCTAGGAGTGCCCACTAAAATTTTCCCCTTTTTTGACTCCCGTATATAATGTTTTCCGCCCAAGATTTGGGTTTCCCGGGCTAGAGGGGTGTATCGTATAGGATTGATGGCACAAATTAAAAATTCTAGCACTAAGAGCGAAACCCTAAAAACCCCGAGAAAACCCGGGGGGGGGGGGGGGGGGGGGGGGGGGGGAACAACGAGGCACGCTGACAAAACCCCTTGTGTGTGGGGTGTGTGTGTGTGTGTGGGGCCCTTTTGGCATGTTGTGGCATGTGTGTGTTTGGGGGGTGTGGGAAAGGGTGTGTGTGTGTGTACCAACCTATTTGTGGTTGCAGGGGGGCGATTTATAGCTCCTGGCCCTGCCTCTTTCCCCTGATTGCTACTAGGGCCCCTCTCTCTCCCTTTCCCCATTTAACTTCATCATACCCCCCCTTAAAACTATGTAGGTTTTCCCCCACTCCCCAAAGTCATTTCCCAAAGGGTATTTCCCCGGCCTGATAACTCCCCTGACTTTAAGAAATACTTCCCCAACATCCCTTTTATTTAATTTAGTCTTCAAATTCAAAATGTGACCTCTTGTGTCGTGTCCCCCTCTCTGGAACATCCCCCTCTTGTCCCCTTGTCCCCTTCCGCGCAGTATTTTAAAAATGTCGTTATCAGTCCCCCCCTTTAAACCCCCCTTTCCCCCAGTGTCGTCAGTCCCCATTTCCCCCCAACCTTTCTTCGAAAACATACCCCTGAAAATCCAGAACTAGCCTTTTGGGTTTTTTTTCCCAAAACCCTTTAACCCCTTTCTTTTAATTTCTTTTATGTTCTTGGAAACCCGGTTTGGGTTTTCCCAAAAAGGTGCTGCATACTCCAGTTTGGGCCTTTTGTACATAGTACAGGGGGACCCCCGGTTTTGCGATACTAATCCGTTCCTGAGAGCTCATCATAAACCCCAAAAAAATCGGAAAGCCCAATCAATTTTCCCCCATAAAAATAATGGAAACCCAAAATTTAAACCGTGCAAGACACCCAAAAGTAAAGAAAAAAAAAACCCCCTTTTCCAAAATGAAAAATTTAAATTTAATGCAATAGAAAAAGTAATTTTCAATAACAAAAAATAAAAAAAAAATAACGAAAGAAAAAATTGACACTTTCCTTTAAAAGAAGATCTTGGGGATGACTGATGGAATGGGAGGGGGGGAGGTTGGTGGTGTTAGCATTTTTGAAGGGGAATCCCCCCCCCCCCAATTTGGACTTGAGGGAAACAAAATCCTTTTTTCCCGGATTTTTTTTTTCCCTTTTTCTTTTAAAAGCCACTAGGAAGAGATTGAGAGTCCCTGGGCCTCTGTCGCACAACAAATCTGTCCCTAGAGGCCCTTTCCCCCGTTTCCCTTTTTGACTTTTTTTAAAGTTGGTTTACAGCATTTTCAGTGTAATAGTCAACCCGCACGGTTTTCAATAGCTGTCGAGGGGAAATTTTTCCCTAAAAGGTTTTTCACTTCAAGCCACTTTGCACAGATTTCCCCTTTAAACTTTAAAATAGGCCCAAATTCTTTAATTTCTCTCTCCCCTCCTCCGAAACCCAATTTTCCCCCAGGGGTGGCCTCTTGCTGTTGAAGTTGATCAAGGGAGCTCATCAGTGGTTAGTTTTTTCCCTTGTCCTCCTCCACCAAACCCTTTCCCCATCCTCCCCCCTAACCTCCACCCCAAGGACTTTCCCCCAAAGCCACAATGGAAATTTCCCCCAAAATGGGATAGGCTTCTCAGGTTACCTTTAAACCCCCTTTGAAATCCCTTTTTTTCCTACACATTCTGGCCAGCTTTTCCAGGCAGAGTTCCCAAAGGGCCTCTTATCAACCCCCCCTCCCCCAACCTTACCTAAAGTTTTTTCACAATTAGGATAATTAAAATACCCCTTTCCCAAAAATCCTTTAAGCAATTAAATGTCCCGTGGCAATTCAAAAACACCCCTTTTAAACATAGCTTTTTGTGTACAGTTTCTTGAAGTTGGAAAAGAAACCCGCTTTGGGCCATGGGGTTTCAGGAAAAGGGGTGGGAAATTTGGGGGGCAAAAACCCCGGAAACCCTTTAAAGAAAAATCATGTCCCCACAAAGTCGCTCTGACAAAATTTTGTAATGACCAGGGGCATTGGGCTAATACCAGGAGGGACTTTAAAGGGCTAATTCCCCTTTTTAATTAGGTAATTTTTTTACACTGGGGGCAAATCAAGGTGTAACCATTCCCTTTGAAAAAGTCCCCATGACCCATGCCCTTAAATGTTTTTTCCCCCCACAGCACACACAAATTAGCCCCCCAAGACATTCTTTTTCCCGAACGCTCTGGGGTTTTGAGTGATACAAACCAATAAAAGGGTTCACTTTGCAATAAACCCCTACATTGGAACACATCAACAAGTAAGCCTGTCTTTCCTAGGCTTATACCTGGGAGTGCCTTTTTCCCCCTGAGTAATTAAAGGGCCCCGCTTTGGGAAAATTTTTTCCAAAACAGGCCCGTTTTTGGGCAAAAATTAAACACTTGTTCAGGGTTTTAATCCTTCAGCCTCTATGTACTCCTTGAATTCTGCAAAAATTTTTCAGCAGCTTTGTGGTCTGAAACTGGGACCTCACCATGCCTAATCACCATGTATACCAAATACGATTCTTAAATCTTTCAAACCAACCCTTTTCTGGCCCCCTTAAAATTTACTCACATCAACCACTATTGGGAAGCATTTTTTTTAAAAAAACGTCATGCAACGCCCCACCCTTTTTACAAAGACGCTTGAGAGATGCCCAAACTCCCCGCTATCTGTTTTTTATTTTTCCACACCAATAAAAATCTCTCCCATTTTTTTAACCACTTTCGGTCCTGTTTCGTAACCCAAATTGCACCTTTTGCAAGAACAGCTTCCTTGATTGCCTTTTTCTTGCTCACTATAGTAGAGATGGTTTTATTGGGGGTTTAAATATACAACCTGACCAGCCCGACACAAAAGCACTCCACTTTTTGTAAATTTGCAATTATCTCTTTCTTTTTTCAAAAAGTCATTAGCACCCTTGGGCTCGAAGGTTGGCACGGGAGCTTTCTTGGGGGCCCCGGTACTTATTTTGCAAAAACAGGCACCAAAAAAAAGTGTAAATGGATAATAAAGGAAAAGTTAAAAAACCCAATGTATCCTTTGATGGGGCGCACACTGGCTGGGTTGTAAACACTTTCACACAAGGGGGAAATTCCCGGGCCCCAAAATGGACACTTCCCCGTCCCAACCACATCGCATAAACCCGGGGTTTTTTAAACGGGGGGCGGGCAAAAGTTCTCGATATAATGAAACGGTTACCGGATTTTTTCAAATGCCAAAAGCCCTCGCGAACCGGGGGTTCCAAATGATACAGTGTCTTTAACATTCCTTTTCTAAGGTACGAACGCTAAATTTTAAGGGTTTTCCCCGGTTCCCATATGCTGCAGCAGCTATCTGGCTGATGTGTCCTCCGGGACATCTCGTATTATGGTCACCCCAAATCTTTCTCCCTTTAGCGAGGTGTAGTCCCTTTGGGCCCCCTTGTCTATACTCTGGTCTGCTGTGTTTTTTGCCCTTTTCCGATCATCAAAATTTGCATTTGGGGAGGTTTTAATTCAAGGGAAACCAGTTGCTGGGCCCACATGTCCACCTTCCAAGTTCTTTGAAGTCTTTCCTTATCCTTTTCTGATTTAATTTTTCCTCATAAAAATTTTAAATCATCGGAACAGGGGTAAACCCCCCTGAGTCTATACCTTTCCCTCATCCCAATTTACATAACCAAAAATAGACTGGGCCTAGGAACCCACCCCCGTGGGACACCCCCGTCACAGGGGCCCCCCTGTATACATGATTTCCCCTACCATAATCGTTTTTTGCCTCCCTGTTTAGGGATTTTTCTGATCCATTGCAAATGCCCCTTTCCCGTGTGTGTGTGTGGGTAAAGGTTTGGATTGCTTGGGGTCTTTTTTTTTGTCTCATACACATGCAAGATTTCAGGGACGTCTTTCTAATTTCTACTTAAAACTTAGGTCACACTACGCATAAAATGTACAAGCATATATACACACAAACCCCCCTGGGTTTTCTATTTTCTTTCTAGTTTTTTGTTCTTGTTTTTTTCCCTTACCTACATGGGAAAATGGAACAGAAAACTTCCTCTGTAAGCCATGCTGTTGGGAAGAGGTGACAAAATGCCAGGAGCAAGGGGGCCCAGAACCCCTTTTCTTTGTACAAAAATTTCTAAATTTTAAAAAAAGAAATTTTCGGTTTTCTTTTTGGGGGCCCCCCCCCGCCTCGGGGGATACGGCCCCCGGGTTTTGAAATAAAGAAAATATTAATATATATATATATAAAAATATAAATATATATAAAAAAATAAATATATACGCAATTTTGGGGGCCCGCGTTACAAACGTTTTGCTTTTCGGCGTTCCCCCTAATACGGGCTTTTTAAAAATTTTGACCAAAAAAGGGTTAAAAAACGGCTCCCCCCCCCCGACTTTCTAAAACGGTCCCCGGGGCCCCCAACCCCGGGTTTTTTACATTCTTTTTGAATCCAAGCCCCTAAGTCCCCTCCATTTATGTCTGGAAACAACAAAATTTTTAAGTTTTTTAAAAAATTATTTTCATATTTTAAAATATATATTTTTTTTTTCAACAAGTCGGGGGCCCTCCCCACCGGGGGCAGGGTGAAACCCAAAAAAAAAAGAAAATCCCCAAAAAAAAATACTTTCAAACACATTCAACACTTTTCACCACACACACACAAATTTTCAAATGTTTTTTGCAGAGGTGCTCAGAAAACAAAAAAGTTTTGAAAACATATACGTATAAAATACACACATATTTCCCCCAAACTGCCCTTTTCCCCCAACCTCCCTTTTAAAATGCAGGCATTTTACTTCCCCTTTCCAGGACTCCCAAATCCGAATATATGAAAATAACCGATTCCTGAAACCCCCCTTTACTAAATATTACCCTGCTCACACTCCAACAGAGCTTTAGGGCCCAAGAACCATTTGTCTCCATTCACTCCTATCTAACACGCTCACGCATGCTTGCTGGAAGTCCAAGCCCCTCGCCCACAAAACCTCCTTTACCCCCTCTCTCCAACCCTTTTGAGGACGACCCTTACCCCGCCTTCCTTCCCCTATAGATTTATATACTTTCCATGTCATTCTACTTTGATCCATTCTCTCTAAATGGACCAAACACCTCAACAACCCCTCTTCTGCCCTCTGACTAATACTTTTATTAACTCCACACCTTTTCCTAATTTCCACACTCCGAATTTTCTGCATAATATTTACACCACACATTGTCCTTAAACAGGACATCTCCACTGCCCCCAAGCTTCACATCCATATAAGAGTGTTGGTACTACTATACTTTCATACATTCCCTTCTTTGCCTCCATAGATAACGTTTTTTGACTCCACATATACCTCAATGCAACACTCACCTTTTTTCCCTCATCAATTCTATGATTAACCTCATCCCTCATAAATTCATCCGCCGACACGTCAACTCCCAAGTATCTGAAAACATTCACTTCTTCCATACTCCTCCTCCCCAATTTGATATCCAATTTTTCTTCATCTAAATCATTTGATACCCTCATCACCTTACTCTTTTCTATGTTCACTTTCAACATTCCTGTCTAAGACCTACTTTTACTGGGAAGTAGTCTCCCTCTCTTCTACATACCCTAACCTGAGCCTCACTATCCTCATAAAAACTCTTTACAGCATTAAGTAACTTACCACCTATTCCATATACAGGAAGGCCCCGCTTTATGGCGTTTCACTTTACGGCGTTCCGCTAATACGGACATTTCAAATTATGACCAAAACTCACTATACGGCTCCCCCCACCTGACTTTCTAATACGGTCACCGTGCCCCACCCTGTTTGTTTACATTCTCCATGAGCTCAGTAAGCACTAAGTCTCTCCATTTTGTCTGGAAACTCCAAAATTTCAAATGTTTTTAAAAGTTATTTCATATTTTATATATACTCTGATAATTATACTTATGTATACCTGTACCTAAATAAACTTACATACATCGAGTCATTTAAATGTCGTATATTACGTTAATATACACATTTTCATTAATCCCATCCATGATATTTTTTTCAAAATTATATAATAAACACGATCCATAACATATAAATAAGATAAATACACCCCACAGTAGAATAAATAAACATAAATGTGAGATGTGAGCAGACGACTTCCACAAGTGAAGCCTTTAATAAAAAATTTACTCCCCCGGTTTTCTTTAAAAATGTCGTTATTAGGGTAATATCACATTTTCTTAATCCACCCCTTGTTTATTTTTTTAAAAATTATATAAAAAACCCAACGATGCCAAAAATTTTATTAAAAAAGGATAAATACCCCCCACGTGGGGAAATAAAAAAAACCATAAATGTGAGATGTGGCAGCCCGATTCCAAAAAGGGGGACCCCTTAATTTAAAAATTTGTAGGGAAAGGCTCTTAAATGTGTATATTACGGTAATTTTCACTTTCATTAACCCGGGCAGGTTTTTTTTGTAAAAATTATAAAATTAAAACACGATACATAACATTTAAATAAGATAAATACCCCCCACAGTAGAATAAAAAACAAAAATGTGGGGATGTGAGAAAGACGATTTCCCACAAGTGACGCCTTAATAACAATATTTCACGGAGTCTCTTTTAAAAAGGGTCGTTTTATTACGGAATATACCCCATTTTTTTAATCCATCCTGAAAATTTTTTTAAAAAATTATATAAAAAAAACACGATGCATAACTTTAAAAATAAGATAAATCCCACCCCCCGTAGAATAAAAAAACATAAATGTGAGCTGGGGTTTGCAGAGATTTCCCAACAAGGGGGTGATAATAAAAATTTGTAAAGGGTTTCTTTAAAATGTCGTTTTATTAGGGGTAAAAAAACCCCATTTTCATTAATCCAGCCTGATTTTTTTTTCAAAATTTATAATAAACCGTTACAAAACCCATAAAAAAGATGAAAAATTTACCCCCCACAATAGAAAAAAAATAAATAAATTTTAAAAATGTGGGACCCGGGTTTGTTTACAAAACTTGCTTTTTTTTACCTCTTTGAAAACTCATTCTTTCTCTCTCTCTTTTATTGTTTTATTCTTTATTTACCCCGGGACCCTACATTAAGATTTAAAAATTTTTTTTGGGGAATTAATAGTAAATGTTTATACATTTTATCGCTCTGGGATGCTTAAAAAATTATAGTTTAGTATGTGTGGGTGGGGGGGCCTGGGGGGTAGGGGGGGCTATTACAATAATCCCCCTTTGATTTTTTAACAAAATTTACTACTTGTCTACCCTAGATTAAGACTATAAATTTTTTAAGGTAAGTAATGAGTGCATATGGGGTGTATTGTACCTTTTTATTGTTTTTTGATCCCTTTGGTTTATTGCAAACTTTATTTATTTTTAGTGTAAACTTGTTATTAGTTTTTGATGAAATTTATAAGGGGAAAAAAAAGGGTTTTCCCCACTTTACGGCGATTTCCGTTTTACGGCGGTGCCTGGAACCAAACCCGCCGTATAAGGGGGGCCCTTTCCCTGTATTGCAATGTCTGCCACATTGCTCCTCTATCCACTTTATTTTTTATGCCTTTTTTTTAAATCCAAAAAATTTGCCAATAAAAATTTCCCTCCCTTTATCAAAATTTACTGTTCACATTTTAGCTTAAAATTGTAAAACACTTTTTTACACACCCCCTTACCACTCTAAAAAACCCCCTTGCTCTTTCCGCCTCCTAATTCGGGTTTCCCTTAAATTCTTTCAATTATAACCCTACCATACACTTTTCCGGGTATATCAGTAAACTTATTCCCTAAATTTTTAAAATCTCTTTTGCCCCCTTTTCCTTTATAAAAAAGGGGACTATACATGCTCTCCGCCAACCCCTAGGTACCTTCCCTTTTTCTACATTTATTAAAAAAAAAGTACCAACCATCCAACCTATTTCCCCCGGTTTTTAAAATTTTCTTTTCATGACCCCTTCAGTTCCAGCTGCTTTCCCCCCTTCTTCTCGTAATCCCTCATGCACCTCCCCCCATTCCTCTTTTTCCCACTCCAAAAAGATGGTATACCCCCGGGCCCAGGATAAAAATTACCGCCTCCCTTTCTTCCTAAACATTTAAAAGTTCCTCAAAATATTCTGCCATCTACCTAATACTTCTCCCCTCTCTACTAACTCCCCTACTCTGTTTTAACGGGAACAAATCCATATTTTTCCCTAGGCTTTTTTTAACCCTTGTTTAATTCACCCCAAAAATTTTTTTTTTTCATTAAAATTTTTTGGCCCCAGTCCCCTCCCCCACTCTTTCATTGTTTCCCCTTTTGCACTCTTTCCCACTCCCTTTACCTTTTTTTTTACCTCCATTTACTCTCCCTTTTTTAAATAACCCCTTTTGCTTTTTTAAAAACCTCCATAAGCTACCTTTTTCTTTTTATCAACCCTTTACTTCTCATTCCCCCCAAATCACCCCTCTTCCCCCTCCCCCCACCCTCCTATAACCACAAATTCTGCCCCCATTTAATACTGAAATTTTAAAAACTTTTCCCAAACCCCTTTTCCCAACCCCCCCCAAAACTCATTTTTTTGCACTAGCCACCTTTCTCCCAAATATTCGCTTGTATCTCACCCAACTTCCCCCCCCTTTGTTTTTTACATTTTCCCCCTTCCTCTTACTTGCGTTGCCCTTCCTCTTTTCCCCATCTCCCTCTTACTCTAATGTGCAAAATAAATAATAAATCCGATATTTTCAGTTCCCCCCTCTTAAACATGTAACCCGGCGGGCCTTTATCACCCAACCTTTTATCCACCAATAATAACCCTAACAAACTACTTTCATTAGTGCAACATCATCCCTTGGGTTTTAATTTTTTTATCCTCTTTTTCATAAAATATGTATTACTTATTACCAAATCTCTTTCTACACATAGCTAAATTTAAAAGGGGTCCCCATTTACATTTACCCCGGGCCCCCCAAAATTTCCCTACAAACTTCCTCCAAAAACATTTTTACCACTTTAGCATTGAAACCCCCAAAAAACCTTTTCTCTCAACTTGATTCAAAAACTCCCCACGCATTCACTCAAATTAAAAAAATCTCTCTCCCCTCCCCCTTACATTTCTCTTTTCTCCAGGTGCATACACGTTACTATACCCCATTTTTTCACATCAATCTTTTTTTTACCCCACAAAATTCCTTAAAATTTTACTTTTTATGCCCTTCTTTTCCTCCCATAGCTTATCCTTCAACATTATTCCCTACTCCTTCTTTAGCTCTAACTCTATTTAAAAACCCTGACCAAATCCATTTTTTCCCCTCTCCTTTGAAACTCCCCCCCCACCCCCTTCAGTTTGGGTTTCACTTGAAGCCGGGAAATCCAGCTTCTTCTCTTTTAAATAACATCCACAATCATTCTTTCTTTCTTTTGCACAAACCCATGAACATTCGACTTCCCATTTTGAAAAATTTTTCTTCTTCTTTTTTCTTTTTATTTAAATCTTTACGGGAAAAGGGGATTTTACTACCCCATTGTTCCCGGCTTTTAGTTGACTTTTAAACGGGCAGGGTTACGGGGGGAAAGATTCTTTTTCCCCATTTTCCCCAGGATTTTAAAAAAAAAAATTAATAAGCCAAGAATTTCTTTTTTCAACCACCGGCCGTATCCCCCCGAGGCGGGGTGGGCCCCAAAAAGGGAAAAAAGAAAAATTTCTCCTTTTTTTTTTTAGTAATATATACAGGAGAAGAGGTTAAATAGCCCCTTTCTCCCCGGGATTTTAGTTGGGCCTTTTTACAACACGCATGGGTTCGGAGGAAGAATTTTGTTTTCCCTTCCCCATGGAGATAAGAGGAAATAAACAAGAATAAGAAAATAGGGAAAAAAAATAGAAGGGAAAAACCCAAGGGGGGGGTGTGTATATATTTGCTTGTACTGTATTTTGTGTGTGACCTTTAAATTTTAAGTTGAAGTAGCAAAACTTTCCTGTAATTTGCATATTTATGAGAGACAAAAGGCATCAAACAATCCCACCACATTTTAAAAAAAAAAATTTCAGGCTTTTTGTTTTTTTCATCACTTGGAGGACGGTTAGTACCTCCCTGGGTGGGGTTTCTGGGTTTCCAAACCCACTAACCCCATACCCATTTTTATTTCCTATTTCCTTTTTTATATATACAGCGGGCCCCCCCCTTTATGGCGTTTGCTTTATGGGGTTTCCCCTAATTCGGACATTTTAAAAATTTTGACCAAAAAAAAACTTATGGCTCCCCCCTTTCTTTTAATACGGTCACAGCGGGCCCACCGAGTTTTTTACTTCTTCCCGGGGCACATCTCCTTTTTTTGTCTGGAAACTTTCCCAAAAATTTTAAGTGTTTTAAAATTATTGGGGATATTTTTATGTATTGTAAATTGATAATTAAATTGTGTACACCCGTACCTAAATAAACTTTCACCTGTGCTGGATGTGGTTAAAATTAAATCACTAAAAGTCTCTCTATTTTTGATGCAATAATAATAATTTTAATAATAATTTAATAATTAAAAATAATTAAAAAATTGTAATAAAAAACTCTTTGGGGGCATTAAAGTCGCAAAAAAAGTTTTTTATAGAATTTTTCCCCTTTTTTTATCTATGGGTTTTTTTTTTCAAAAATTTTATAAGAAAAAACATTTTTGTAAAACACCCAAAGTGATTCATGCACCCAGTTTTAAAAATTTTACAAAAAATATATGAGATGGTTTTCCAAAAGGTTTGTTGAAGTGTCGGAAAATTTAAGTTTTCCTAGCCCGTCACCTGTTACTTTTGGGAACGTAGAAAAAATTTCCTTTCGTATGCCTCACTTTATAGCTATTCACGCCTTGGGGGTCTAGCACTTCTTTTTTAATTTTGATTATAATAATAATAATTTTATCATTCACTCTAAAAAAGGTGTGTTGAATGAGGAAAAAAGGGGTGTTGCTGTTTTATTTTTGTACAACTTGACACAGTGTAAGAGTTTTTTGTTTCGTAATTTAATTTTTAATAATAATAAAAATATTTTTAAGGAAGGGCTTTTAAAAAATTAAAATTAAGACTATAAATATTTTTAAAGGTTTAAAATTTTAAAGAGTGCCCCATGTGTGTATTGTACTTTTTTTTTTGTTTTTTTATGCCTGGTTCTAAATTGGGTAAAAATTTTAATTTTGTTGTGTAAAATTTTTAAACTAGTGTTTTTTTATGCATTTGTAAAAATGGAAAAAAAAAAGGGTTTTTCCACTTTTTCAACGATTTTCCCCTTTACGGCGGTTTGCCTGGGGAAACCCAAACCCGCCGTATAAGGGGGGGCCCTACTGTACTAAAATAATTATTTCTTTTTTTTAACCCGTAAACCCAAATAAAATTTTATTCGTGTTCTGTGCGGGTTTCAGGTTTTCCACCAAAATCAATAGGAAGTGTCCCTTTGGGCTCGGGGTTTTATATTGTAATTTATAATAATAATATCGGAGTCTCATTTTTAAAGTTGTATATTACGATTAATTTTTATTTTTTATTAATCCAAACTATGTATTTTTTTTAAAAAATTTTATAATAAAAAACAATTTCATAAAATAAAGGTGATTTAAAAAACACCCCACAATAGTAAATAAAAATAAATTGAGGTGTGGTAGCGGGGCCTCCCGTAAAAATTTTGCACTAAGTAACATTTTTGAATAATCAAGAAAACACTGCCAAAAGGGAAAAAACTGAGAAAAAAATTATTTTAATACCCTTTATGTGACCTTTTCAGTCTCCAAGACAGCTGGTGGAGGTACCATCCCCAAGCCAGCTTTTCCAGGCTGGTTTCCACGTTTCCCCACAAACACTGTTGCACCGCAACACACTTGAAAATATAAAACCTTTACTTTTTAACATAAAATACTTTCACTACACTTTAAGCAATGTGCTGTTTCCCTTTTTATACAATGCGGGTTTTCTTTTTTCTAATATATTTCATTAAAAAATTTTTCACTCTTGGTCAAAAAAGGGCAATAAAAAGGGATATCAAAAGAAGGGAGGGAGGGTTTAAAAAATACTTTTATTCAATTAGAGAAATAAAAAAAAAGGGAAAAGGGGAAGCAAAAAGTGATTATGAAAGGGTAGGGGCACAAGGGATTTTAAGGCCCAACCCCAAAAAGGGGTTTTTTCAGGTATTTCAGAAGTAAGATTGGGGGGCAAAACAGGCCCACTTAAAAAGTAATCTCAGGTCAGGGTTTTACTGTTGTGATAAGGATTTGTGTTTAAATTTTTAATAAATTCCCTTTCCCCGTTTTTTCCCAGGGGAAAATTAAATAGCGAAATTCCCCAAAAAAATGATTATGTACAACAGGGCGTTTAAAAAACTATGAAAGATTGTGGTTTTTAATGGACCCTGGTCCTCAGATAAATAGAGAAAAATTTTTAAACCCAAAAACCCCCGGCCCCGATGAAACTGATTGCAAGGGTGTTAAAAGGGAAAGTAATGAGGGGAAATTTGAAACCTTTTGGGTAATTTTAACATATCACTAAAACTGGCTTAGTGCCAAATAAGTGGAAAAAAGGCAAAAGTTTAAAAACCCATTTACAAGGCGGTGACAGGTCCCTTTGCTTTGAAATATGGGGCCAATAAGCCTTACCTCCATAGTGGGAAAATTTATGGAATCAAAAATTCCCAAAAACAAATTTGTTGCCATCTTATAGGCTTTAAAATTTATAATGAATCTCAAAACGGTTTTAGAAAAGGGAATGAAAAATGATATTGTGTTATGGACTTCGTAAGGCTTTTTTTTAAAGTTCCCCATCAGGGCTTTTTGAGGAAAATTAAGGGGACACGGAATAGGAGGAGAAAAAATTTTTTCCCGGTTTGAGGGTGGCTGGCAAAAAAGGCAACAGTTTTTGTTAGCATAAATGGGGGGAAAAACATAATGGAGGCAAATTTACAAGCGGTGTTTCCCCAGGGGTCGTGTTGGGCCCGCTGTTGTTCCCCCGTTTACATAAAAAGACATGATGAGGGGAAAAAATTTGGACAAAAGCAAAATTTTTCTGAGGACACCAAAAAAGGGGCCCGCCAATTCATTTAATGAGGACACTTGAGCACTCCAGGATTTTAAATTTGAGTAGACTCCGCAATGGTCAGAGAAGTGGCAATGCAGTTTAATATAGCCCCAAAAGCAAAGTTTTTAAAAGTTGGACAGGAAAAAAAACCATGCCCCCATATAAAAATAAATTTTAATTTTAGAAATTTAAAACTACTGATTGTGAAAAAGATTTAGGAGTTTGGTTAGCAGTAATCTAAAACCAAAAACAACAGGCTTTGTGTTTGCAAAAAAAGCTAACCCGAAATCTTGGGGTTCATTTTTTAGAAATATAAATAATAGAAGTCCTCAGGAGTTTTTTCAATTTTATATATCCTTGATTAAAGGGCCCCTTTTTGTTAAGCTGCAAGTTTGGTCATGTATTACAGGAAAGGATATAAATGCACGGAAAACCCTACAGAAAAAGGATGACAAAATTGGGTCCCATGCATCAGAAAACCCTTTTTTATTTAGGATAGATGAGAGCCCCGTCTGCACTCTTCGAAAGGCGTAGAATTTTGGGGGGAAAATGGCGAAAGGGTTAAATGGAAAACAGGAATAAATTTAAAGGGGGTGTAAATGCATTCTGGGAAAAATTTTAACCAAGACAGGATTTCAGCAACGGTTTTTAAATTGGAAAAAAATTTAGATTCAGGAAAAGGGTATAGGAAAACATGGTTTTTGGGAATAGAGCTGTGGATGAGTTGGGGAAAAAACTCCCAAGTACCCTTACAGAGGGTAAAAACGATTAGTTTTAAAAATAGGTTGTTTAAAAATGGTGGGTGTGGGTGGGTGTGAGGTAGAACCCCAAATAGTTTGTGCTACTAGGCAGATGCCATGTTCCTTCCCTTAAAAAGGAAAAGGGGAACCCATTTGGTGGGTCATTTGGGTAAAGTCACCCAAGGGGTTCAAAGACTAACCCAAAAAGGGG
>NC_069472.1:12216518-12232532 GCF_026875155.1 Cherax quadricarinatus
GCCCGAAAATCTCCTATTTTTTTGTGAATAAAAATTCCAAATGGAAAGCAAGGGGTAATATAAGAGGGGCCTGTAGCCGTGAATAATGAACAGAGAAAAATGTTATTTTAGTGCCAGGAATGTCTGCATTGTTTATTCTGGTCCTATTTTGAAATTGGGCATCTGTTGAAATTTGTGTGAAATCGGCCAAATTGCCAATTTCTGACCACTTTTTTGGGTATTGAAATAATTTGAATGGGCGGTTTCTTGTACTCAGTTGACAGACTAGAAGTAAAGCAGTTTATTCAGGTATACACAAATACAGTTACATAGATTATCATACATATCAGTGTATGTATAGAGAACCTAGGATAACCCAGAAAAGTCAGACAAAGTGACTTATTTCCAGTACCTGGCTTGGGCTTGCCATAATATGATTTTAGTAAAATTATTTTTTTTCTCGGTTGTTTGTTGGGCTATCTAAATTGAAACTTGGGCAATGTATGATGGAAAGATGCTTCTTAACGTACAATAAAAAAAATGACAGACGATAAATAAGGGAGTTCACTTCTCAGCCATTAGCCATCTCTTTGCAGTATATTTTCGTATGGTTTTTATGGTTGTACAGTGGACCCCCGCATAGCGACCTTAATCCGTGCAAGAGGGCTGGTTGTTATGCGAAATGTTCGGTATGCGAATGAATTTTCCCCATAAGAAATAATGGAAATCAAATTAATCCGTGCAAGACACCCAAAAGTATGAAAAAAAAATTTTTACCACATGAAATATACATTTTCCTACACACAAAGAGAAGGATACATGCACAATAGTAGAGTAGTACATGCATAATAATATATTGTGCATGAAACTACTCTACTAAATGAAGAATAAATGACACTTCCCTTTTATTGAAGATCAGCAATGACTGATGAGACACTGTGTCCTGGAGTGCCTTTTCCCCCTTTGAGTACTGTAGGTCCTTTTTAGGTATTTTCTTCCAGAACATGCCTTATCACACTGTGAAATGCCACTAACGATTCTTAAATCTCTCAAACCAACCTTTGCTGGCTCTAAATTCACCAATATGAGCACTATTCCAGGCTTTTTCCCTGTTCACCGGGGTTTTTAGTCACTTGTGGGGTTGCATCCTGGGAGACAAGTTTAAAGGGAAACCCCAATGGAAATAAGTTAGACAGTCTTCGATGACACTGACTTTTTTGGTTATCCTGGGTGGCAAATCCTCTGGGTTTTAAATTTTTTCTTGGTATTCTCAATAAGCCACACCAACAACGGTGCTACAGCAGCAGCAGCACTGACGGTGGTACAGCAGCAGCAGAACATGCTACAAACAGCAGCAGACGATGCTACAGCAGCAGCAGACGATGCACAGCAGCAGCAGACATGCTACAGCAGCAGCAGACGATGCTACAAACAGCAGCAGACGATGCTACAGCAGCAGCAGACGATGCTACAGCACAGCAGACGATGCTACAGCAGCAGCAGACGATGCTACAGCAGCAGCAGACGATGCTACAGCAGCAGCAGACGATGCTACAGCAGCAGCAGACGATGCTACAGCAGCAGCAAAACGATGCTACAACAGCAGCAGACGATGCTACAGCAGCAGCAGACGATGCTACAGCAGCAGCAGACATGCTACAGCAGCAGCAGACGATGCTACAGCAGCAGCAGACGATGCTACAGCAGCAGCAGACGATGCTACAGCAGCAGCAGACGATGCTACAGCAGCAGCAGAAAGATGCTACAGCAGCAGCAACTATGCTACAGCAGCAGCAGACTATGCTACAGAAACAGCAAAACGATGCTACAGCAGCAGCAGACGATGCCTCATCAGCAGCAGACATGCTGCAGCAGCAGCAGACGATGCTACAGCAGCACAGACGATGCTACAGCAGAAACCCGACGATGCTCAGCAGCAACAGACGATCTCAGCAGCAACAGACGATGCTACAGCAGCAGCAGACGATGCTACAGCAGCAGCAGACGATGCTACAGCAGCAGCAGACGATGCTACAGCAGCAGCAGACGATGCTACAGCAGCAGCAGACGATGCTACAGCAGCAGCAGAACGGTACTACAGCAGCAGCAGCAGCTGACGGTGGTACAGCAGCAGCAGCTGACAGTGCAGCAGCAGCTGACAGTGCAGTAGCGATGGTTGATTGGGGTTTATTATACAACCTGGCCAGGTCGGAGACACGCACTCCACTTTCATACTTATCAATGATCTTTTTCTTCATCTCCATAGTAATTCTCACCCTTATTGCTGTAGGGTTGGCACTAGAAGCTTTCTTGGGGCCCATGGTCACTTATTTTCCAGAAAAAATCACCAAAAACACTGTAATAATACGAAATGTTCCGATTGTATGCTTGGATGTTACCGCGGAGGCTGGCTGGTAAACAATGCCACCGGCGAACATGTGAGCGTGGCCCCAGGCCGCACATTGGAAAGCGTCCTCGGAGAAGGGCGTAGCGGGTTTTGGCGGGATGAGGCAAAATTTTTGCGAAACAAAGCGTCCTATGCGATTGTAACGTATCGATGCCGGAAAGGGGGGGGTCCACTGTATTCTCATTTTTTGGACTCATTTGATAGAATGGAAGATATATTACAGAAATAGACATGATTTTGATTGCTTTCATAACGAAAAGTTCCTCGAAATTGAGCTCAAAGTAGCGGAAATGTTCAATTTTTGCCGATGTTCAGTGAACTCTGTAAGTCAAGTTGGTTAATTTTATTAAGTGTATTCTAACCTAACCACTCTGTAATTCGGCAAACTCAGTAATCCGGCACACTACAGGTCCCAATGATGCCAGATTTGTGAGGGAGGACCTGTACTGACACTTCACTGGAGAATATTCCACTTCACTCTCACTAGTGGAACTGTTTTCAAGAGCTTGGAGCTCATATTCACTATCACTATCACCACTGTTCACATCTGTGTCCGACCGGAAAATACGAGATTCCTCTTGTTCTGGTGCAACTGAATGTACACAAGATGGCCCGGCACCAGATGTGGATGGTTGAGGGTCGTCTGGATTTTCATCGCCATTACCACTATTATGTTCATTATTCTCAGTCACAAACTCCTCAAAACCCTGGAAATCATCCTCACTGACACTTCCATCCATATTTGAACTGTCACTTGGGAACAAAAGAGTCCCAATTCGCCGAGGAGTGAGGAGCTTCTTACCGCGAGGCATGGTGGACAAGGTGAACTCAAATGGCATTCCCACAATGCACCACTGGGTGCCTAATTTTTTCCTTCTGCACACACTGACCCACGGCAGACCCATTCTCTCACATGTAGCCTTTCCAGCTTTCTCCCGCTTGATTGAAGGCGCTAGAATTTACGCATACAAGTACGTGACTGACCCTGGCTGCAATGATGTACTAGTACGTGACTGACCCTCAGAGGGTTAATAACTCCATGATCCAGTGGTTGTATTAACCTTTTGACTGTTGCAACCTCAAATCCTGAAGTGTCTCCTGTTGTCGAAGAATTTTCAAAAAAAAAAAAAATCTTGTGAAAATGTTAAGATTAATTTTCTGATTGTTTTAAGTCCCAAAAAACTTTTTTACAATCAGTACTTACCAAGATATAGAGGCATAAAATTGGCAGAAAATGAGCCGTGTATGGCAACAGTGGCGAATGTCATCCACTCGGTAAACTTTGGTTTACTTGCATTCCAAGGTTTCTTGTTTTTTTCACTATTTTATTTTTCAGGTAACTTATGTGGCCCTTGAGTCCAAACCAAAGTGCAATGTACATATGTACACTCGTATACAACACAATAAGTGCACAACATAATTATCTATATTGTTTACAAAACTTGTTTACACAAACAAACAATACAAAAAATTGTTTATTACTATTGTTTTATAATATACAGTCACCCTCAGCTAACGGCGGCATTTAGTAACGGCAATTTTGTCTAACGGTGCTTTTTGCTGTAGAAAAAATGCCTTAACCAACGGCGAAAAACTTAACCCACGACGTCAGTGTGCCATTGTTTACAAGCTGTTGTGGTCGGTTTCCACGGGTGCCTCCCATACATTTTGAATTATTCCACTGTTTCTAGTGCTTGTAACTGCTAAATAAACTTCCATGGGTCACATGAAAGCTTCTAGAGCCAGCCCTTTGGTAAAGGATTTGAGAAACACGATAGAATTCAAGAAAAAATTTGTAGAAAAATACAAAAGTGGTGGTGGTAGTGGTTGTGATGGTGGTAGAAGGTGGTAGTGGTTGTGATGGTGGTAGAGGGTGGTACTGGTTGTGATAGTGGTAGAGGGTAGTAGTGACAGTGGTAGTGATGGTGGTAGAGAGTGGTAGTGGTTGTGATGGTGGTACTGGTTGTGATGGCAGTAGAAGGTGGTAGTGATGGTGGTAGAGGGTGGTACTGGTTGTGATGGTGGTAGAGGGTGGTTCAGTGATTCTCAAGCTGGTCCTAGTGGCATTAAAAAACCAAGAAGGGAGGTAACCCCACCAAAGGACTTGGTACCTGAAGTCTTTATGGAAGGGGATTCTCCTTCCAAGCAATGGACAATTCTGAATTTCCCCTGCTGCGGGCACAACTCCACAATAAAGGTAAGTGGCATTTAATTATTGTTTATTTTGCATGTCCCATTCCTTTCCATATAAGGAAATGTATACACCTACCATCCGACTTACGACCAAGCTTGGTTCCGACCAACCGGTCGTAAGTCAAAATGGACACAAGTCGAACCTTTGAAAATTGCCGACATATTGGGTAGGGCATAATGTCAAAACTTTCCTATATAAACTACCTACATAATACTGTAATGTAATGTACAATCATTATTTCATTTTTTTTACCATAATTTACTTCTATTGTTGTATTTTAATTATTTATGTACTGTATATAATGTATACATGGTAGTGATTCAAATTCAAAGTTTATTCTCTATAAGGATTACAATGCTGAGTTTACAGAAATTTGGTAATTGTGTGATTTACATGTAGTAAAATAATGATTACAGAATGTACCACTAGAACGCCTAGCATGGCTAGGCTTTTCGGGCAGACTTAGTTTTATTCTTAATTGTAAAATATTACAAATTATGAGGTAAGTTGGTATAATGGCTAAGTGACTAAATACTAGTTTGTGAGTTTAGCAATGTGAATGCTTTTGTTTTGGCACAGTACATAGTTTCAGTATTGGAGTATCACAGGATTCATTATTTTAAGATTGAGATTAATATTTCTGTTTATGGTCAAATGGGTGAGTGAGTGTAAGTGTGAACCACCAGGTGGTATTCGTGTAGTTAGTTGACGGGGTGTATCAGGGAGATAAGATTTTTCTAATGGTAGTTTTTTAAGGTGATGAATGTGTCTGCAGTTCTAGAGTTCTCAGGTAGGGTGTTCCAGATTTTAGGGCCTTTGACATACATTGAATTTTTGTAAAGGTTTAGTCGGGCACGGGGAATGGGCGTAGAGATTTTGTGTCTGGTGTTATGCCTGTGGTTCTGTCACAACTATCAAGAAAGCATTTTAGGTCAAGGATGATATTAGAGTTTAAGGCCCTGTAGATGTAGATTGCACAGTAGTAAGTGTGGATGTACGAACAGGGAGTAAGTTTAGGTCTATGAAGAGTGGGGGGGTGTAATTGCCAGGGGTGGGATTTAGTGATTATTCTTACTGCACTTTTTGTTGGGTTATTATTGGCTTTAGGTGTGTTGCTGCAGTTGATCCCCAAGCACAAATAGCATAGGTGAGGTATGGATAAATAAGTGAGTGGTATAGTGTGAGAAGGGCATTTTGCGGCACTAGTATCGTATCTTGGAGAGGATCCCAACCGTTTTGGATACTTTTTGGGTTTTATGGGTGGATATGGGTGCTGAAATTCAGGTTTTTGTCAAGGTAAAGCCTAGGGAAATTTGCCCTCATTTGCTGTAATTAGGTATTGTCAACTTAATGTTAATTTGGCATCTCCTGCTCTGCTACCAAACAAATATAGTAATTTTTTTCATTTTTAAGCGTTTTGAGGTGGCAAGATTAGGGTGAGGATGACATAAGTCGTACTCAGCAAGAGAATGGGTTTCAGGTGTTTGGGGTATGTTTTTGGAAATCATTGAGTATATGAGGAAGAGCAGGGGGCCAAGGACATTCCCTGCGGAACCCAGTATCAAATGGGCCCGGGTTTCTGAGCGTGTCCCTTTTTGGTGACATACTGTACCTATTATAAGGAAGATTTGAAATAAGCAAGCGCAGGGCCCCTTTACCGAAGAACAAGTTTTTTGGGGTAGGGTTTTGTGTCTCGTTTTAAAAGCTTTTCTTTGGGCAATAAAAATTTTCCCAGGGATATTCCTTATTTTCCAAGCTGGTAAAGCAGATCAGCATTTTTATATTGCACATTATGCTTTTATTTTTTTCCCAATCCCAAAATTTGGGAGGGGGTTTAGTATTTTTTGCCGTTAAAATGAATACATCTCCTGTCACGAGTTTTTCAAAGATTTTTGGGTAGCAAGGAAGTAAATTGGCCTATAGTTGTTTAACCCTTTGACTGTTTTTCGACTTAAAACTCTTACGAGCCAATTTTCTGACGTATAATACTCAATAATTCAGGGGCTTCAAAAAAGGGGAGAAAGCTGGGGGCCCACTTGAAAAAATGGGTCTTGTGGTCAGGGGGTGGCACCACATAAAAAAAACCTGCAGCACACGTTGCTAAGAGAAAAAAAAAACTCTGCTTTTTTTTGGAAAAAAAAGCCGCTTTGAGTGTATTTTCGTAAGTATTTATCGTTTTTTTGCATTTTCATGGTCTTAGGTGAAAAAAGGAAAACTTTTACAAAAATAGAGATGATTTCTTACTTTTACGATAAAACGACCTTGAAACTGAGCCAAAGTAGCGGAAATTTCGAGAAAAGTAAAGATAAATAAATCACACCACACGTCAATACACGCAACTGGGAACTAATATTTTTTCACTATGCACGATATTATTTATACATTTTTACAATAATGCAGTCGTCTGCATAACAAAAATTTTTTGTATTTTTTTGTATGAATAAAAAAACAAAATAAAACAATAATAAAAAAGGGCCAGAGAAAAGCCCAAGAACAGGCATAGTTATTTTTGGCCACGAATGCTACCCTTGTTTTTTTCCCGGACCCTATTTTGAAATTGGCACTTTTTTAAATTTTTGCGTGAAATTGGCCAAATTTCCCCAAATTTTTACCACCAAATTGGTAGTCCAAATTAGAAATGGGAGGTTTTTTGTTCGGAAGATAAAAAGGAGTTCTAAAAAAAATAGCTAGATTTGGTCAACTGGAAAATGGGAAATTTTTAAAAAAAGGGGTCAAAGTTTGGCAAATCCCGATGCCCTATGTGCCGAGACCGCTAAATTTTGCGGGGCAAATTCCACGATTTTTTGCCAAATTTTGAACTTTTGGGGTCATTACCATCGGGGAAAAAATTTTTCTATCATTTCATAAGAAAAAATAATTTTTTTTTTTTTTTAAAAATTTTAGCGACATAGAATGACATTTCAAGAGGGGGCCCGAAACAGCAAAGGTTTTTCTGTAGGGTCCCACCTTAGATTGGGTAAACCCTTCCATCTTGAGTATTTTTGGGAAGGGGCTATCTCTAGGATTGTTAAAAAGTAATGAAAAAGCATGCGAAAGGACATGGGGCCCTCCCCCTGTACATAAAAATGGTGGGACTGAAAGATTCCCTGAGTTTTTTTTAAATGACTTTTAATTGATTGGGCTAGTTGGGCAAAAAAGGAAATTTAAACCCCCACATTTTTCCCCATATTTTTTTAAATTTGATTTAAATTTAATCCTGGGTTGAAAAAATGTTTTATTTTTTAAGGGGTAGGGGGATGTAGGGTTTTTTTAATTTTTTTTAGTTTGGAAAACTTTTTTTTTCTCTTTGTGGGCCCCTGGCGGGGGGTTTTTTTTCGGTTTTTTTTAAAAATTTCTAGGCTTTTTACGGAGTGTAAATTTTTTTTGGGTTTTTTATTTTGGTGGGCGAAAATTTAAAAATTTTTGGGTTTTTAAAGCCCTGTCAAATTTTTTTTTTCTTGGTTTTTTCAATGGTTTTTGTTTTTGGGTTCCAGGGGCAACCAAGGGGTTTTTTTTGACTGTTTTTTTTTTAAGGCTTTTTTTTGGAAAAAAATTTTTGGGTTAAAAAAAGGCCCAGACAAACCAAGCCAAACTTGGGCCAAACGTCCTTGGGTAGGGGGGAACCCCAGACCCTTTAAAATTCTAAAAGATGGGGGTTTTTTGGGGTAAAAATTTGTGGGGGAAATTGGGGAGGGGAGAGGAAGGAAACCCGAAAGGGGGGGGGAAGGGGCCAAAGGGGGAAGGGAAGGGGCCAGGAGGGGGGAAAGGGAAGGAAGGGGAAAATTTTTGAGAAAAAAGGGAATTTAGAAGAAGGAAGGAAGAGAAGAGGGGGGGGAAGTTGGGAGGACTTTAATTTTTAGAAAGGGGGGGGGGAGGAAAGGAGTTTGAAGGGTTTTTTTTAAAAATAAAAAATTACAAAATTACCCCCATATTATATAAACAATTTAAAAAAAATTTAGATAATAATTCAAAAAATTTTGTTTTAAATTTGAATTTTGTCCTGGAAAAAGTTTTAAGGTCCTTTTAAAACCCCCGCCCGTAAGTAATGAGGGAAGGGTGCCCTTTAGTGATTCGGGGGGGGGAAAATTTTTTGGCCTATTTGGTCGCCCCCCCCTTTACATTGTTTTAGGAAAAGGGCTGGGTTTTTTTAAATAAAAAAATTTTTTTTGTGTTTGGGTTTTAAATTTAACCAATTCTTTTTAAATTATGGTTTTTAACCGAGTTGGTGGAGAGATGATATTGAGGGGTAGGGGGGAAAAAATTTTTAAAAGGGGGAAAAAACCAAAAACCAAAAAAGTTGGATCTTGTTTTTTTGGAAGAAAAAAAAATGGGGAAAGAAAAAAAAAAAAAAAAAAAGAAAAGAAAAAATTGATAAGGTAAAAAAAGGGGAGTTTTTTTTGAAGAAGGAAAGAAAAAAAAAAAAAAAAAAATTAAAAGAAGAAAAAAAGAAGAAAAGGAAAGGGGAAAAAGGAGAAGTTTTGGGGAAAAAAAGGAAAAAAAGGGGTTTTTAAAAAAAAAATAAAAATTAAAAATCCCGTCCCATTTTTTGCACTTGGTCCAAAAATTGGGGTATTACTTTTTAAAAAAAAGCATGTCACGGTTTATCTAAAAAATTAAAAATAAAAAAAAAAAAAACCCTTTCCAAATAAAAAAAAAAGGAAACAGTAAAAAAGGGGAAGAAAAAAAAAATTTTATGAAATTTTTTTTTTTTAAAAAAATTTTTTTGGGGTTGAAATGGACAAATTTTTAACAAAAAAAACCATAAAAAACTGAGGGTTTGAAATTTGTTTTAAAAAAATTTTTAAAAATATGTATATGTTTTGGTTTGTTGTAGAGTGAAAGAGCATGACAACTGGTTTAGCAATAATATAAAAAATAAAATTTAAAAACACCACTTCATAAATTTTAAGAAAGTAAAGGGATTGCTTGTTTGGGCAAAAGGTATAAAAAAAAATTTTATAAATAAAAAAAAAAATTAAAAATTTCTCAAAATTTTAAAAAAAAAAATTTTTTTTTGAAAAAATTTTTAAAAAATGGAACTAAAATTTAAAAAGGCCAAAAAAAAAAGTAATTCAAATTTAAAAGGAAAAAATTTTTAAAAAACTAGTTTAAATTGAAAAAAAAAAAATTAAGATAAAAAGAAAAATAAAAAAAATTAAAATAAAAAGGAATAATAATAAATAAAAAAACGGTTATAAAAGTAGTTGAAAAAAAAAAAAAAAGGAAATGAAAATGGTAAAAAAAATTTTAAATAATTTGTCAAAAAATTTTTAAAAAAAATTGGGGCAATAAGGGGTTTAAATAAAATGGGTTTAAAAAAATTTTTTTTTTAAATTTTTGGGAAAAATTTTTTTTTTTTAAATTTTAAATAAAAAGATAAAAACAGTGAGGGGTAAGTTTTAAAAAAGGAGATAGATTCTGTAGATTTAAACACAATTAAACATGGGGTAGAAGGGGTTTTAATCAACAATGACAAAGATTGGGGTATAAAAATTTTAGGGGGACAAATTTAGACAATAAAACACTAACAGTGGCTGGGAAAACTAAAACTTTACTCTGATTCTGTTAGCCACCTCACTTAGGAATTTTTTAAAGGGTGTTCTTAAAAATTTGATTTTTTCCCCCGGGGGGGTTTTTCCCTAACTGCGATTTTTTTATCCCCACAAAGCCTGGTGGGTTTTTTTGGGCAAACGAAATTTTTTTAGCCGAAAAAAGGGTTTTTTCTTTTTTTGGAAGGCACTCATTGGACTAAACATCAGATTTTATAAAATAGAAGTTTTTAGTAGGTTGTTTCTTTGAGGCTATTTTGGGAAATTTTAACAGCACTGTTTTTTTTCCTGCTTGTAGCCCATCAGTTTGCAATCCTTTAGTCATCCTATAGTTAAAGGCGAAAGGGGTCCTTGATAATTTAGGGGGGTCTCCATCAGGCCTTGGGTGACTGTGGGTTTTGGGGTGTTTGCGTTTAAATACAAAAGCGCAATAGCTGCTTTGGCATTATGGCTTGGAAATTGGTTTGACATTGGCAATTTTTTGGTCCACCTTGCTTTCCTCTATAATGTTGGGAGAATAGGGTGACTTTGGGCTTTTAGAGTGTTATGGGCTAGGGCGGGTGTGGGTGTTCTTGTTGTTCTAGAGGGTTTTATTTATGTTTAAAGCATGATCTTGTTGAGGGAATCGCATTGCTAGCTTTTAGTCCTGCATTTCTTTAGTAGTTTGTGTCGTTTTGGTTTTGAAACGTAAGGATTTTTAGCTATTTTTGGTCGGTGATCTTCTTGACATCAAATACTGGGGGAGGAGTTATCTTGGGGTGTGGCGGGCGGCGGCCACGTTTGTTATTTCATCGGGTTGTGGGGTGCCGGTGGGGGATGAGGGTTGTTCCTGGCTGGCGTACCCCCAAGTTTTCCTCGTGTTATTTCTGCTCTCAAAACCTTTTATGTTAGGACCTTTGTGGGTTTCTGATCTCTTTTAGCTCGGGGCCCTTGTCTCCTCTCTCTCTCTCTCTCTCTCTCACAGGTACACAAAGTCAAGTTATCAACATATTATAAATTACCGGGGGTACCCCCAAAAAAATTCAGACAAAGGCTATACAGTGATCTGGCTCCAGTGCCCAAAATTTAATTAATAAATTAATAATCATTATTATTCAAAAATACATAGTACAAATTTTAATATTATTATTTTTTAAGCTATAATATAAAACGTTGTCCATCTTTATTTCCCTTTAAAATTCTGTATTTTAATGAGAGGAGAGGTGAGTAAAAAAGATTAAATGAAAAATAGAGAGAATGAAAGTAAAATTTCCGATTTTTTAAACAAACTTATGGTTTGTTACCACCCGGGACACGAATATTTCCTGTTCCTGTCAAGCCTACCAAAAAAACATCCATATTTTTAAATTTTTATATTTTATTTAGCATGTTTATTATAAAATTTTTTAAAAAAAAAAATCATAGATGGAAACAAACTGTCTATTTTAACTTTTTAACACTTTAATGTGCCCATGATTTTTATTATTATTATTTTTTAAAATAGGCTCTTTAAGACCAATTACACTCAAAATGAGGGCTCGAGAAAAAGAAAAAACAAAAAAGGTAACAAAAAAAGACACAGTAGACAGAAAGAGCACAGGTAGACAGAAAGACACACAGGTAGACAGAAAGACACACAGGTAGACAGAAAGACAGACACACTAGTAGACAGACAGATATACAGGCAGACAGATACAGACAGGTTTATGTGCAACAGTGAAAACAAATAGAGAGTTCGAGAGTAAGAGCCTTTCTTGCCACAATCTCCAGTGCAAGATTCAGACTTCATCTTAGGGGCCATGGTGAAATTTACTGTCCAGTTAGTACAGTTAATACAGTATGATGCTGCTGATAGGGCAGGGTTACTCAAACTGATGCTGCCTGCATGACGCATTGCTGCCGCGAATATTGTCAAATATTGTACAGCGGTATGCATCAGCTGGCCCAGCCCAGCTGCCAGATGCTGGCCCGTAAGTCGGTGGACGTATGTCGAGCAGGTCATAATCAAAAGGTAGGTGTATTTTCATAAATTTTTTTTTTTCAGACTTTGGGGTGTTAGAACGGATTAATTGTACGTATTTCCATTATTTCTTATGGGAAAATTAACTCGCCAATGGCAATTTCGACCAACGGCAAGCCCTCTGGAATGGATTAATCCCGTTAGTTGAGAGTCCACTGTATATACAAATGTACAGTCACTGGACATATTTCTAGAAGTTCTGTAGCTTGTGGAACTCTTTGAAACATGGTTTCATACACAATGGTGTTTTACACTCACACATAAAACGAGTGTGTCTGCATTTTGTGGGCTTTTTTTTTATGTGCAAAGACAAAACACCTCATCTGAGCAGTTTTCTTCAAAGTATTAGCAGGCAGTTGTGTTAGGTAGTTTTGCTAGGTAAATGGTCATGTGTTATCATTCCTCCTTCCTGCATTTCTTTCCTACCTTACTTCTCTCCTCCCTTACTTTTTTCCTTCCTTCATTTCATCCTTCCTTCCTGCCTTCGTTTTTTTCCTAAATGTTTCTATAATATATATATATTCTATATATATTCTATAATAATATAAAACATATATAGTCACTGAATACTTTCAGTAACTGCTATTATCTTCAAGCTTGTGTTTGTGTGTGAGTATGTGGACTTCTAATTGTTCTGAGTCAGGGTCGGCAGCTGTCAAAATGACATGTTTTCTCATTACTCACTTCCCCTACTTTCCTGTCAAAACAATGGGGTCGGATGCTCGCTTCCCCCCCCATCCAAATATCTAATTTTTCTTTCTCCCTCATTCTCTTCCCTCCATTCTCCTTCATTCTTTTAGTATCATGGCATTGCTTTTGGTCACAAACTCCTCAGAACCATGAAATTGATGCTCACTGACACTTCCATCTGTGTTAGAGCATCACTTGGGAAGAGTAAAGTCCCAGATTTGCTGGGGAGTCACACATTTTTTACTGCTAGGGATGCTGAACAAGGACTACTGAAATGGCACTCCCACAATGCACCACTGGCTCCCTGATTTTTTTTATGTGGTTTCACACTGACCATGGAGACCAAATCTCTCACATGTGGACCTACCACTTCTCCCTGCTTGATGTGAAGCAGCTAGAATTTATGCGTATTAATACGTCAAACATGGGGGCTCGTAAGACGTATAATACGACCAAAACAGTCAAAGGGCTAAAGATGTATTTGGAGGTAAAAATACAACTTTATATGTGGGTTCACATCCAACAAAGCTTCTGGATAAATACAAGAATTATCAAAGAGTGACAGCAACTGTAATGCAAAGTTCAAAGTTCTTCCTGTGCATGTAAAACTTGATTTCAGGAATAAAATGATGCTTAACCCTTTCAGGGTCCAGAGATCACAGAATAACAAATCAACAATACACCTCTGATTCACCATGGTCTGTGAGAAACTTTAATTAAACATTAATATAAATGAAAGATGTATTAATTACTGTACTTACAAAGAATGTTGTAATAAAGTTGGTAGAATTAACCGACAATATGTAAAGTAAAAAAGGACACAAGTGCAACTAATGTGACATTTTATTGTGGCAACGTTTCGCTCTCCAGGAGCTTATCAAGCCATTACAATGGCTTGATAAAGCTCCTGGAGAGCGAAACGTTGCCACAGTAAAATGTCACATTAGTTGCACTTGTGTCCTTTTACTTTACAAAAAATGTTGCTGTACTTCCACTACCAAAGTGGTAAATTTCAAAACTTTACTGGAAGTGTAGAGCTAATCACAAAAGTCTGAAAGTTGAGGTCGTTGGGATTACTGTCTGATTCATAGTTGACTGTTTCAGCATGGATTCGTGATGTTCCAGAGACGCATCTTGGGTACTTGAAGTTGAAGCCACAGGAGTTTCAGATGAAGGTCTACTGCTATGACACATTCTTCTTGGCTATCTTATTAATATTTCACACCAAATAAATTTCAGTAGCTTCTGTTCTGTCACAGAGGAACATTGTTCTAACTTTTGATTAATTCACCTGACAGTTCAGTTGTCAGTGGCCATAGCTAGGCTAATTGTTAAAAAAAAAATATGCTAAGATTCACGAAGAATCAGATCCCACCAACAACTACAGTGCAAACAATATAAGTGAACATGCATAAACACGCTACCATCTGTGGCCTCCTGGTAAACTAGTTTAGCAAAAAACTAGTTTTGTAATTTTTTTCTGGACTAAAAAAGGTGCTGCATCCTCCATTGCTGGAAAATCGATGTTGTACCTGTATTACATGTTAATTTTAATTTTATGGTATAGTTTTACATAAATGCTTTACAATTCAGGTTGTGAGGGAGGAGGTATTTGGTTCTATTGCATCTGTGCTGGTGTTTGACTCTGAGGAAGAGGTTGTTAGGCGTGCCAATGACACCAACTTTGGTCTGGCAGGAGCAGTCTTTACCAAGTAAGTCCATCAATATTTAGTGATAAGATTTAATCACATTGTAATTTTCTCAGTATCTTATATTTTTTAAAAATTTCCAAATTATTTTTTCAAGTGTTAAATAATGAAATCTAGAAGCTAAGATCAATTAAAGTTTCATATTATATTCATGGGGAAGAGGTAAACCTATAAGGGTCATAAAGTGTCTAAGACTGCAAGGTAATGAGGTTTGATGTCAATTGCTGGCTGGACAAATACTGTAAGGAAAATGCAGTAACATTCATTGACAACTGGGACCTCTTCCATGGCAGAAATGACATGTATGCCAGGGATGGGGTTCACAATCTAGCTCTGGGGTGGGGGCACTGCAACTGCATGGGGGGAGCTGTTAGGGTTTTAAATTAGTGGTATGGGTTTTGGCAGGAAAACAGTAAATTTCCCCCAGTGTAGTAATATTATGAGTTCTAGGAGAAACTAGTAATAGGCAGAATGAGGTGGATATTGGAAAGCCAGTGGCACAGGTGACAATGACAGTAATAGGTTTAGTGGAAAAGCAGAAAAGAGCAGGAAGGGTAAAGAGAAAGGAGGGTCTTTAAATATATATTATGCTAATAGCCGTAGTGCTAGGAATAAGATGGACGAGTTGAGATTAGTTGCTAGTGCATGTAACATTGATGTATTTGCCATAACTGAGATGTGGTTTAATTCAAAAGTCGGGACATGCCTGCAGAATGCCATATTCAGGATTTTAAGTTCCAAGTAAAATAGAATTAAAGGGAAAGGGGTGGGGTGGCACCGTATTTCGAGATTGCTTGAACTGTTGCATAAAAAAAGGGTATAAAGTCGAAGTAACACATACTGAGTCTGTTTGGATAGAATTTTCAGAGGGGGATGAAAAATTGATTCTAAGAGTGATATACCATCCCCCAAACTTAGAAAAGGGGCCAAGGGAGACAAATAGGGAGGAAATTGTTAAGGCACAAGGCAATGATAATGTAGTAATTCTAGGAGACTTTAACTTTAGTCAGATTGATTGGAATTTCTTTTACTGGGAATCTAGAAAACTAACAGCCTCTTAGAAGTAAGTTCAGGATTGTTTTTTTTGAGGCAGTTTTTTGACAGAACCTACAAGGGGACATAATCTGCTTGACTTGGTCTGGCAAACAAGAAAACCCTTGTTAATAATTAAGAAATTACAGAGGAACTCGGCACAAGTATGATAATAGGGATAATTCAGTAATGGGCCCAGATTTTCGCTTAGCAAAATACAAGGGGTAGAGAACACTTATCATCTATGGGCTGGGGGAATGAAGAGAGCTATCAGTAAAGAGAGTTTTCCGAACACTATACATGCTGCCCAGAAACTTTTTTCCATATAAAGAAATTTGATCAAATAGAAATGACCCAAAATTGGATGAATAATAGGCTCAAATATCTTTAGGACAGAAAAAAAAAAAATTTATAGGCACATCAAAAGAGGTGAGGGTCATTATGAAAAATTTCAA
>NC_069472.1:12233032-12254363 GCF_026875155.1 Cherax quadricarinatus
ATCCTACATGAACCAAGCACCCAGCCAAGCTAGGTGTGTTACTCTTGGCCCAAGGACATACGGTAGTGTGGGAGCTTCCAAGCTAATTTCAGCTCATCCCTGTTTGGTGTACTAGCCTACGAGCAGCATATATACATTATTGTAACCAAGCACGAGCGGTATTGATCAATAACAACACTGTGCTAGCCAAGGATTCGAACCCATGTTGTACTGAGCCACCAGTATGAGCGAGAATCACACGACCCCCTTAACCCACAGGACTACCCAATCCTACAAGAACCAAGCACCCAGCCAAGCTAGGTGTGTTACTCTTGGTCCGAAGACATATGGTAGTGTGGAAACTTCAAGGTGTTAAGGCGTCATGTAGTTCTCGCTCACAATGGCGGGCCAATACAACATGGATTCGAATCCTTGGCTAGCGCAGTGTTGTTATTGATCAATACCATTCGTCCGTGGTTACAATACTGTATATATGCTGCTCATAGGCTAGTACACTAAACAGGGATAAGAATGAAATTAGCTTCTAAGCTCCCACACTGCCGTATGTCTAGGACCAAGAGTAACACACCTAGCTTGGCTGGGTGCTTGGTTCTTGTAGGATTGGGTAGTCCTGTGGGTTAAGTCGTGTGGCATACAAAGAGTACATAACCTTTATTCTGGGCATGTACACACCTCATTGAAAGGCTATCTCCCCCAACCAGCGATCCAGTACTTGGGTCGGACTGGGGCCCCGTCGTTCGATCAGTTCCCAGGTTCAGCCAATGAGACGATGATTCTGGCAATCGCAGAGGTGTTGTGGGCACCACCCGCCTGTCTGCCTTTGTCATTCCCATTCTAGAGCTGGTTGAAGCACGGTCTGCTCTCTAGTGGCTTCTATTCTGCCTTGCTTACCGTGGAGTGCACTAATACATAGTGTATATAGTGTACATACCTCTGTTATTTGATGAAAGGATAATATAAATAAAAAAATTTTCTGCTGTGTTATATTGCTTCCTTTACATCCAGGATAACAGGCCTTTGAATTCCTGGGTTGTAATAAGGCGTCATGTAGTTCTTGCTCACAATAATGGACCAGTACAACATGGGTTCGAATGCTTGGCTAGCGCAGTGTTGTCATTGATCAATACCACATAATTCTGAGGCAAACTCTGGTTCAACCTTCAGAAACTGCAGGAAAAATAGGCCCTAATTCCTCGGCTCCTGATGATGTGTTGATTGTAACACGAAAGGCCTAGAGCTATCATTCTACTCCCCTCGTGGTATTGATCAATAACAACACTGCGCTAGCCAAGGATTCGAACCTATGTTGTACTTGCCTGCCTCATGGTAAGCGAGAACCACATGACGCTTTAAACCACAGGGCCACCCTTACCATGAGGCAGACCAGTACAACATGGGTTCGAATCCTTGGCTAGCGCAGTGTTATTGATCAATACCACTCGTTCGTGGTTACAATAATATATATATATATATATATACACACACAAAAAGATCACAGTGAACAGGTGATTTCAGAATATGCAAAACAACCACTGTGAAAGAATAATGAAATTTCAAGCACTTTCGTGACTACTCAAATTATCAAGGAACAATTGTTCCTTGATAATATAAGTAGTCACGAAAGCGCTTGGAACTTCATTATTCGTTCACAGTGGTTGTTTTGCATATTTTATATACTTGACTATAATAACAAGACACTAGCTAAGGTAAAGAAGGAATTAAATTAAAAACATAACATATGGTCGCCAGCTCGGATTCGCTGAGGCTATTAACGTCATCTCAAAATTAAGAGAAGTATAGAACTCAAACATAAAATATTAAATAATCTAGTGACCTAAAAGTTACTAATAAAACTAACAATAAGTTTAAATTTGTCAACGAAAATAGAACAAAAAAATTTTTTTTTTTTTCAATTACAAACTAACGTAGCTTATTGACATTATAATTCATGCCTTTAATATAATTAAAATGAAAAATGAATAATCAGCCTCAATCATATGTCTTTAAACAATCATAATTATTAACGCAGGTAACCATTCTAAGACCTGTTGTAACTGGCCCTAAGTCAAGACCTGTTGTACCTGGCCCTAATTCAAGACCTATTGAACTTGGCCCTAAGTCAAGACCTGTTGGACCTGGCCCTAATTCAAGACCTGTTGAACTTGGCCCTAAGTCAAGACCAGTTGTACCTGGCCCTAATTCAAGACCTGTTGAACTTGGCCCTAAGTCAAGACCTGTTGGACCTGGCCCTAAGTCAAGACCAGTTGTACCTGGCCCTAATTCAAGACCTATTGAACTTGGCCCTAAGTCAAGACAAGGATTAACCCAGACAATCAAAGGCAAACACTAGAGGGTACTTTTTTTTACCCGTAAATTCCTTCACCAAATCATGTACAGTATTTACAATGTTAAATAATCAGCAGTATAATAATAATACTAAGCCACAGAGTAAAGCCACTCATAACAGCAGGTTTTATATCTCAGAGTGTACAAGATCAACTTGGGTACGCGTCTGATCCAGAACTAAGTGATGATTACCTCATCTTGGCTGAGGTGGGGGGGGGGGGGGGGAGGGGGGAGGGGGGGGGGGAGGGGGGGGGGGGGGGAGGGGGGGAGGGGGGGGGGTGGCCAGCTCTCACGTCATTGGTTGACTCAACGGACAAGTAATAAACGAGTGGCGACTCAGAACTGCTCCATTTGAATTACTAGTTTGCTGGTGGAGAGGCAGTGTTAATGGGTGTTTGATGAACGTCGAATAAATTGTAAAATACTCGGCTCACGCACAATCACAATTTAACTTAACAATACCAAGCACCAAATAATAAGCAACCTTACCTTCAGAAAATCTTCAGTCCCTCACAACAGCCATCCATACCGAATTTAGCATTAAAATTTATATCATATTAAGTCATTAAACCTAAAATACACATTTTCATGTGAACGCCCTCCGCCTCCCCTCTTTCTGTTACTCTTCCTTCTTGTCCTCCTCTTCGTCATCGACGTCGTCGTCGTCATCCTCCTCCTCATCCTCCTCCTCGTTCTCGTTCTCGTTCTCCTTCTCCTCGTCGTCGTCGTCCTCCTGTGGCTGCTCCTCTTCCTCCTCCTCCTCCTCCTCCTGCTGCTGCTCATTTTCCTGCTGCTGCTGCTGCTGCTGCTGCTCCTGCTCCTCCTGCTCCTCCTCCTCCTGCTGTTGCTGCTCCTGCTGCTGTTGCTACTACTGCTACTGCTGCTGTTGCTACTACTGCTGCTGTTGCTACTACTACTGCTGCTGTTGCTACTACTGCTACTGCTGTTGCTACTACTGCTGCTCTTCCTACTACTACTGCTGCTGCAGTTGCTCTTCCTACTACTACTGCTACTGCTGCAGCTGCTGCTGCTGTTGCTCTTCCTACTACTACTGCTGCAGCTGCTCCACTACCTCACCACAGAGATACGGCTGCAATTCATCATCAATATATCTTACCAGTCTGTGGTCCATCCCTTCCCTAATCTTCCCTCCCACCCACCTCCGTCCCACCCATCCATCCTCTCAGCCCACCCTCCGCCCCTCCCACCCTATGTCCTTCAACCCACCCTCCTCCCTCCCTCCCACCCTTCCCCCCCCTCTCTCTGAGGAAACTGCCCGTACACCCCATTACTCAAAAGTGAATTATTACCACAAAACTGTCTAGAAAGAGAGAGATATCTTACTCAGGAAAGTATCATAATAAAAATGGAAGTTCGATAATGCATTAAAAAAGGAGAGTAAAACAAATCAGCATCACTAAATTATGACTCACCTTTATATACATTAACATAAAAATTTGTATGAAAAAAATTGAATATAGAACATCAGTTTATGTTTTTCTTGATACATATTAATTTATACAGTTCACTTTACATACAAATAAAAATGCACCAGTTAATAAAATACATTTATATACATCAATTTATATAATGCAATTTATATATATATTTTAAAAACAAATGATACAGAGCTAAAACAAAATAATTCGAAAAGTCAGTGTAGTGTATTCCACAGATCTTCAACAGTACTAAGGCCGCCCGGGGTCTTGCAGGACGTTGTTCCCTGTCTCACTATGTGGTCCTTGTGGGTTTAGCGCTTCGTTTTCACAATAATAATAATAAATGTTCCCAGAGCACAGCTTTCTAAAGCTGTAGATGAATGGTTCAGAGAACCGACACGTTGATAAATTAGACACATGTGCAACTCTTGGGTATCTTTATTTAAGAAACGTTTCGCCACACAGTGGCTTCATCAGTCCATACAAAGGAGAATCTTGAAGAAGAGGAGGAGAATGAGGTAATCAGTCCCTCAACCTTGAATAGAATACGGCATAAGTGTGTGGAAGGAGCTTATAAACCGTAGGCAGGAGAGGTGCAGCATTCGTAGGTGGTGTCACATTTATCCACTGTGGAAGTAGGTCGTGCCCAAGGGTTAGGCAAGCGAAGAATTCCCAAGTACTACAACTGCTGCACCTCTCCTGCCTACGGTTTATAAGCTCCTTCCACACACTTATGCCGTATTCTATTCAAGGTTGAGGGACTGATTACCTCATTCTCCTCCTGTTCTTCAAGATTCTCCTTTGTATGAACTGATGAAGCCACTGTGTGGCGAAACGTTTCCTCAATAAAGATACCCAAGAGTTGCACTTGTTTCTAAAGCTGTTATTCTCTTATTAATTTTCTTATTTTTATTTTAAATCTTTATTTATATAGTTTCCCCTTTCAGTTCATTAATTTCCGAAGGTTGTAATACCAGCTGGTGTTGGTGGTGCAACCTTGTAATGCAGATACTGGGAGCCCTGGGTCAATGGACTGGTGATGGTGATGCAACCTTGTTATGCAGGTACTGGGAGGCCTGGGTCAATGGACTGGTGTTGGTGATGCAACCTTGTAATGCAGGTACCGGGAGGCCTGGGTCAATGGACTGGTGTTGGTGATGCAACCTTGTAATGCAGGTACTGGGAGGCCTGGGTCAGTGGACTGGTGTTGGTGATGCAACCTTGTAATGCAGGTACTGGGAGGCCTGGGTCAGTGGACTGGTGTTGGTGATGCAACCTTGTAATGCAGGTACTGGGAGGCCTGGGTCAGTGGACTGGTGTTGGTGATGCAACCTTGTAATGCAGGTACTGGGAGGCCTGGGTCAGTGGATTGGTGTTGGTGATGCAACCTTGTAATGCAGGTACTGGGAGGCCTGGGTCAGTGCACTGGTGTTGGTGATGCAACCTTGTAATGCAGGTACTGGGAGGCCTGGGTCAGTGGATTGGTGTTGGTGATGCAACCTTGTAATGCAGGTACTGGGAGGCCTGGGTCAATGGACTGGTGTTGGTGGTGCAACCTTGTAATGCAGGTACTGGGAGGCCTGGGTCAATGGACTGGTGTTGGTGGTGCAACCTTGTAATGCAGGTACTAGGAGGCCTGGGTCAATGGACTGGTGTTGGTGGTGCAACCTTGTAATACAGGTGCTGGGAGCGCTGGGCTAGTGGACTGGTGTTGGTGGTGCAACCCTGTAATGCAGGTGCTGGGAGCTCTGGGCTAGTGGACTGGTGCTGGTGGTGCAACCCTGTAATGCAGGTTCTGGGAGCTCTGGGCTAGTGGACTGGTGCTGGTGGTGCAACCTTGTAATGCAGGTACTGGGAGGCCTGGGTCAGTGAGCTGGGAGTGGTGGTGCAACCTTGTAATGCAGGTACTTGGACCTGGGTCAGTGGACTGGGACTGGTGGTGCAACCTTGTAATGCAGGTACTTGGACCTGGGTCAGTGGACTGGGACTGGTGGTGCAACCTTGTAATGCAGCAACTAGGCGGCTTGGATCAGTGGACGGCTTGAGATCACTGGTGTAAGTCTCCCCATGTTGAGAGGGCGTCTGCACTAAGTTCGTCATTAGTTTGGACGCCTTGGGGAGACCAGGCATCAAGGTTGTTCAAGGAAGTGTGAGCTGGGCTGAGAGAAATCAAGAGCGCCCCGTGTCGAGCAGTAGTGGGATCGCGCCCAGTGTCGAGCAGTAGTGGGATCGCGCCCCGTGTCGAGCAGTAGTGGGATCGCGCCCCGTGTCGAGCAGTAGTAGAATCGCGCCCCGTGTCGAGCAGTAGTAGGATCGCGCCCCGTGTCGAGCAGTAGTAGAATCGCGCCCCGTGTCGAGCAGTAGTAGGATCGCGCCCCGTGTCGAGCAGTAGTAGGATCGCGCCCCGTGTCGAGCAGTAGTAGGATCGCGCCCCGTGTCGAGCAGTAGTAGGATCGCGCCCCGTGTCGAGCAGTAGTAGGATCGCGCCCCGTGTCGAGCAGTAGTAGGATCGCGCCCGTGTCGAGCAGTAGTAGGATCGCGCCCGTGTCGAGCAGTAGTGGGATCGCGCCCCGTGTCGAGCAGCAGTAGGATCGCGCCCCATGTCGAGCAGTAGTAGGATCGCGCCCCGTGTCGAGCAGTAGTAGGATCGCGCCCCTTGCTGAGCAGTAGTAGGATCGCCCCACGTGTCGAGCAGTAGTAGGATCGCGCCCCGTGTCGAGCAGCAGTGGGATTGCGCCCCGTGCCGAGCAGTAGTAGGATCGCGCCCCGTGCCGAGCAGTAGTAGGATCGCACCACGTGTCGAGCAGTAGTGATATTGCGCCCCGTGTCGAGCAGTAGTAGGATCGCGCCCCGTGTCGAGCAGCAGTGGGATCGCGCCACGTGTCGAGAAGTAGTGGGATCGCGCCCCGTGCCGAGCAGTAGTAGGATCGCGCCACGTGTCGAGCAGTAGTGATATCGCGCCCCGTGTCGAGCAGTAGTAGGATCGCGCCCCGTGTCGAGCAGCAGTGGGATCGCGCCCCGTGTCGAGCAGTAGTAGGATCGCGCCACGTGTCGAGCAGTAGTGATATCGCGCCCCGTGTCGAGCAGTAGTAGGATCGCGCCCCGTGTCGAGCAGCAGTAGGATCGCGCCCCGTGTCGAGCAGTCTCTGGCAACCTTGCTAATACAGCCGGACTAAGTGCTTTTAACTATTTTTTCCATCAAGTTTATAATAAATTATAGATTTAACAACACAGCAGTTATTGGCAATTTAAAGAACCTAATAAAAGAACCCTAGAGAGACGGTGCTATGGAAATATAAATATTATGGCCCCACACGAGACATCGTCATTCTCTATGGACCAACTAAAATAATTAATTTTTCCTTCCATATAAAAAAAATGAGATAAAGATACTCTTATAGCCTAAAGAAAGCTTCAATAATTTTCCCAAAATTCCTTTATTGTTCTCTCCGATACTCTGGGTTCCCATTAAGTATTAGAGGAACAATTCCTAGTATATTATAAACAATACATTGCACTTAAAAATTCCATAAGGGACTCAAGATTCTTTTTCTTATATTTTTCAAGTACTGTATAACCTCTACGGATTTAGAACTTCATAATGATAATAAAAATAATTACACTTGTAAATACAGCATATATATTTATAAAAGATGGGGTAGTAGGAAAAGTGGAATATTGAAACGACCGCGGGCAAAAATACTAAATTTTTTTTAGGGAAGCCTTATAAAACTACCCCCGAGGTGTGGGTCCCAATTTGGGCCCCGAGGCTGGGGGTTCCCCACAGTCTGACACTGAGGCTGGGGGTCCCCCAGTTGACACCAAGGCTTGGGTCCCCACAGTCTGACCCCCGAGGCTAGGGGTCCCCACAGTTGACCAACGGGGGTTGGGTCCCCACGTCTGAACGGGCTAGGGCCCCCAAGCTGACACCGAGGCTAGGGGTCCCACACTGACCCGAGGCTGGGGGCCCCCAAAGTCTGCACCGAGGCTTTGGGTCCCCCAGTCTGCATGGGGGTGTGGGTCCCCACAGTTGACATGATGTGGGTCCCACAGTTGACATGAGGTTTGGGGGGCCCCCCAAAAGTTGGCCCCGAGGCGTGGGCCCCCACGTCGACCCCGGGGGCTGGGGGGCCCCCACAGTGAAAAAGGGCTAGGTCCCCCAGTTGACACCGAGGCAGTGGGTTCCCCCCATCGACACCGAGGTGGGGGTTCCCAGTCTGAACCGGGGCTGTGGGTCCCACATCTGACACCGAGACTAGGGGTCCCCACAGTCTGATACGAGGTATGGGTTCTACAGTTGATCCCGAGGCAGGGGTCCTACAGTCTGACACCGAGGCAATGGGGTTTTCCTCAGTCTGACACAGAGGAAAAGGGTTCCCCACAGTCTGAACCGGGCGGGGGTTTCCCCACAGTTTGACACCGGGGGCTGTGGGTCCCCACAGTCGGAAACCGAGGCTAGGGGTCCCCCACAGTCTGCCCCCGAGGCTGTGGGTCCCCCAAGTTGACCCCGGGGTGGGGGTCCCCACATTTTCTGACACCGGGCTATGGGCCCCCACAGTCTGACACCGGGGTATGGGTCCCCACAGTCTGACAGGGGGTAGGGGTCCCCACAGTCTGACCCTAGACTGGGTCCCACAGTCTGAATACGAGGTGTGGGCCTACAGTCTGACACCGGGGTGTGGGTCCCCAAGTTGACCCGAGGCTATGGATCCCCATAGTCTACCGAGGTGGGGTCCCCAAAAGGACACGGAGATTTTTTGGGCCCCCAAGTCCTGACACCGAGGTTATGGTCCCCCAGTCTGACACGAGACTTGGGCCCCCACAGCTGAAAACCGAGGAAATGGGCCCCCACAGTCTGACACCGAGGAATGGGTCCCCACATCTGACCCCCGAGGCGGGGTTTTCCCACATTGCACCGAGGCTAGGGTTTCCCACGGGACACCGAGGCTATGGGTCCCTACAGCCCACACCGGGTAGGGTCCCCCAGTCTGAACCGGGGTTAGGGGTACCCACAGTCTGACACGAGGTATGGGTCCCCAAAAGTTACCCCGAGGTTTAGGCCCCCACAGTTGCACAGGGGTGGTTCCCCACGCCCAAAACCCCGGGGCAATGGGTTCCCACGTTCGACACCGAGGCTGTGGGTCCCAAAGTGCACCGAGGTGTGGGTCCCCACAGTCTGACACCGGGGTAGGGGGCCCCCACAGTCTGACCCCCCGAGGCTATGGGCCCCACAGTTACATGAGGTTTTAGGGGGTCCCCACAGTTGACACGAGGCTGGGTTCCCCCCCGCCTGACACCGAGGCAATGGGGTTTTCCCACGTCTGAAAACCGAGGTTGTGGGTCCCCACTTCTAACCCCCGAGGCTTGGCCCCCCACAGTTGACACCGAGGATGGGTCCCCACAGTTGACCCGGGCTATGGGTCCCACAGCTGACACCCGGGTAGGGGGTCCCACATTTGCCCAGGCTAGGGGTCCCCAAGTCTGCCCCGAGGCAAGGGGTTACAGTTGAACCGAGGCAAGGGGGTTCCCCAAATTTTGACACCGAGGCTGTGGGTCCCCACAGTCTGACCCCGGGTTGGGCCCCCACAGTCTACACGGGCAGGGCCCCACATTGCACCGGGGCTATGGACCCACAGCTGAACCCGAGGCTAGGGTTCCCACAGTCGACCCCCGAGGCTTTGGGGCCCCCACAGTCTGACACCGAGGCTGGGGTCCCCCACATCTGCCCCCGAGGTAGGGTTTTCCCCAGGGCCTGCACCAGGCTATGGGGTCCCCCACAGTTCAACACCGGGGAGGGGGTCCCCACAGTAAACCCGGGTTGGGTTCCCACGCCTGACCCCGAGGCTGGGGTCCCCACAGTGACACCGAGGCTATGGTTTCCACAGTATGACACCGAGGGGCAAATTGGGGCCCCCCACAGTCTGACCGGGGTGGGTCCCACGTTGAAACACCGAGGCTGTGGGTCCCCACATTCTGCCCCAAAGGCTGGGGTCCCACATTGAAACCGAGGTGGGGGTCCCCCACAGTTGTAGCGGGCTGGGGTCACCCAGTTTCCCGAGGCTTGGGTTCCCCAAGTTGACACCGGGGTGGGTCCCCACAGTTGACCGAGGCTATGGGTCCCCACAGTCGGGGAACCGGGTTGGGCCCCCACAGTCTACCCCCGAGGCTATGGGCCCCCACAGTCTGACCCCGGGCTATGGGTCCCACTCTGCCCCCGAGGTTTTGGGGTCCCACATTGACACCGAGGAAAAGGGCCCCCCACAGTCCTGACCCCCGAGGCTATGGGCCCCCCACATTTGGGGACACCGGGCTGGGGGCCCCCCACAGTTGACCGAGGTATGGGTCCCCCAAAATCTGACCCCGAGGGGCTAGGGGCCCCCACAGCCTAACAACCGGGGTAGGGCCCCCAAGTCTAACACCGAGGCTGTGGGCCCCCACAGTTGCACAAAGAGGGGACCAACCCCAAAACCACAATATTGAAAAAAAAAAGGCCTTGATTCCCCTGCTCCCACAAGGATTAACGCAGCGGCTGTAACGGGGTCGGTGGTTCGACCCCCCCAGGGGTGGGGAAACTAGTTTTTGATTTTAAAATGAGATGTTTTGGAATGTTTGACGCTCGCTGTACATTTCCCCCCTGGAAGAAGGGAGTTTACTACTGACTTAGCCCTGCTGGAGGGCACCACCCTTAAAGGCAGATAGCATGGATCCTCCCCCAAAGCGCCAGGGGTGGAGTAGGTCACTAGAAGAGGTAAGAACGCGATGTTGGGAGGTCAGGCCCCCCCAAAAACCACCGTTCTCACTGTAGAAAAGGGTTTTCGAAGTTGATTGAGGTCCTACCAAGATACCTTGGTTGCTGTTTACCCGATTGGGCCTTTTGCTGGTGGCGCTTTGTTTCAGGGAGGGTGGGTTACCCTTTTTGTATGGTTACTTTGGCCGTAGTCCCCTAAAGGAATACCCCCCGGAGGATATTTACGGGGTTGAACCCCCCATCCGGGTCCAGCAGGCGTTTAAAATGGTTAAAACCCCCGTTCCAAAGGCTGGTTTTTCCCCCATGCGTTCATCATACGAACCAGCCCGATGTCAATAAATGATTTAAAGGGGAAAATGTCAAACTCTTCAAGATAGTTTTTTTTGGCAGTCCCCCTTTTAAAATTTCACAACCCAGGGAGCCTGGTTTTTTTGGGCAGGTGCTCCTGCCCCTACAAAATGGACCATATGAGGGGGGGTCTTGGATGCACGGAAACAAAAAAAATGCAGGTTTTTATATAATAACAATGCGATATGGTGCATTAGCATACATTATTTTTATAATCAAGGGGGGGGAAACGCTAAACCCGGAGGATTATAACGCATTAGATACAAATTGCGCGTTAAAGAAATTCCCCGGAAAAATATAGATTTGGAATTATAACTTCCTAACAAATGGAACAAAAAGATCAATTAAAGGAAAATTAGAGACGGCAACAGTGAAAAAGCTCTGTTCCCAAAGTCGGAAACTCTTTCCCCCACCCTTTTTCCTCTCCTATATCTGACACAGACAGAGAAATAACCCACAGCACTGTGTCCTCCTTTGTATGAATCCCCAAATTTCCATGACAGTGTCACCCACTGAGAACACTGTAGACCCCTAGCGACATCAACCAAGTCTTTATATGGATTACAAAAAGAATGTAAAGTTTAATGAGGACAAATTTTAATATCCACTATAAAAAAAACTCGGGAAATAAAAAACTGAATTGGAGTATAAAACGAATTCCACCCAATAATGAGCAAAAAAATAATGTGAAGGCCTAGGAGGGGTAATGTCAGAGAACCCAATTTTCAAGGGTCACAACGATGTCTCTATCACATTTGCTAGGAAAACGATAGGATGGGTAATGAGAACCTTAAAAACTAGGTATCCCAAAAACCAATGATGATTCTTTTAAAAATCGCTTTCTCTCTAGGTTGGAATATTGCGGTGAATAAGGGCCCTCTTTCAAGGTAGGCGAAACTACCGACCTGGAGAATATACAGAGAACTTTCACTGCAAGTATAAGTGCAATAAAGCACTGAATTACTGACAGTGTTGAAGTCCTTTGACCCGTACGCTTGGGAAGCCGGGGAGAATTGTACATGATAATATACACTGGGAAAATCCTATAGGGATTAGTCCCAAATTACACACGAAAATCGCTCCCTACGAAAGAAAAAGACTTGGCAGGTGGTGCCATGAGTATACTAAGAGAAAACACAATAAGTACAGGGGTCCAAGATTATTCACTGCCTCTCAGTATACACAAGGGGGATTACAATAGGCCCCCCTCTTCAAAAGGGGCTGGACTGGCACCTAGTCAGTACCTGACCAGCGAGGGCTGTGATTCGTACGCAGTTTGCATGCGGCAGCAGTAACAGCCTAGTTGTTCAGGCCCTGATCCACCTCGAGGCCTGGTCATGGACATGGCCGCGGAGGCGTTGACCCGGAATACTCTCCCGGTATGCACGAAGGGAAGGTGTTGAAAAGTAGGGAACTTTGGACACTTATCGAATTCACTCTTAATGTTTTTCGTCGTGTTTTGCTAGGTATTACAGGTACTTGCACTGCTGTCCAATTTCTTGTTTTACTTACGATGTGGTTTCTGGCCGCACGTTTGGGGTCAGTCCTCCCGGACTTTCCAGAGTAAATAATGATGTGTATTTCTCACATACGTTCCAAGGAATACAGTTGAATTATCACATACGTTTAAAGGAATATAGCTGAAGGAACTGCAGCTTTCCCAGTATTTCAGATTTATAAATGACTACGAGCAGTTTGAGCTCTCTATGATTTCTAGATCAACTCACGTCTTTTGATGACCATATTTTTTCTCTGTGTACAAAGTTGTGATGAATACAAGAATATGCTAGTCATCTTAGAACAAGATGAACAAGCCAATGATGATCCTTTTTAAGTTACTTGTTCTCTCTAGGCTGGAATACTGCTGTACATAACATTCAAGGCAGGTTTAAGTTTCAGATCTAGAGAATATTTCAGAGACCCTTTACTCACATATAAGTTCCGTCAAACATTAACTACTGGGAACGTTGGAAGCACTTGGTTTATACTCGCTGGAACGCAGGCGAGAAAAATATATAATCTACACTTGGAAAATTTAGAAGGAATGGTCCCTAATCTACACACAGAAATCACTCCCTACGAAAGCAAAAGACTGGGAAGGTGGTGCAAAATACCCCAAATGAAAAGCAGGGGGGTGCCATTGGTACACTAAGAGAAAACACAGTAAGTGTCCAGGGCCCAAGATTGTTCAACACCCTCCCACCAGGCATAAGGGGAATTACCAATAGGCCCTAGGCTGCCTTCAAGTGGGAGTTGGACAGATACTTTAAAGTCGGTGCCGGATAAGCCGGGCTGTGGTTCATATGTTGGACTGCGTGCGGCAGCAGCAACAGCTAGTTGAACAGGCCTGATCCACCAGGAGGCCTGGTTTTTGGACCAGGCCCGGGGGCGTTGATCCCCGGAATATCCTGCAGGTAGGCAGGAAGGTATATCTTTACCAGACTACGGAAGTTTATACTTCGTGCCATTCTTTGCCCTCTGGGACAAATAAAAAAAAAACTGACAATTTATAAATTTTAAAATTATTATTTAAAGAATCAGACGAAGCAGAGGCCGCGTGTTGGACCATAACCAGAGCTCAGTGGATAGAAACCACACTCTGCTATGGTAATTTTGCTTGTCATATATGCTTTACGTATTTAAAATTTTATATTACCTTTAACGCACTACAAATGTGTGGGGTACCGAATTGTGGCAAAATATTCATTGAGTGAAAAACCCACAAAAATGTTTTCTTAAGTTGAGGGTAAAAATATTTACTAATGCATCGATTAACAGCTAAGTCTATGTTTCTTTGGCTATTGATACGTAACATAAAAAAAATATATTACGGTAGCTGCGTGATCCGAGAAAGGTATCCGTAGTGCATAACCTGATTCCCTGTGTCTCAATGCACGCGACACGAATAGTTCATTGTGTGGTGTTGTAGATATGAAGCGAATCAGAAGTATTTACAATTCACTACATGGTAATTAATGTGCAATCTCTTCAATAAAAATGGGATATTAGGACATTTACAGCTCAATCTACTTAAAACTTTCCACAATGAAACACCAACCTTGAAACTAAATTGGAGAGACACTGTCTTTTTATTTCAGAGAGACCAATATTCTAAAATACATCAATTCATTATGTTAGAAGCTACTCAGAAGTTACATAGTCAAGTTATCAGCACTGAAAGGATGAAGCCAATGTTATTTAAGCTTTGGGTACGCAACATACCAGTTTTTTTTATTGGTGTTCAGGGCACACAGATGTTATGGTTACATACAATTACTTAATGTAGATAAGCCAATGAAGTCAAATAGTGTGAAAAATTTTTGATCAGAGGAGACATTCACTATCTATTTCACAGAAACCAATTTGATTAATAAAATAGGTACAATAAAACTTACGCAAACTAAAATCAAGGCGAAGCTTCCATCAATTTAAAACACATCAGCACTTAAAGTTTGAAGACGTCCATAAGATACATTCTCAAGTTACTGCACAGAATTAAAGTTACCTACACAGCCATTACCATTTCATACAATGTATCAATTATTAAAAATTAAGGAAGCTTTTAAAAATTCGATACAAGCAAGAAGAGGAAAAGTCCAGTTCCTTGAAAAAAGAGCCTTTTCACCAGGATAAAGGTTCCATGGTAATGTTACTACGAGATGGGCCAGATATATTAAGTTGCCTTAAAAAAAGCAAAATAATGTTGAGATCACCAAACGATCATTGGTTACAGAGGTTATTTGGTACTATAACTGGGTTATACCAGGCACTGTGCTCTCTTCCCTTGATTTTTGTTCCCCGAAATCTATACTCCTGTCTGATCTTCTTAACCCTTCCCATTTATCATAGCCGTACTTTTTGTTAAATTTTAGCTGCCACTTATGTGACTAATTTTACTGTTTGTGCACACCCAATTGTAACCGGTCTCTCTCCTCCATGTTTTTATTCTCCTCGTTATTAGGTATCCCGAAGTCCCTTAAGTGGCTGCCAATTTTTTTCTTTTTTCTTTCCCCAACTCTTTTTTTTTCATCGCTAAATAACACAAGGCCTACTCCGATGAGCTTCAAATTTTCAAGTAGGTGCATGGTAACTAGGACAAAATTTAGGGAACAATTAACATGTGCAGGTTTCCTATGCCCAAATGTTGTTGGACACATTCCAGCAGTAATTTCTGAAAACCTCAGCAGCGTAGCTACACATCTGACAATTCTATGTATAAAATAATGTGAAAGTTTCTTTCCCATAAAATGTTTAATAAATTTGAATCTCTCTCTCTTCTAAACGGCTTCAATATTTAATAGCCGATGCACCGTACAGCCAGGATAGCACCCATTAATTAAGGTAAGTGTGTGTACATGCAAATTTGTCAACGCACTGAATTTGTTCCTATAACACCCCTCAAGGAAGGTTCCTTGACGTTGGTGAGGGGCTCTTGATCTAGGGAATTGGATCTGTGCTCCGGTTCCCTGAATTGAACCTGAATGCCTTCCATCCCCCCACATGCGCTGTATAATCCTACGGGTTTAGCGCTCCCCATGATTATAATTATAATAATGTTCCTATAACTAGGATTATTTTTTATAATCAAGGGGGAAGTGCTAAACCCCTAGGGGTTTTACAGCACCTGAAGGGGGGTGTAGAAGGTATTCAGATTTGATTCAGGGAACTGGAGCACGATCCAATTCCCTAGATCAAGAGCCCTCACCAGCATCAAGGAACCTTCCTAGAGGGGCCTATAACTAGGAATCGTTGGAATCCGTGTAATAACCGGGTTTAAAGCCTTTATCAGTTTGAAATTTCCCGCCTGGTGTGTTTTCCAGAAAGCAATACTCGGGTGTTATTAGGTTCCTCGAGCTCCTATTTGCCAACTTTATTAAATAGTGATATTGATTCCCATCAATAACTAAAAAATGCCTTATCTTCACAATATTTTTGGTGATGCATTTCATAAAAATGACACCTTATAAGTTCAGGGCTGTTTAGGTTTCAAATTTGAAATTTTAATAAAATCATTAAATAAAATTGCAGTCGTTGGTTTTTCGGAGCACTTGTAGAGAATGCATTTTCTGATAGGCTTCAAACTTTCGGGTTTATGAGATTTCTTTAAAACAAAATTTGATTTTCATTTTCAGGTATGTAATTTTAAGTTATCAATTTTGTTGAACGAGTTATTTTCTATTGAGTATTTAGAGAATGCTTCTTCTGGTCGGCTTCAAACTCAAAAGGGGTTTTGATTTATCTATATTGATTTATCTATATTTTTGTAGGAATTTCAGCTTCGAGCTTGCTATTATCAAATTTAACTTTCTTAAAAAATGCAATAACAGATGTTTTTCACTCTGAATCCGAAAGAGAATTTTAAAAAGAATAGAATTACTAAAAATAAAATCTCGAATTGGAATAGTATTATTTACATTACTGCATTGTTTTTGCCTTGATACTCGTAAGAGGATCTTTATCCAAAGAAAATGAACATACTGACCCCTTCCTTGGATTGAAATAGAATCCCTTCCATTCCACAGGTAATACACGAGCCTTACTGGTTTAGTGCTCTCCTTGATTAAAATCAACCATTTCTGAATTGCATCAAACTGATTTGTTAAATAACTTGAGAATGTCTCTTACGATCAGAAATTACTAATAGCATGACTTTATTTGATTTTACTAAGCCAAATCTAATATTGTTTATGCATATAACGTCTGTATATCCTTAAGACCATTGCAAAAATTATGTTATGTGCCCAAACTTAATTAAACCTTAAAGGCTAGTCAGCACCACTTAGAGAAAAGTTAGGATTGATCCTGGTCTCTGAAGATTCCTTCAGGAATGGGCAGTTGCTATCCAAGACAAACACAAACTTTATTTATATTCAATATTGTGGCTTATCCGGGAGAGTAAGAACTTGATTCATGTTGGAAATATTAACATCCTCTCCTTAGCTGGCTAGTGTACTTAATTTTAAGCATGTAATGTTTTGTAATCTTTTAACGTATTTATCGATGTGTTGTTATAGTTGGTACAGTGTTCCGAAAACGAAATGTGATATTGGTGACTGATCTGCCACTGAAACCTGAATATATTAAACTTTATTAATACAAACATTTTAACATAAGAACATAAGAAAGGAGGAACACTGCAGCAGGCCTGTTGGCCCATACTAGGCAGGTCCTTTACAATTCATCCCACTAACAAACATTTGACCAACCCAATTTTCAATGCCACCCAAGAAACAAGCTCCGATGTGCAAGTCCCACTCAAATCCAACCCCTCCCACTCATGTACTTATCCAACCTAAATTTGAAACTACCCAAAGTCCTAGCCTCAATAACCCAACTAGGTAGACTGTTCCACTCATCAACTACCCTATTTCCAAACCAATACTTTCCTATGTCCTTTCTCTTCTCTCAAACAGAACAAAATACCAATAAAAAAACAGCAGCAATAGCCACAACAAAAGCCACCACAACAACAACAACCCATAACCACCACCATAAACAATTATTATAATCAAAAAGAAGCGCTAAACCCACCGTAAACAAATAACCCGCATATAGAAGAGAGGAGCTTACGACGACGTTTCGGTCCGACTCTTCTATGTGCGGGTTATTTGTGTATTGTTCCAGTCACGGTATTGTGTCTTTTTTTGTTTTTGTTAACCACCACCATTATTATTTAAAGTCACAGGGAGCGCTAAATCCTTCTGGGAAGCAGAAAACAATCAGGATTGATCACAAGATAAAGAGGACAGCTCCATTTCCTTATAACAAAAGTTCTTCACCAACGTTAAGACATCTCTCGCCCTTCGAATGATGCAAATTAATGTAAAAAATCTCCAATACTCTTTCCGCCACTAGAACTCTCTCGCACTCATTAAAATGGAATGAAATTATGGCAGAAAATTACGTTAATTGATAAGGGGCATGGTATTATGGTAGAGAATTTGGTAATTGATTCGGTGAATACCCCGCTTGGCTTAACACAACCGCTGGTGCTTGCAGTCATCCTGATTTAAGGAAATTAGGAGAGGGGTCAGCCCAGCATGCTTGGCTTCCGTACCATGGATTATCATTATATTTTTATTAACATTTTTTAATAATTATATTATTATTTCTATTAGTATTTTATAATAATTATATTTTTGTTATTTATGTTTTTATTTGTAGTTTTAGTATTCTAAGTACTATTATTATTATTATATTTAGTAGGGAGCACTAAATCTATAGGTGATCGTTCAGCCCCCGCTCCAGCCACCACTGGAGAACCAGCCACCACTGGGGAACCAGCCACCACTGGGGAACCAGCCACCACCGGAGAACCAGCCACCACCGGAGCGCCAGCCACCACCGGAGCGCCAGCCACCACCGGAGCGCCAGCCTCCACCAGAGAACCAGCCACCACCGGGCGCCAGCCTCCACCGGAGCGCCAGCCTCCAAGGTGCGCCAGCCACCACCGGAGAAACCCGCCACCACCGGGCGCCAGCCCTCCACCGGAGCGCCAGCCTCCACCGGAGCGCCAGCCACCACCGGAGCGCCAGCCACCACCGGAGAACCAGCCACCACCGGAGCGCCAGCCTCCACCGGAGCGCCAGCCTCCACCGGAGCGCCAGCCACCACCGGAGCGCCAGCCACCACCGGAGAACCAGCCACCACCGGAGCGCCAGCCTCCACCGGAGCGCCAGCCTCCACCGGAGCGCCAGCCTCCACCGGAGCGCCAGCCTCCACAGGTGCGCCAGTCACCACTGGTGCGCCACCCGCCACCGGAGCGCTAGTCTCCACCGGTATGTCAGGGCCACCGCAGCGCCAGCCACCCCCGGTGCTCCAGCCTCCACCGGTGTGCCAGCAGCCACCGGTGTGCCAGCCGCCACCGGAGCGCTAGTCTCCACCGGTGCGTCAGGGCCACCGGAGCGCCAGCCACCACCGGTGCGCCAGCCTCCACCGCAGCGCCAGCCACCACCGGTGCTCCAGCCTCAACCGGTGTGCCAGCCGCCACCGGAGCGCTAGTCTCCACCGGTGCGTCAGGGCCACCAGAGCGCCAGCCACCACCGGTGCGCCAGCCTCCACCGGAGCGTCAACCTAAATCGGTGGTCCAGCCGCCACCGGAGCGCTAGTCTCCACCGGTGCATCAGGGCCAACGGAGCGCCAGCCACCACCGGTGCGCCAGCTTCCACCGGTGCGCCAGCCGCTACCGGAGTGTCAAACTCCACCGGTGCACCAGCTTCCACCGGAGCGTCAACCTCCACCGGTGCGCCAGCCGCCACCGGAGCATCAACCTCCACCGGTGCGCCAGCTTCCACCGGAGCGTCAACCTCCACCGGTGCGCCAGCCGCCACCGGAGCGTCACTAGGTTTGCTTTTCTAGATAAAGTCATTTAAAAAAAACAGCCGAATAAAAGATTTCGTTGCCAAATACGGCATTAGCAAATATTATCTGCTTATTAAATGAAAATACATACTAAGACAATGGAATATTACAACTGTACCTACACAACTACAGATAGAAGGGAGAAGGCTTACAGCTTTTCATCTCATCCCCTTCATGCATCAGCCTTACTAGAGATTTTAACAATGTAAGGAATTCGCAAGAGCAGGCGAAATTTCTATTAGTATTTTATAACAATTATATTTTTGGTATTTATGCTTTTATTTGTAGTTTTAGTATTCTAAGTACTATTATTATTATTATTATATTTAGTAGGGAGCACTAAATCTGTAGGTGATCGTTCAGCTCCCGCTCCAGCCACCACCAGAGAACCAGCCACCATCGGAGAACCATCCACTACTGGAGAACCAGCCACTACTGGAGAACCAGCCACCACCGGTGCGCCAGCCGCAACCGGAGCGCTAGTCTCCACCGGTGCGTCAGGGCCACCGGAGCTCCAGCCACCACCGGAGCGCCAGCCACCACCGGTGCTCCAGCCACCACCGGAGCGCCAGCCACCACCGGAGCGCCAGCCACCACCGGAGCGCAGTCAGCCCACCGGAGCGCCAGCCACCACGGAGCGCCAGCCACCACCGGTGCTCAGCCACCACCGGAGCGCCAGCACCCCGGAGCGCAGCCCCACCAGAGGCCAGTCACCACCGGAGCGCCAGCCACCACCGGAGTGCCAGCCACCAGCGGAGCGCCAGCCACCAGCGGAGCGCCAGCCACCAGCGGAGCACCAGCCACCACCGGAGCGCCAGCCACCACCGGAGCGCCAGCCACCACCGGAGCACCAGCCACCACCGGAGCGCCAGCCACCACCGGAACGCCAGCCACCACCGGTGCTCCAGCCTCCACCGGTGCGCCAGCCGTCACCGGAGCGTCACTAAGTTTGCTTTTCTAGATAAAGTCATTTAAAAAAAGCAGCCGAAAAGATTTCGTTGCCAAATACGGCATTAGCAAATATTATCTGCTTATTAAATGAAAATACATACTAAGACAATGGAATATTACAACTGTACCTACACAACTACAGTTACAGTGTGAAAACATTACTGGAAAATTTATGAAACAAGTTTTCCAATAAGTTTTCGTCAAAGTCCCAAGATTCACTTGAATTATCTATAAATTCTGAGTTTGATGTTGATGGTGCATCAATAATTTGGCTTTTGTTGTTGAAAGTAAAGTTGCTGAATACACTTTGTTACTTTACATATGTTACAGCAATGTTCATTACTAGTAAACTGACTCTTAATTCTTGGCACAGCTTCCATAACTTCTTGAAAGAGTCTGTTTCTCATTTTCGTCTTGATGTTTGTTACATGTGAGGAAATTCTCACAAGTGTTTGTCAGTAGCTTCATACATCACCAAGATTCTCACTTTAAATGTATGAATTGTACGTAAATTCCTTCTCATATTCCATCTTCTGTATATATAATATATTATATATATATATATATATATATTATATTATATATATTATATATATTATATTTAATATATATATAAATATAGGGAGGTACCACCTCTAGAACTGTTATAGGGACCCTCATCCTCACAGAAAAGATAAAACTTGCTTCAGGGAAACTCAAGATTCTCCTGAAGCTGTTTGAGAATTTTCACCTACCACCCCCTTATTTATATATATATATATATATATATATATATTATATATATATATATATTTAATATATATATATATATATATTATATATATATTATTTAAAGACAAAATACATTGACAGAACATTCACAAAAATATGATACAAAGTAAAACAACATAGGTAACTCAGAGCTACATCTCGAATACTTCGTCCAGCTCCCCGGCGGTGGGCTGCGTGCCAGAATGCTGCAGGCATTTCCTCTCTGGATTGCAACACTGAGTCTCTGAAAGAGGAAGCTGGTCGCCATGTGGTCCTTGGTTTCTATGATGAGCTTTTCACCTGCTCTTTGAGGAACTTTAGAACACACTTGCCCATGCCCCAAGGGTTCCGACCTATTGGAAAAAGCTTTCAAGGGGTGAGGGCCCTT